>LNAC01000588.1:228949-289554 GCA_002007465.1 Ailurus styani
CCTGCCTCTCTGCCTACTTGTAATCTCTCTCTGTGTGTCAAATAAATAAATAAAATCTTTAAAAAAAAGAGTGAGAACTTCTTCTTTGCCAATTTGACTTCTTCTTTGCCAATTTGAATGTCTTTTATTTCTTTTTGTTGTCTGATTGCTGAGGCTGGTACTTCTAGTACTATGTTGAACAACAGTGGTGAGAGTGAACATCCCTGTTGTGTTCCTGACCTTAGGGGGAAAGCTCTGTTTTTCCCCATTGAGAATGATATTCACTGTGGGCTTTTCATATATGACTTTTATGATATTGAGCTATGTTCCCTTTATCCCTACACTGTGGAGAGTTTTAATCAAGAAAGGATGCTGTATTTTGTCAAATGCTTTTTCTGCCTCAATTGAGAGAATCATATGATTCTTGTCCTTTCTTTTATTAATGTGATGCATCACATTGATTGATTTGTGAATGTTGAACCAACCTTGCAGCCCAGGAATAAATCCTACCTGGTCTTTTTTTTTAAGATTTTATTTATTTATTTGACAGAGAGAGAGAGAGAGAGAGAGAGAGAGAGAGATCACAAGTAGCAGAGAGGCAGGCAGAGGGAGAGGGGGAAGCAGGCTCCCTGCTGAGCAGAGAGCCCAATGCGGGGCTCAATCCCAGGACCCTGAGATCATGACCTGAGCAGAAGGCAGAGGCTTAACCCACTGAGCCACCCAGGTGCCCCTCCCCACTTGGTCTTGATGAATAATCCTTTTAATGTACTATTGGACCATATTGGCTAGTATCTTGGTGAGAATTTTGGTATCCATGTTCATCAAAGTTATTGGTCTATAATTCTCCATTTTGATGGGGTCTTTGTCTGGTTTTGGAATCAAGATAATACTGACCTCATAACACAAGTCTGGAAGTTTTCCTTCCCTTTCTATTTTTTGAAACAACTTCAGAAGAATAGGTATTAGTTCTTCTTTAAAGGTTTGGTAGAATTCCCCGTGGGAAACCATCTGGCCCTGGAATCTTCTTGGGAGATTTTTTATTACTGCTTCAGTTTCCTTGCTGATTATGGGTCTGTTCAGGTTTTCTATTTTTTCCTGATTCAGTTTTGGTATTAATTCTTCTTTAAATGTTTGATAGAATTTACCTGTGAAGCCATCTGGTCCTGGACTTTTGTTTGTTGGGTTTTTTTTTTAATTACTGATTCAATTTCTTTGTAGGTTATCAGTCCATTCAAGTTTTCTATTTCTTCCTGTTTCAGTTTTGGTAGCTTATATGTTTCTAGGAATTTGTCCATTTCTTCTAGGTTGTCCAATTTTTTGCCTCTAGTTTTTCATAATATTCTCTTATAATTGTTTGTGTTTCTCTGGTTTAGGATTTCTCTTCTCTCTCATCTGTGATTTTATTTCTTTCTCACTTCTTTTTGATACATCTGGGTAGAGGTTTATCAATTTTATTAATTTTTTCAAGGAACCAGCTTCGGGTTTCATTGATCTGTTCTATTGTTTTGTTTCTATATCATTTGTTTCTGTTCTAATCTTTATTATTTCCTTCCTTCTGCTGGCTTCCTTCTGCTGGCCATTTTTTTTTTCAAGCTTCTTTAGGTGTGTGGTTAGGTTGTTTATTTGAGATTTTTCTTGTTTCTTGAGTTATGTCTGCATTGCTATATTCTTCCCTTAGGACTGCTTTTGCTGCATCCAAAAAGTTTTGGACTGTTGTGTGTTGTCATTTTCATTTGTCCATGTACTCCTTTATTTCTTCTTTGATTTCCTGGTTGACCCATTCATTGTTTAGTAGAATATTGTTTAACCTCCATATATTTATGCAGATTTTTCTCTTGTGGTTGATTTCATTTCATAATGTTGTGGTCAGAAGAAGTGCATGGTATGACTTCAATCTTTTTTATTTTTTTAAATCCCCTTTTGTGACCTAATATGTGATCTATTTTACAGAATGTTCCATGTGTACTTGAAAAGAATGTGTATTCTGCTGTTTTAGGATGGAATGTTTTGAATATATCCATTAGGTCCCTCTAGTCCAGTTTGTCATTCAAAGCCACTGTTTCTTTGTTGATTTTTTGTTTAGATGATCTGTCCATTGATATAAGAGGGGTGTTAAAGTCTTCTACTATTATTGCATTATTATCAACAAGTTACTTTATGTTTGTTACTAATTGTTTTATATATCTGGGTGCTCCCATGTTGGGTGCATAAATATTTACAAGTCTTATATCTTCTTGTTCGATTGTCCTTTTATGATTATATAGTACCCTCTTTGTCTCTTGCTACAGTCTTTGTTTTAAAAGTCTGGTTTGTCCAATATAAGTATTGCTAGTCCAGCTTTATTTTGACAGTCATTTGTGTGATAAATGGTTCTCCACCCCCTCACTCAATCTACAGGTGTCTTTAGGTCTAAAGTGAGTCTTTTGTAGGCAGCATAGAGATGGGTCTTGTTTTTTCATCCATTTGACACCATATGGCCTTTCATTGGAGTGTTTAGTCCATTTATATTTAAGGTAATTATTGATAGATATGTATTTATTACCATTTTATTATTTGCTTTGTCCTTGTTTCTGGAGGTTTTCTCTGATCCTTTTTTGTTTTTGTCACTCTTGGTCTCTCCTTTCCAATCAAAGAATTTCCTTGAATATTTCTTGCAGGTCTGGTTATAGTGGTCACAAACTCCTTTAGTTTTTGTTTGTCTGGGAAACTCTATCTCTCCTTCCATTCTGAATGATAGCCTTGTTGGCTAGAGTACACTTGGCTGCAAATTTTTCCATTTAGCACTTTGAATATATCATGCCACTCTCTTCTGGCTTGGAAAGTTTGTGTGGATAAATCCCCTGATAGCCTTATGGATTTTCCCTTGTCAGTTAAGGATTTCTTTTGTCTTGATGTTTTTAAAATGTTTTCTTTATCAGTATATTTTGCCAGTTTAAGTGCAATGTGTCTTGGTGTGGCTCTGCTTTTGTTGATTTTGTTGAGGGTTCTCTGGGCCTCCTGCATCTGGATTGTCTTTTTCCTTCCCCAGGCTAGGAAGTTTTCAGCTATTACTACTTCAAATAAATTTTCTGCCCCCTTTTCTCTCCCTTCTGGGGCTCCTATAATATGAACATTACTATGTTTGAAGGAGTTACTGAGTTTCCTAAGTGTGCTCTCATTTTGCCTAATTTCTTTTTCTCTTTTTTGTTCAGCTTGATTTCTTTCCATTACTCTGTCTTCTGGGTCATTAATTCATACCTCTGCTTTTGCCAGCTTGCTGTTCATTCCATCAGGCATATTTTTCATTTCATTTATTGAGCGCTTTATCTCTGCTATCTTATTTCTTACCTCTGTGTTAAGGTTCTCACTCATGTCTTCCACTCTTTTCTCAAATCTAGTGAGTATCCTTATGATCGTTGTTTTAAATACTCCATCAGGCATGTTTCTTATATCTGTTTCACTTAGATCACACAGCTGAAGATTCTTGTCATTCACTCATACTCTTACTTTCCCCAAGGAAGAAACCATGGGTGGAGAGGGTCTCTCTTAGCACTGAGTTTATGCCACCTTAAAAGAAGGGTGATGTAAGTGCAGGAAACCTTTTCCTCTTACTATTCACAATGTGTCCAATCTCAGATTATTTTTGCTCCAGTGATATGTTAGAACTTCTCCACTGGACTCCTGGGCTTCCATAAAGGCACTCACATATGTAGAGGATTGTGAAAATTGATATTCCAAAAAGGGGGAAGATAATATAAAACTTCTAGTCTTCCATTTTGCTAATGTCACTCTGAATCCAGTAAGCTTTGTTATTTCATGCTTTTGTTTTCATTTGTCTCAGATAACTTTCTAAATTTTACTGTAATTTCTTCTTTGATTATTTAAGAATGAGTAGTTTAACTTCCACACTTTTGTAGATTTTCTTGTTTCTTGCTATTGATTTCTATTTCTTCATTATGGCCAAAGATTCTTTGTATGAATCCAATCTTAAATTTGTTAAGAACTGTTTTGTGATGTAATCTGAATGTTTATGTTTATGTTTATACTGAGAATATGTATTCTGCTGCTGTTAAATGAAATGTTCTATACACACCTGCTAGGTCTATTTGGTCTACAGTGTTGGTCCAGTCCTCTTGTTTCTTTACTGATCTTCTGTCTGGTCATTCTATCAATAACTGAAATTGAGTTATGTAAGTCTCCTATTATTGTACTGCTATTTATTTCTCCTTTTGGTTTTGTCAGTGTTTCCGTCATATATTTGGGAGCTCTGATATTAGGTGCACATATTTATAATCACTATATCCTCCTGGAGAATTGACCCTTTTATCTCTAATATAATATCCTTTTCGTCTCTTAACAATTATTATCTCAAAGTTTATTTTGTCTAATATAAGTATGGCCATCCTTGTTCTCTTTAAGTTCCTGTTTCCATGGAATATCTTTCCCATCCTTTCATTTTTAATCTAACATGAATGTCTTGTAGAAAGCATCTGGTTGGAACTTGTCATACATTCAGGTAATCCATGTCCTTTAATTGCGGTGTTTAATTAATTTACATTTAAACTAATTACTGATAGTGAAAAATGATTGCCATTTTGTTCATTTTTCTGTATGTCTTGTAGTATTTTGTCCATCTTTTCTTCTCTTGCTCTCTTCCTTTGTGTTTGTTGAATTTTTGTCATAATATGTTTTGATTCCCTTCTCATTTAACTTGTGTATATTCTATAGATATTTTGTAAGTATTATTACAATTACATAAAACATTTTAAAGTAATAATAATCTGTTTTAAACCAAAAACAACTTAAATCCAATCACACAAAGGAACACTAATTTTTTAAATCTCTGTCCCCTCAAATTCACATTATTGATTACACAAATTACCCTTTTATACCGTGTATCCATTTACATAGATTTATGAATTTATGCTTTTGTTTTTTAAAGTGTACTTGGAATATTACAAGATTATTTCTGATATATTTACCTTTACCAGGGAGTTTTATATTTTCATATGGTTTTGTGTCATTGTTTATCATTCTATAACCTCAGCTTGAAGGAATCCCTTCAGTATTTCTTGTAGGGCAGATGTAGTGATAAATTTCCTCAGCTTTTATCTAATAAAATCCTAATTTCTTCTTTTTTTTCTTCTGAAGGTCAGGTTTGCTGGAAATAATGTTCTAAAATAGCAGGGTTTTCTTTTTTCTTTCAGCACATTGAATATGCCATCCCACTTCCTTCTAGCCTGCAAGGTTTCTGCTGAGAAATCCACTAATAATTTTAATAGGCGTTCACTTGTATATAACAAGTTGCTCTTGCTACTTTCAAGATTCTTTTTGTCTATGACTTTTGACAGTTTGCTTAAGTGTGTCTTGGCGCACATCTCCTTATATTTATTCTAGTTGGAGTTTGATGAGGTTCTTGAATTCATATGTTCATTTCTCCTCAGATTTGGAGAATTTTCAGCCATTAGTTCTTCAAATAGATTCTCTGTCCCTTTTTCTCTTTCTTCTCCTTCTGGAACTTCCAATTGCATATGTTGTTCTCCTTGATGGTGTCTCTTAGACTCTGTTCGGTTTTTTCATTTTTTTCCCCTCCTCTGTCTTGGAAATTTTGAAGTCTTTCTTTGAATTCATTGATTCTCTTGACTGGTCAAGTCTACTGTTGAACTTTCGAGTGACTTTTTCAGCTCAGTAATTGCATTCTTCATTTCCTGAATTTTATGTTTCTTCTTCATAATTTCTAACTTTTTCTTGATGTCCTAATTTACTCATGAATTTCCCCCCTGATTTTGTCTGCACTCTCTTTTAATTCGTTGAGAATCCATATTATGGCATTTATTTGGAATTTGTTGCCCGGTAATTCATATATCTCTATTATTCTAGGGATGGCTTCAAGATATTTAATTTGTTCCTTTGATTGAGCCATGTTTCCTTGTTTCTTTGTATAATATCTTGTTATATTCTATTGGGTCTTCGGTATTTGAAAAATCAGCCACCTCTCCCAGTCTTTGCGGTCTGGTTTTGTATAGTATAGTGAAGACTTTCTCCAATCGCTCAGCTAGAGAGTCAGGAAATCTCTAAAGCTTTTTCTGGGGATACATTCTCTCTGGGCTTGTGTGTAAATTCTTAATTTAGGAGATTTGACAATTTCTATTCGCAACCTCCCTCTGGTGTCTATTTGCGATACTGCAGGCTCTGTAATATTATACTAAACCATAGCACTGGAGCACCATCTAGTGTCCCTTTGTAGTATTGCAGACTCTAGTGCATGTTAATTTCCCTTGTTTCAAATGCTTCCAAACTGACACCATTTTAGAGTCAAAGCAAGGTAAAATCAGTCTCTCGGAGAACTCCCCCAAAAGTCAGATTACTCTATGTGTTTTCTACTCGCCTCTTTCCCTTCCAAGGGAAAAGTATGTGTTTGAGAGTTTTCTCTCAATCGTGCCTACTGTGCTGGAAGAAGGGTCTCTAGTGAGTGAATACCACGAATTTTTCTACCCGGCTTTGATGCAGTGGGCTTCATGCCCACCTCGAGTGCAGGAACCTCTTAACTGGTGTCTTGATTATCCAACCAATATCTACTTTCTGTGTTTTTGCCTATTATGGACATTTCATAGAAATGAAATTATAAGATACATGGTCCTTTGTGACTGGCTTCTTTCGTGTAGCATAATGTTAATGTTCATTCATGTTATATCATGTATCAGTACTTCACCGCTTTGAATGTCTGAATAATATTCCATTGTATGGAAATGTCACATTTACCCATTAACTGACATTTTTGGCTATTATCAGGAATGCTGCTATGAACGTTTGTGCATAATTTTTTTGTGTGAATGGGTTCAATTCCCTTCGGTATATACCTGGGAGTGGAATTCCTCTATGTTAACTCAATGCTTAACCTTTTGATGTTTTGTTTCACATAGCAGCTGCACCATTTTCCATTCCTACTAGCAATGTGTGAGGGTTCCAATTTATCCATGTCTTCTTCATTTGTTATCGTCTGTCTTTTTTAAGTAGGCTCCACACACACCCCACGGAGCCCAACACAGGGCTCAAACTCACAACCCTGAGATCAAGACCTGAGCTGAGATCAAGAGTCGGATGCTTAACTGACTGAGTCACCCAGGAGCCCCTATCTTTTTTAATATAGACATACTGCTGTGTGTGATATGGAATCTCACTGTTGTTTTGACTTGTATTTCTCTAACAACAGATGATGGTGAGCATCTTTTTAAGTGCTTATTGGTCATTTCTATATCTTCTTCGGAGAAATATCTACTCAAATCCATTTTGTCCATTTTTAAGTTGGATTGTAGGCCCCTCCCTTTTTTTTGTAGGCTCCACACCCAGCATGAAGTCCAATGGAGAGCTTGAACTGACGACCCTGAGATCAAGACCTGAGCCAAAATCAAGTGTCAGACACTTAACTGACTAAACCGCTCAGGTGCCCTGAGTTGTACGTCTTTTGAGTTGAAAGAACTCTTCAGTGAATGTTAAAGAATTCACACATTCTAGATACTAGACCCTAATCAGATATATGATGCAAATATTTTGTGGATTTGCTTTTCATTTTATTCAAAATGAATTTTTAATGAATAATATTTTATTTTATTGTCATTTGCAGCAAAGAAATTTTTAATTTTTATAAACCATAGTTTATATTTTTTTCTGTTGTTTTTCCTTTAGATATCATATCTAAAAAGCCATGACCTAATTTAAGTACAAGAAGATGGACATATAACTTTTTTAAATCTTTAATTCTAGCATAATTAACATACAGTATTATATTAGTTTCAGGTGTACAATATAGTGACTCAACAGTTCCATACATCATCCAGTGCTCATCACAACAAGTGCACTCCTTAATCCCCATCACTTATTTCACCATCAAGGAAATGTAAATCAAAACTATGGTGAAATATCACCTCACACCTGTCAGAATGGCTAAAATCAAAAACACAAGCAACAAGTGTTGGCGAAGATCTGGAGAAAAAGGAACCTCTTGCACTGTTGGTGGAAATGCAAACTGGTACATCCACTGTGGAAAAAAGTAGAGTAGAGCTTCCTCAAAAAGTTAATAAAAATTACCCTACAATCCGGTAATTGCACTACTGGGTATTTACCCAAAAAATACAAAAACATCTATACCTTCTTGTAATAATTTTGTAGTTCCAGTTCTATACAGGTCCTTCGATATACTGAGTTAATTTGCATATGTACTGTGAGACAGGGGTATAGTTTTCCCAGCAAGATTTGTTGACAAGACTGTTCATTTTCCATTGAATTGTCTTGGCATCTTTATGGAAAACCAAGACATACTGGTTTATTTCTGGACTCTCGATTATATTCCACTGATCTATATAACTATCTTCATGACAGAATCACACTGCTCTGATTACTGTACCTTTGTAGTAAATTATGAAACAGGGAAATGAGTCCTCCAAGTTTGTTGCTCTTTTTCGAGATTCTTTTGGCTCTTATGGTTCCTTGAATTTCCATTTGAATTTTAAATCAGATTGCCAATGTTAGGGGAAAACAGGCATCTGAAATTTTGATAGAGACTACGTTGAATCAGTAGATCATTTTTTTTTCAGTAGATCATTTTGGGTAGTATTACCATCTTAAGAACATTAAGCACTGCAATCTATAAACATAGAATATCGTTCCATTTATTAAATTTCATCCAATAATGCTTTGTAATTTTCAGTGTACGTCATGCATTTCCTTGGTTGTTCCTAATATTTCTTTTTGATGCTATTGTAAATAAAATTATCTTCTTTAATTCATTTTTGGATTGTTAACTGCTAGTATATAGGAATACAACTGATTTTTATATTGATCTTGTATCCTGCAAAGTTTCTAAACTCACTTATTCTATTAGTTTTTTCTGTGTAGATTCCTTAGGATTTCTTTTTTTTAAAAGATTTTATTTATTTATTTGACAGAGAGAGAGATCACAAGTAGGCAGAGAGGCAGGCGGGGGGGGGGGAAGCAGGCTCCCTGTTGAGCAGAGAGCCCGATGCGGGGCTCGATCCCAGCACCCTGAGATCACGACCTGAGCTGAAGGCAGAGGCTTTAACCCACTGAGCCACCCAGGCGCCCCCTTAGGATTTCTTATATAGAAAATTATGTCTTCTGAAAGTAAAAATAGTTTTACTTCTTTCCTTCAGACCTGGATGTTTTTATCCTTGTTTGTTTCCGGTTTAATAAGGTATAGCTGACAAATAAAAATTGTATATATTTAAGGTATACAATTTGATGTTCTGGTAAATGTATACATGTAAAATGATCACTACCATCAACGTAATTACCATATCCATCATCTAATGTAATTACCTTTTTTTGTGTGTGATGAGAACACCTCTTAGCAAATCTTAAGCTTATCATACAGTATTTCTAACTAGTCATTTTACTATACACTAGATCTCTAGGACTTATTTATCATACATAACTGAAACTTTGTACCCTTTTCCCATCTCCCCATTCCCCCTGACCCCAGTCCCTGGCAACAACCATTCTATTCTCTGCTATGAATTTGACTGTTTTAGATTCCATATCGTATTAGTCAGGGTTCTCCATAGAAGCAGAACCAGTAAGATGAATGGATTGATAGAGAGCTATAGATATAGATATGGCTACATAGATGAGGGGACTTACTATACAAACTAGCTCATGTGCTTATAGAGGCCAAGAAATCCCAAGATCTGCCATTTACAAGTTGGAGAACTAGGAAAGCTGGTGGTATAATTCAGTCTGAATCCAAAGGCCTGAGAAATGAGGGGCCAGTGGTGTAAATAAATTCCAGTCTGAGTCTAAAGGCGCAAGAGCCAGGAGTGCCAATCTACAACAGGGGAAGAAAGATGTTCCAACTCAAGCAAAGAGTAAATTTGCCCTTCCTCTGACTGTTCTATTTAGGCTCTCAATGGACTGGATGATGCCCACTCACATTAGTGAGGGTGGTCTTTACTCAGTCTACCAATTCAAATGTTAATTACTCTGGAAACATCCTCATAGACACGCCCAGAAATAATGTTTTACCAACTGAGTATCCTGTAGCCCAGTTATGATGATACATAAAACTAACATAAGTTCACCACCTGTCAACTTGTGTCAATAATGTCAACTTGTTAACACTGTCAACTCCTTAAACTATACTTAATCTCCAAATAAAGACAATAAACAAGGTCATAATTCTACCTAACATAATACAGCTCTCCTGCATATAACTGAAAATGTATTAATCCCTTCTCTTGAAGATGAGGTAGAGTCCTTGAGTGGTGTTTACCTTTCTGATATCCTATAACTTAAATACTATGATGTAAAATTAGCAATACTTAAAAACTGATACAAAGTCAATTCATGATAAAATAAGAAACAAAGATATTTGCTTAATTTACATGTATATATGCACACAAACATATTTATGACAAAATGAGGAAATATTCATCACAATTAGAGTCATTTCTATAACTGGTCATGTGGTTGTAGGTGGTATTTATAACTACCTTCTTCTAATACCCATTCTATATTCCCTTTGCCTTCAATGAACACCCACCTCAGCTGGTCATTGTTCTTTAGCAGGCAGGGTAACTCCTTTCATTCCTGAAGGGTGTGGGCCATTAGTAGCCCTGCCAAGATTGGTTTGTTGTAGTTTTCCATTGACTTTAATTTTTTACCTTTTTTAATGAAATAATATTTATTACCAATGTTTACAACAATATGCATACAGAATATAACACAATCAGAAAATTCAGAATACAGCAAAAAATCCCACACATCTACCAAATAACCTAAATTTTAACTTTTCCTTGTTTGCCTCAAATTCATTCTTTAAAAAAAAAATTACATATAAAAATGAAGCCCTGTGTATTCTGATATCATTCCCTCCCTCTCTCCTTTTTCCCCAGAGGTAACCACTATCCTATCCTGAATTTTTTATCAGCTTCATACATATTTTAATACTTGTACTACAGAATGACTATATCTATGAACAATATATTAAAATTCACCAGACTTACTATTGTTTCTCACATGACTTTAAACTGTATCTAAATATTGGGCTTTAGGTAACCTTCTTTAACTTGTGGGATTTTTAATTAACATATAATTAACATATAATTTTAATTAACATATAACATTAACATTATGTTAATTAAAGTTATTTGTTTCAAGGGTACAGGTCTGTGATTCATCAGTCTTACACAATTCACAGCGCTCACCATAACACATATCCTCCCCAATGTCCATCTCCCAGCCACCCCAGCCCTCTTACCCCCGTCCCCTATAGCAAACAAACCCTGTTTGTTTCCTGAGATTGAGTCTCTTCTAGTTTGTCTCCCTCTCTGGTTTCATCTTGTTACATTTTTTTTCCTCTCTTTCCCCTATGATCCTCTGCCTTCCACTGACTTTAATCACAAGGCATGGCAATACTAAGAGACATCCTAAGAGACTGATTGTATTCCAGTCATACTTTTCCTAAGTTCCCTTGTGTAGTAGTAATCCAATTTCCCCTTAATAATCAGGAACAATCATCCCCGGCAATGCCATAACTCCTTTCTTTGCCTATTGATTCAGAGGCATGAGGAGCCCAAAGTAGCCAGCTGGCAGTCTTAACTTCCAGCTCAGTGGAATCTTGTGTCTCCCAATAGCTTTCTTCCCTCTAGCACTAAGACCTCTAGGCCAGCAGAACATAATACCATGAGAACGGGAAGCAAAAATTTTGATAGTTCGTCACTATGATAATAGTGAGTGGTGCACTTTCATTTCTACCCCTTGATTCCTGGACCTGTGAATCCTAGCTATTGTAAAAACAGCACCATATACTGGACACTTATTCAGAGCATATGCAGTTTTCTGGAGAACACTGCCCTGGGCCTGCAAGGTATTGCCACCTCGCTGGTACTATAACTAAACCTTAAAAAGGCCATTTATACTAAGCAAGCTGCTTCAAGATGATAGGGAATAGGGGTGCCTGGGTGGCTGAGTTGGTTAAGCACCTGCCTTCAGCTCAGGTGATGATCCCGGAGTCCTTGGATGGAGCCCTGCATCAAGCTCCCTGCTCGGAGGGAAGCCTGCTTCTCCCTCTCCCTCTGCTCCTCCTCCCCCCCACATAAATAATTACAATCTTAAAAAAAAAGATCTTAAGAAAAGGTAGGGAATATAGTAAGACCAGTGAATTCCATAAGCATGAGCCCATACTCATACTTCTTTTGCTGCAAAGTGAGTTCCTTGATCTGCAGGCAATGCTCTGTGAAATACCACAATAGTGGATAAGGCATTCCTTAAGTCCATAGATGGTAGTTTTGGAGGAAGCACTGCATGCAGGGTAGGCAAATTTGTATCTAGTATGTCTGTCCCAGTAAGGACAAATGCTGCCCCCTCCATGATGGGAGCAGTCTAATGTAATCAACCTGCCACCAGGTAACTGACTAATTATACCAGGGAATGATACCATCTCACAGGCTCAGCTTTGGTCTCTACTGTTGGTAGACTGCACACTCAGTGTTGGCCATAGCCATGCTGGGCTTGGTAAGTGGAAGTCCATGTCGCTGAGCCTCTATATAACTACCATCCTGCCACCATGGCCACTTTGTTCATGAGTCCACTGGGCAATGACAGAAGTGGCTGGAAAAAGAAGTGAATGGTACCGAGAATGGGCCATCCTACCCACTTGATCATTAAAATATTCCTCTGGAGAGGTAACCAAACCGTTGGTGAACATTCACACAGGATATAAATATCTTCGCATCTTTTTCCCATTCAGAGAGGTTGATCTACATACCTTTTCCTAAATTTGTCACCAATTTTTTAATCATGCTCTTTCCAAGTCCCTGACCCTTGGCCACAGCCCAGGAACTGGTATATAACCTAGGAACTGGTATATAATCACACATCTGGTCATTTGTCTTTCCAACATTAGCGAACAATCAGAGGTACTACCTGAAGTTCTGCCCACTAGAGATTTCCCTTCACCAATGTCATTCAGGGATGTCCCAGAGAGGGGCCATAGTGCTGCAGCTGTCCAGTTTCAAGTAGTATCTGCATACCATGCAGAACCATCTGTAAACCAGGCCCAAGTCTTTTCCTCCTGCCAGTTGATTGTAGGGAACTCTCCCATGAAGCAATACATGCAAGCTGGGAGGGAGAAGTCAGTATAGCTAGAGTGGGGACCATGGGCTTTTGGGCCACTTTTTCATGTAACTTGTGTCTTTAGGGCCCATCTGGGCCTGATCACATACATACCACTTCCATTTGATGATGGAGCATTGTTTTGCATGCCCAGCTTTAAGGCTTGCTGGGTCAGACAACACTCAAGTTCATGAAAGGCAGCTTAGATCACGTGGTAACTTGGTGGCCCATGGTCAAGTTTCACACCCAGTAGCAGGCCAGAAGTTTCTCAAAAGGAGAGTTATTTCCAGATGATGACAAGGTCTTGCTCCAAAATCCTAAAGGACTACACTGTGATTCACCTAGAGAAGTCTACCAAAATCTCCAAATACCATCTCTGTCACTACCACTTCAAGCACCATTGGATCTTCTGGATCATAAGGCCCAAGAGCAGTACACCTTGCTCAGCAGCCTGGACTGCTGCAAAGCCTTCTCTTGTTCTGGATTTCAGTCAAAACTAGCAACTTCCCAGGTCACTCAGTAAATAGGCTGGAGTAATACACCCAAATGAATATGTTCCTTCCAAAATTCAAAGAGGCCCACTAGGCGCTGTGCCTCTTTCTTGGTTGTAAAAGGGACCAAATACAATTTATCCTTCACCTTAGATGTCTCAACCTTGGTGTCCTACACCACTGGAGCCCTAGAAATTTCAGACAGAAGACCCCTTAATTTTGGTTCAATCTATTTCCCACCCTCTGACGCACAACTGTATCACCAATAAGTCTAGATTAGTTGCTAATTCTCACCCACTAGGTCTGATTACCAGAATATCATCAATACAATAAAACAGTGTGACATCTTATGGAAGGAAAAAGCAATCACGTTCCCTGCAAACAACATCACAACATAGAGCTAGACAGTTGATTTACCTGTGAAGTAGGACAGTGAAGGTACATTGTTGGTCTTGCCAGCTGAAAGCAGACTGCCTTATGGTGGGCCTTATGGACAGGTATGGAGAAAAAAGTACATCTGCCAAATCAATAGCTGCATGTCATGCACCACATAATCTGTTAATTTTCTCAAGCAATGAAACCACATCTTGTATAGCACCTGCAACTGGAGTCACTACCTAGTTAGGCTTAAAATAATCCGTTGTCATTCTCCACCTCTCTTCTGCATAGATCAAATAGAAAAGTTGAAGGGAGATGTGGTAGAAATCACCACTCCTGCATCTTTCAAATCCTCCATGGTGGCACTAATCTCTGTAATCCCTCTAGGATTGTGGGGTTTTTTTAATTTATTATTGAAGTATTTTTTATTTATTATTTTCCTAGGTAGAGGCAGTTCTAATGGCTTCTACTTGGCCTTTCCCACCATAATAGCCCTCACTCCATAGACCAGGAAACAGCGGGATTCTGCCAGCTGTTATGTGTTTCTATTCCAGTTATATATTCTGGAACTGAGGAAATAATCACAGAATGGGTTTGAGGACCCACTGGACTCCCTGCGAGATAGACCTGAGCTACAACACCATTGATCACCTGACATCCATAAGCCCATACTCTGACTGCAGGGCCACAGAGATGTTTCAGTTCTCCTAGAATTAGTGTCAGTTCAAATCCGTGTCCAGCAGTCCCTGAAAGGTCGGATTATTTCCTTGTCTTCAACGTGCAGTTACCTCAGTAAATGGCTGTAGGTCCTTTTGTACAGCAGAATAACAGTATAAATTCCCAATAGAATACTGGGGTCCTTCCTCAAGGGAACTGGCCTCCCCTTCATTCAAAGAATTCTGGGCCTGCAAACTGTCTCAAGTGTGGGAATTTATTGAGAAACTGTGACTCTTGGTTTTTAGGATTTGAGTTAGAATTTTGTTCATGTGACTTAAAACTTTTCTGTTTACACAGATCAAGTAAGAATCTAGTAGGTTTCCTATTTATTTCACTTTTTAGAACACAATAACTAGCCAGTGCCATAAGTCTACATGAGTCAGAAAAATCTGCTGCTTCGATTCTACTGCCCATTACAATAACCACATCCACCTTCCCTTTGGTGTTTGAGTGCCGCGACTTGGCCCCTGCCATCCCAGGATCCAATTACTCCCATTGCATTTAGATTTTCCAACTGAGTGGCTGTGGTTCCCCCTACAAGGTCTGGCCTACAGAGAAGAGCAATCACAGAGCTCTTTGAGGATGCTAGGGCTCCACTCAAAAAATTATTTCTCATAGTATTAGTGAAAGGTAGGTCTTCTGAACTCTCTCTCCCACTATGGATGAGTACATCTTAAATGACAAATCCACTCTAACAGTCCAATCTCTCTAAGCGTCTCAATTCCTTCCTCTACATTAAACCAAGGGAGATGGGACATCTCCAATTCACATAAGGTGGGCCATCTTTTGGTCCATATTTCGGCCAATCAATCAACCATTTAAAAGCCCTAATTTCCCAAGCTACATTACATACAGAATCTCTGCTTAGTGAGTTGTTGGAGAAGGTCATTGGGAGGATGTGACCACTGGTTGACCCATGAGCTGGACCCAAAAAATCAGATACATAAAACTGTTAACTAATTGGAGAAGATTTTTAAGATTTGTATTTGCCCATGATGAATAATCTTATGGAAACTGTACATTAAATTTTGGGTGAGGAAACTTCAATAGCAGTTGGTATTTTAGAAATTCATCTGTTTCATTGTCAACCACAACACTCTCCACTTTGTTCTCAATTTTCCAGTGATTCCACCTCTTAGTGTCTCAATCAGGCTTTGTCACAAGCACTGAAACTTTAAGCCATGGAGGTTTGTGTCCTCCTAGCTGTGCAAAGGTCTCCAACTTCTTATTCTGCTCTCCTACCTTGTCTGCTAGCCCCAAAGTTAGCGGAGTAGTGGATAACTCTGGTAACATCCTTCTCTACCTTGGCCCTTCTGCCAACTTTCTAACTGGAGCTTCAGCTTCTAATTGGGCTGAAATGCCTACAATAGAGACCAGCTCAACACAGAAGTCATCTGTTTCCTTTCTTTGCTGCAATGAACTATGCAACTTCTCAAATAAGCACATCAAAATAATCAGCATTTTTAGAAGTCTCTGTACTTAGGCAGTGATCAAGCATCTAACATACAAGCTACTCCCACACACACACACAGAGGTTGACGGCCAACTCAGGACTTCCACCCCACAGATGCCTCTTTCTCAAGACCCGTTTCTCCAGTCTCCTGGCTGGCTGACCAACTGTTTATTCACAAATGGGTCCCCTACACAGAGGGCTAGGAGAGAACAAAGAAAGAGACCATTTCAGGTTAGTATGTGGCAGTTGTAATAAGTGAGGGAACTTACATATAAGACTTGTCCTGGGCAGCCACAAGATAAGTAAATCTCTGCATCCAACCACCAGAACCTTACAAGTTTATTTAGTTAACTAGATCAGTCACATATTCCTTCCAGATGGACTCAGCAACACATTGCTCTCTCAAGACTGCATCCTTGAAAACAGCTCCCACCATGAGAACGGTGGACAGAATGTACATTCCAACGATAGGAGAGGAGGGAAGGAGCCTCTGATTGCCCAGGTCCAGTTTGTGGGTCAACTGGCAGTCACATCCTCTCAATGACCTCCTCCTATAATAACTTTAGTTATTTTAGAAATGATGTTACAGTGGGGTGCCTGGCTGGCTCAACCAGAAGAGCATGTACTTCTTGATCTCTGGGTCATGAGTTCAAGCCCCACGCTGGGTGTAGAGATCACTTAAAGAAATAAAATTTTTTAAAAAATGATGTCACAGAAATAATCAAATTCCCTTGTCAAATGCATTATAATGAACTCTCATCAGATCTTTATGCATGGCAAATTTTAAGTCTTTTGTCATTTGCAGACAGTTATTGTTTTACTCTGATGCTCTGCAAAAGTGTTCCTGCAAAACTACTTCATCTTTAAGGAGGTTTATGGAAAAGGCTCTGACAAGTAAAGGTTTCTGATAACTGAGATCATACCACTGAACTAAGAATTTACAGAACTCTAATGAAAAAAAAAACTAGATGAACTCACTAAACTGCTAACAAAAGATCAAGATCAAGAATTATATGGGACTAGAGAACGATTATAATTTTTATGACTTTTTGTTTAAAACAGTTCTTTGTGTGTGTGTGTTTTACACATTTAAGATAAACTTTTTCTCTTATCTCTTAGGCTGTTGACAGTTTGCTAAGATACACCTTTGTCAGTAATGATAAAACACTTTTTCTCCCTACCTGATCTCTTCAGAATTCAGAAACTCTTAGCAATTATTCTTATATCCATGATGATATAGTTATTTGCATAAGTTCAATGAGAACCTGTTCTCCTTATAACGGGACACAATTGGAAACATTGGTTATGCTACCAGGGCTTTGACTAGAATGCCATATTCCAAAATGTGCATAGAATCAGATATGACTAGACAGCATTAAGGAACATATTATCAGGGCAAGAACTTCCCTTCCTACCAAGGGATAGATTGAGAATATAGCCCATCAACCCACCTCTGAGATACCCAACACCATGAAAGTGTATAAAGGTATGGAATCACAGGAGAGACCCACTGACCAGATTCTCACCATGGATCAATATGCTATGCTGCTGAGAATACCATGCCCCACCATGCCCGGGAAAGGTGTTAACTACTGGAGTTTGCAATGGGACATCCCACCAAGATGGGTAAATTACTTTGCACCCCTGGTTCACGGAGAACTATTCAATCTCCACTGGAATCTCACTGCCCTGCTGCAAGCCGGACCTACTAAAACACAATATACCTGTATCAGAATACACACCATTAAGAGGGGTAAAGGTGGGAATTTCGCTCTGGCAGATCCCACCCCCAGTCCATCTCCTCACACCTGCCAGTCCTGTCTCCCCCCCACCAACATGTACAGTATTCACAACCAGGTCACATTCCTAAAGCTGCACCCACATTAACATCTGAGGTTCAGGCCATAATTGTAATTCTTATAGAAGGGTAAGACCTTCCCATACGAGTTCCTACTAAATATCTGTCTTTTCAACCTTAGATTTCTGCTGCTTCTATAGGATCCAGTCAGTGGATGAGCACATTCTGTTTTCTACCAATACAATCATTTGGCCACTGTCTGTATATCCTCCATTGGCATGGAGAACATTATAGCACACACAGAAGCCCTCATTAAATTCACCCAATAAGACTTAAATGATAGACAGCAAACCTATCTTTGTTGAACACTGAAATATCTGTAATAAGAAAAACTGTCCTCCAAGATAGGATGGTCTTGAGACATTATTACTGCCTCACAAGGAGGCATCTATCCCATTATCAAAACAGAATGTTTTATGTTCATATCTGATGACTCTGCTCATGTATCATCTTTATTAAATCACATGAGGACACAAGTGAATGTCTGAGTGATCCAACCCCTAGCCTAGGGAACTTAAGAAATCAATGGGTCATGTTGCTCTTGGTAGGAAAAAAAAAAAAAGACATTATCACGAGCTGTACCTGGACAATCAGAGGTTCCTTACTCTGTCCTTTGGATATATGTTCTGCCCACCATTCTACCCACACTTGAAGGATGCAGCCTTGAGATAAGACCATCTGGACTGTGTATGTGACTGAATTCCATTAAGAACTCTATATAAACTTTTAAGATTCTAGTGGATGAGTACAGAGATCTACTCTTGCAGCCATCCAAGACAAGCCTCATACGTAAGTTTCCTTGCTTATTAAAACTGCCTCCTGCCAAAACTAAAGCAGTTTGCTGCCTCAGTCTCTCCATGCCCCCTGTATATGGAGCCAGTTCCAAATTTCACCCAGGGAACTCCCAAGGTTCAAATCAACATAAGCCCATATCAATAAATTTGGCCTGATATAACTTTATGTTCTTTCCACCATTATTCCATACTCTGAGTACACATTCCCACAATTTCCCTGGATTTAGGCATGTATAAATTACTTGAGAAAACTCAAGTAATTCACTTGCAGCAGAGTGCACCATCCCATGGATTACATTTTATACCACATCCTTAGAGGCTTGCTGAGACTTGAGTCTAGTTATAGAAGCAGTGAGGGGGTGATGAGAGTAGATCCTGAGAAGTCTCAGTATTGTCTTGCATGGGAACTGCCTTTGGGGAAGCCATTGCCACTTCCTCAAGCAATGCAGTGTTAATCCCCACAGACAGGTGGAAAGGCCCATACCACTATGAGTAGGGAGGTGGCTGCCACTGAGGGTAGGGAGGCCACTTCTGCTGTAGTTGAGGGAAATACTTTTCCTGGAGCTCGGCAGGTTGCTTCCACTGGAAGTGGGAAGACCTCGTCCACTAGCAAAGAAGATGCTTCAGTATTTAGAAGCTCATATTCTGAGTCAATTAGCTCCTTACTTCTCTTAAGTGGTTGATTAGGAGTATCTGATGCAGAGATTTTGCATATCTCTATCAACAGTTCCACCGTGGACCATCAGTGTTCTCTTTCCTAATGGAAATAGAGTCATTAATGTCTTTAAATCTAATCAGATTAGAGAGCAAATTCCAAAACAACAGAACCAAATCAGAAAACATCCTTAAATTTCTATTCCTCTAGAACCACTCTTGGTACCAAATTCTGCACTGGTCAAGGTTCTCCCAGAAACAGAAAAAAACAGATACAGATAATGACACAGAGGAGAGTCGGAGAGGGAGAGAGGGAGAAAGAAAGAGAGAGAAGAGAAAAGAAGAGAGAGATTTATTATAGGAATTGGATCACATAGTTATGGAGGCTGAAAAGACCTACTTTTGGATATCTGCACCCCTCATCTTCATTGCATTACTTGCAATAGCCAAGACATGGAAGCCACCCAAGTGTTCACCAATGGATACAGAAAGAAAATGTGGTAAATACAGAGCAATTTCTCCGGAAGAACTGAGGGCTGACTGAACAGCAAAACAAAGGATAAAGGAACCACACCAAAAATGGCAGGAGACATGGAGGCACAGACATGTTAACAATAAAATCCCACCGCCAATGCTGCAAACTGCGGTGGGGAGGGCCGGTACTGCAGAAATAGGAGCAGATTCAGTTAACCTGGAACAGAGAAAAAAGACGCAATTTAAAAGCACAACAGCAGTGAAAAGGAACTAACCCTCCTCCAAATGGTGGGAGCCTGTTGGAACTCTCTTAAGTGGGAGCTAGCCAGCACCACCTTTTACATTCCCCTTCCACCTTTTAAGTGCAGACAGGAGCAGGGTCCAAGTGCCCTAATGGGCTCACTGCCACAACAATCCCCAAACCGCTAGAATACACCAGCCCCAGACACCTTGGAATACAGAAAAAAAAAAACTGTGGTTTAAAAGAGCAACTGAGGGCGCCTGGGTGGCTCAGTGGGTTAAAGCCTCTGCTTTCGGCTCAGGTCATGATCTCAGGGTCCTGGGATCGAGGCCCGCATCGGGCTCCCTGCTCAGCGGGGAGCCTGCTTCCCCCTCTCTCTCTGTCTGCCTCTCTGCCTCCTTGTGATCTCTCTCCCTCTGTGAAATAAATAAATAAAATCTTTAAAAATAAAAAAAAAATAAAAAAAAAATAAAAGAGCAACTGAGGGGCGCCTGGGTCGCTCAGTGGGTTAAAGCCTCTGCCTTCAGCTCAGGTCATGATCTTGGGGTCCTGGGATCGAGGCCCACATCGGGCTCCCTGCTCAGCAGGGAGCCTGCTTCCTCCTCTCTCTCTGCCTACCTCTCTGCCTACTTGTGACCTCTCTGTCAATAAATAAATAAAATCTTAAAAACAAACAAATAAATAAAAGAACAACTGAGGGGTGCCTGGGAGGCTCAGTCGGTTAAGTGTCTGCCTTCAGCTCAGGTTGTGGTCCCAGGGTCCTGGGATTGAGCCCTGCATCAAGGGAGTATGCTTCTCCCCCTCTCTCTGCCCCTCTCCCCTGCTCGTGCTCTCTCCCTCTCTCCCTCTCTCTAATAAGTAAATAAAATCTTTAAAAAATAATAGAGCAACTGAAATATCAAGGAAGAGATCCTAAAACTCAAACAGCAAGGGAGATGTAGGAACTCTCTGAAATCAAAGGGACTGGATTTCAGGACTCCATCTTAACAGTAAAGGTGGGAACAAGGTCCAGGCACCCAAGCCACCTGCTGCCTCAGCAAGTAGTGGCCCCTAGCCCACACCAGCCCCAGCTTACCCCCAAAGTGGCCCCACTGCCTCAAACCACCCTGAGCTCCAGCCATCCCAACAAGACAACCCCAGGGGGACACACACTGGGACACTCCTACTAGACAGTGACCACTACAGCTCCAGCCAACTGACCAAGGTGACACAAGTACAAAGAATCCTAGAACATCCCAGGTCCACACCTAATTCAGCTCCAGACAACCTGCTAGGTCAATCACTGCATGAAGCACCATGAAACCTCCCAACCCACACCCACCTCAGTTCCAGTTACCCACCAGGGCCCCCATTCATGGAACATCACAAAGCCTCCCAGCCTATAAGCCACTTCAGCTCCAACCATCCTGCCAGTGTGTCCCATGTATAGAGTACCCTGAAACCGCTCAGCCTGCACCCACTTTGGATTTTGCGATCTTGCCAGTGTCCACTGTGTAGAGCACCCCAGGACCCTGTGGCCCATGGGTGCTTCAGCTCCAGATGCCCTGTTAGGACTGAGTGGAATACCCCAGGATCTCCAGGCTACACCCACTACAACTCCAGCCACCCAACCAAAGCAACAGGTAGAAACAGTCTATACAGGGGATGTCCCTACACAAGACCATTCCTTCAACTCTAGAAGTAGCTAGTCTGCATAATTCACAGAAAGACAAAAAAAAGTCAAACAAAATGAGGAGAAAGAGGAATATGCTCTGACAACACAAAATAAAACCTCAGAAAAAGAACTAAACAAACTAGAGATAAGCAATCTACCTGATAAAAAGTTCACAGTAATGGCCATAAAGAAATTCACTGGACATGAAAGAAGAGTAGATGAACTCGGTGAGAATTTCAACAGAAAAAGAAAATATAAAAAGAAGCAATCACACCTGAAGAATATAATTGAAGTGAAAAATACACCAGAGGAAATCAATAGCAGATTAAAAGATAAGGAGGAAAAGGGGGCACCTGGGTGGCTCAGTCAGTTAAGCATCTGCCATCAGCTCAAGTCTTGATCTCAGAGTCCTGAGATGGAGTCCTGTAGGGGGCTCTCCATTGAGCAGGGGTTGTTTTGCACAACAAAAAAAACCATCAACAAACAAAAAGGATGCCTACCGAAGATTTCTGTAAATGACAGATCTGATAAGGGGTTAACATCCAAAATACATAGAGAACTTTATTCAAGTCATGACCAAAAAAACTCCAAACAATCCAATTTAAAAATGGACAGAGGACCTGAATGGACGTTTTCCCAAGGAAGACATATAGATGGCCAAATAGATACATAAAATGATGCTCCATATCACTAATCATCAGGGAAATACAATCAAAACCACAATGAGAGATCACTTACACCTCTTAGAATGGCTAGTATGAAGAAAAGAAATAACAAATGTTTGCAAGGATGTGGAGAAAAGAGAATACTTGCACTACTGGTGGGAAGTAAATTGGTGCAACTACTGTCAAAAACAGTATGGCAGTTCCTCAAAATGTTAAAAATAGAAATATATGATGCAACAATTCCCATACTGGGTATTTACCCAAAGAAAATGAGAACACAGGGCGCCTGGGTGGCTCAGTTGGTTAAGCGACTACCTTCAGCTCAGGTCATGATCCCAGAGTCCCCAGATCAAGTCCCGCATCGGGCTCCCAGCTCCACGGGGAGACTGCTTCTCCCTCTGACCTTCTCCTCTC
Organism: Ailurus styani; assembly: GCA_002007465.1. NCBI lineage: Eukaryota > Metazoa > Chordata > Mammalia > Carnivora > Ailuridae > Ailurus > Ailurus styani. The sequence goes on from LNAC01000588.1 coordinate 251,829, forward strand.
TCATGCTCTCTCTCTCTCTAATAAATAAATAAATAAAAATCTAAAAAAAAAAAGAAAATGAGAACACTAATTCCAAAAGACATATATACCCCTATGTTTATTGTAGCATTATTTACAATATTCAAGGTATGGAAGCAACCTACGTGTCTGTCAATAAATGAATGGATAAAGGAGATGTCACACACACACACACACACACACACACACACAGAGAACGGAACATTACTCAGCCATAAGAAAGAATGAGATCTTGCCATTTGCAAAAACATGGATGGACCTAGAGGGTATTATGCTAAGTAAGAGACATCAGAGAAGACAAAAAAACGTATAATTTCACTTATATGTGGAATGTAAAAAACAAATGACAAAGAAAACAGAGACAGAATTGTTAAGTACAAAGAACAAACTCATGTTTGCCAGAGGGGAGGGGTTTGGGGAGATGTATGAAACAGGTGAAAAGGATTAAGAGTTACAAACTTCCAGTCATAAAACTGGTAAGTCACAGGACTGAAAAGTATAGCATAGGGAATATAGTCAATAATACCATAATAACATTGTATGGTGACAGATGGAGGTGGTAACTACACTTTACCATGGACAGAACTGTTGAATCACCGTTATACACCTAAAACTAATACAACATTTTACATCAAATATAGTTCAAAAAAAGGGAAAGAAAATATGTAATTCAGCCATAAAAAAGAGGAAATCTTCTCATTTGGGACATCATAGGTGGACTTTGAGGGCATTATGCTAAGTGAAGTTAAGTCAGACAGAAGACGAAAAATACCATATGATCTCACCTACATGTGGAATCTGCAGGGGAGGGGGTGGAAACAAACTCATAAGGAACAGATTGGTGGTTGTCAGAGGTGGAGGTGGGCAGTGGGCAAAACGGATGAAGGGGGTCAAAAGGTACAAACTTTCAGTTTTAAAAGAAATAAATCATTGGATATAATGTATAGCATGGTGACTAGAGCTAATAAAACTGTACTATACATCTGAGAGTTGCTAAGACAGATCTTAAAAATTCTCACGGGCGCCTGGGTGGCTCAGTGGGTTAAAGCCTCTGCCTTCGGCTCAGGTCATGATCTCAGGGTCCTGGGATCGAGGCCCGCATTGGGCTCTCTGCTCAGCGGGGAGCCTGCTTCCTCCTCTCTCTCTGCCTACTTGTAATCTCTCTCTGTCAAATAAATAAAACCTTTTAAAAAAATTCTCACAAGAAAAAATATATAATTATGTGTGGTGATAGGTGTTAATTAGACTTAGTGTGGTGATCATTTTGCAATTTATACAATTTAAGTGATTATGTTATATACTTGAAACTAATAATATGTCAATTATTCCTCAATAAAGAAAAAGAAATGGGTGGAAGTAGCCAAAGACCACCAAAAATATTTGCAAAAGACACATTTGATAAGGATTTTAACCCTGATTAAACAATAGGTCAAAGACCTAACAGACACCTCACCAAAGATACATATAGAGCACATGAGCATATGAAAGAAGCTCCACATCATATGTCACCAGGGAACTGCAAATTAAAACAACAAATATATACCACTACATAACTATTAGAATGGCCAAACTCTAGAACAGTGAGTGACAACGCCAAATGGTGGTGAGAACGTGGAGCAAGAGCTCTCTCATTCACTGCTAATGAGAATGCAAAATGGTATTTAGCCTCTTTGAAAGACAGTTCAGTGGTTTCTTACAAAAACCATATATGTTTTTAACCATATAATCTAGCAATCACATTCCTTGGTATTTACCGAAGATGAAAATTTATGTTCATGCAAAAACCTGCACACAAATATTCATAGGAGCTTTATTCAAAACTGCTGAAACTTTGGAAGCAACCAAGATATCCTTTAGTAAGTAAATGGATAAACAAACTGTGGTACAACTAGATAACATAGTATTATTCATTGCTAAAAAGAAATGGGCTATCAAGCCATGAAAAGACATGGAGGAACCTTAAATGCTTATTACTGAGCAAAAGAAGTCAATCTGAAAAGGCTACATGCTGTGTGACTCCAACTATATGACATTCTGGAAAAGGCAAAACTATGGAAACAATAAAAAAGATCAGTTAGGGGTTGCAGGCAGGAGTACTGAGCAGAAAGGATTTTTAAGGCAGCAGAAATACTCTGTTTAATACTATAATGATGGACGTGTATAATTACACATTTTTCCATACCCAAAGAATCTACATCAAGAATGAACTCTAAGGTAATCTATGACGTTTGGGTGATTATGGTGTGTCAACGTGGATTCATCAATTGCAACTAAAGTACCACTGTGGTGAGAGATGTTGAAAATGCAGAGGCTATTTAAGTGTGGAGGCAGGGGGTATATAAGAAATCTCTGCACCTTTCTCTCAAATTTACCGTGAAGCTAAAATTGCTCTAAAAAAATTAAGTCTTTGAAAAAAAACCCACAGGATAGAAGAAAATATTAACAAATAAGGATCTAATATCTAGAATATATAAAGAGCTCTTACAATTCAACAACAAAATGACAACCCAGGGACACCTGAGTGGCTCAGTCAGTTAAGTGTCTGACTCTTGATTTCGGCTCACGTCATGACTTCAGGGTTGTGAGATCAAGCCCTCATCAGGCTCCACACCAAGCCTGCTTAAGATTGTCTCTCTCCTTCTCCCTCTGCCCCTCCCGCCCTGCTCACACTTTCTCTCAAAAAAAAAAAAAAATGACAACCCAATTAACAAATGGACAAAGGACTTAAACATTTTCTAATGAAGAGTTACATTATCTCCAATAAGCACACAAAAAGGTGTTCAACAGCATTATTAGAGAAATGCAAAATAAAACCACAAGTAGATACCACTTTACACCCACTAAACTGGCCACAATTTAAAAAAAAAACAGAAATGAGTATTGGCAAAGATGTAGAGAAAATAGAACCTTTGTATACTGTTTGTGGGACTATAAAATGGTGCAGCCACTTTTGAAAGTTCGAGGCTTTGTTAAAAAGTTAAACACAGAATTACCATATCACCCAGCAATTCCACTCCTAGGTATATACCTAAAGGAATTGAAAACAGGAGTTCTAAAATGATCTAAAATGACTAATAATTGCATGTGTCTGTGATTATAGTAAATTTTATTGAGTTATTACTTTTTTAAAGATTTACTTCTTTATTTTAGAGAGACAGAGCCACCCAGGTACCCCTGAATTATTTTGTGTGAATTATATCAGAATATCTGAAAATAGCTGCTATACTCCCACACACACATACACTCACACATAAATATGGAATGAAGTACTGATATATGCTACATGAATGAACCTTGAAATGATTATGTTCATTCAGTTCAAGAAGCCAGTCACAAAAGACCACATTACCTGATTCAATTTATAAAAAATGTCCTTTAAATAGTCAAATATATAGAGATGAAATATACACTATTGGTTACCCAGGGCATGATGGAATGGGGACTTGGGGTGATTAGAGCTAAAAATTACAGGGTTTCTTTGTGATGTGATAAAAATATTTTAAAATTGATGGTGGTGATAGTTCCACAATTCTGTGAATATACTAAAAACAATTAAATTATATACTTAAAATGTGAATTATATGACAATAAACTGTTTTTTGTAAAAGAGAAATAAAGAACTGAAGTAGATTACTAGGAGATAAGGGAATCAGAACTTCTACTGAGATAACAAGTCAAAGGCATCAACAATGGAAGCTCATTCACACATGGAACCTCATTCACACATTTACCTCCTCTAGTCAACTAACAGACAGGGATAGATAATCTGCTCATACAGTTCAGATTCAGGACTATGTGATCTTTCGTGGACAGCATAGGATTTTACCACCTGAATATTCAGGATCTGTGTCTTCCATAATTTAGTGTGCACTTGGATGAAAAATGGCAAAGCGAGTTTCTGCAGATCAAACCCACCTTTGCCACTCTAGCTTGGCTACTGCCAGATTTCCTCACAGAAACCCTGGTAGCCTTATATTTCCAGTGGTCATTGATAATTTGCTAAGGATAATGACAGTATTTCTTCACCTCTATTTCCCTGCTTCCATGAAGATGGAGATTCTTCCCCAGGAAAGATCCCACAATTTGGCAGACATGCAAAATGCCCCCAGTAACGATACTACATTTAACAGGCAATGAACCAGTCTTCTTCAGAGTTAAGGACCAGCCCCAGAATTACGCTATCAGTGATGTGCAACAGTTTCAGCTACAAGAGACATAAAGAAATGAAATGAGGAACAACAGCAGTACTATCAATTGGGACACAGCCATAGCAAAACAAAAGAAAACAATGACTACCTAGATTTTCCCAATTCTTTTTTCCAGTTGTGTATTCTGAAAAGAAGAAAAATAAATTCTTCCACACTTTATTCAATAGGAAATGATGACTCATCTTCCACAAGTTTTCACTTCAACTTATCATTTCTCACATCATTTTCATCTCTAATTTATTTTAAGGCAGGCAATACACATCTTTAAATAGTTTTAAATTCCCAAAGTCCCATACTTTTATTTCTACCACCCTTATTATCTTTCTGTGTTGGTTCCAGACCTTGGCTTCCTACCTCATCCCTTTCCAAAAAAAAAAAAAAAAAAAAGTTCCAAGCTCTAAGACTCAGAAATAGCAATCTCCTTGAGGGAACACCTAGCTCTGGACTGAGTTGGAAGTTAATTTCCTATAATCACAGCCAACAGACTAAAGAAGGTATACTGAAACTGTTTACCTCAGATTTAAGAAGTCCCTTTATTCATATTCGTAGATGACTATACTCGAGAGCTATTAAAGAATGTTTATCTTCCTCCTGATTATCAATAAGCAGATACTTAGTACTATCTTGACTGGGGTATTTGCATACATGTTCTTTAGGAAGATGACAGCATTAATACAAATATTTAGAAGATATGTAGGAACATAACCGAATGTTCAACACTTTGAGTATTTATACCATACACATATCAAGGGCCAGTACATTCTAGAGGATAAACAGCAGTGTTCAAAAGGCAGTAAAAAGGGAGGTATGAGCACTCCTTGTATTACTCCAGGTGGAGTTTGAAGTTATTTGAATCATAGTCTAGTGAAGAAAATGATTAGAAAAGAACATGTCATGCATGAAAATCATGGGAGAAGGTTCACAGGTATAAAAAATATGGCAATCATATAGGGGGTGCTGACACTCAGGAGGAAGATTTTAGACATCACCTAGCGAAAGAGGAAGACTCTTTAGAAGAATCACATGATTCTTCTAAAAGGAAGATAATTTCTTCTTAAAGGAATCACTTTAAAGAGCTCTCCTAACAAGGGGACACTAAATTTGCTAGGAAGATAATAAAAAAAAAACTTAATTCTATTAACAAAAAGAGATCTGGGGGGGAGTGCCTGGGTGGCTCAGTCAGTTAAGCATCTGCCTTCAGCTCAGGTCACAATCCTGGGGGTCCCAGAATCAAGCTCCATGTTGGGCTCCCTGCTCAGCAAGGGAGTCTGCTTCTCCCTCTACCTTTGCCCCTTCCCCCACTCATGTTCACTCACTCTCTCTCTCTCTCTCTCTCTCTCTCTCTCTCTCTCAGATAAATAAATAAAATCTTTTAAAAAAAGAGATCTGGTGTTCAGTTCATGTTAATATAAATATTTTATATTTGAACAACACATTTTTTATGGTCTTGAAGAAAAAGATTGATAAAGACTCAAGAGTGGACTGAATCTGAATATGGGTCTGGAAAAAAGATAGCTACTTAAAGTCAAAGGTCCCCAGAACTGTCATCTGCATACAGACCCCCACATGCTTCTCCAGTACGAGGCAGTGATGACATCTGCAGCTTCTCTGCAATGATCTCAAAGGAAAACACACACTGGGTCACATCAAAAGTATTCCTAGGGAAAGAAATACAGTAAGGGGGAGCTGAGTAACAGAGGCATCAAACAAAAATGGTGAGGGTTCATAGTTATTCATGACATTATAATAGTTCAGAGAAGTAAAGAAATGAGACTAGTAACAATAGCTAACATATGAATGCTTACTCTGTGCCAGTCACAGCAAAGCATGTGCTTTATATTATTTAATCATCATTCCAACAACCTCATGAGGTAATTATACCCATATTATAGATGAGGAAATTGAGGTTTACAGATACACAATTAAAAGTGTCAGAGTCAGCATTTAAACCTAAGGCTTCTGACTCTTAGTTTATGCTGTTAAATTACCTCCAATTGTAAACTATCATTCAGGAGAAAATTGGATTATGACCCCTCTGGATTTCTCCTCTTCTTTGGTCTTGTTAACCACCTCCTACACATACAAACCCTTCCAAATTGAGTTTTCATTGGCTAATACAATCTGTTAGACCTTTCACATATTCTGGAAGACATCTTGATTTACTAAAAGGAACCACACCTCTTTGGAGTCATGACTGATTCTCCAGTGGCTGAGGCAGGGAATATACAAACTAGGCATCCTGTAGTTTAAGAAAGTAAGGAAAGTGCACAAAAAAACACAACAGTGGGGGCATGCCAAAGGGACATGGGCACCAATATGAAAGAACTTAAAAACGGACAAAGCTGAAACAACTAGAGAAACAAAATAAATATTTCTTCCAAAAGAAGAATGATAAATAATTTATGTAGTCTCTCTTCCTCCAAGAAGTAGAGCTTAATTTTCCCCAATCCTTCTTAACTGTGGTATATAAAGTAGAAAAAGTAAGTTTACAGAGCAGAAACCTGGCAAACACTACCTTGGCCAGCTGATCAAGGCCTTGACATGACACAATAAAAATGGTCCTCCTCCAAACACCCATAACCCAATCTAATCATAAGAAAAGCCATCAGACAAATTCTAACTGAGGTAAGTCTACAAAATACCTGAGTGGTATTCCTCAATATGTCAAGGCCATCAAAAACAAAGAAATTCTGTGAAACTGCCACAGTTGACAGGAGCCAAAGAAGCCATGACAAGAACGTAACGTGGTATCCTAGACTGGGTCCTAGAATGGAAAAAAAATAGGTTAAAAGTAAGAAAATCTGAATAAAGTATGGATTTTAATTAATAATAACATATCAGTGTCAGTTCATTAATTGTAACAAACATAGCATGCTAATCTAACATGTTGATAAAAGGGACAAAGGGACAACTGTGTAGGGCAGAGGGTGGGTGGAAATGGGAACTCTCTGTACAATCTTTTTAACTTTCTGGTAAATCTAAAATCATTCTAAAATACAAAGTTTATTTTTTAAAAAATCACAAAAAAAAATGGAGAAAGAAATACAGTCAAATCTCAGCCTCTATCCTTATTAACTGTGTAACCCTGTCCAATTCACTATCTGAGCTTTGGTAACCCTGTTTATAAAATAGATACTCTTTTTTAGGGACATCTGCAAGTTAGCAGACTAGGAAGCTCTGTCCAGGCCTTCCATTCCCCACCCAAACTGACATAAAAAAAAAACAACAACAACTAGAGGAGACAGGGAAGATGACAGAGTAGGAGGATTCTGAGCTCACCTCCTCCCACAGACACATTAAGGCAATGACTTCATGTAATACAACGCACTCTGAAAACTACCTGAACACAGACAGAACAGACCCTCCCAAAGCCAATGACATTAAAAAAAAAAAAGGTCATATTGAGAAGGGAGGGGCAGAGACATAGCCAGGAACTAAATGCCTGGCACAGTGACCCACAAGCAAAAGGTGTATCACAGGCACAGAGGTCCTCGCCAAGGACTGAAGGGATCAGGACACACATAGGGCAGCCCGGGGGAGCTACACCAAAAGGAAGAGCCTCCATTATGTCTGTCTGAAAATCAGCAGGACTCAAAACAGGAAGATTTGAAAACCAGCAGAGCTTGACTCCAGGAGAGCCACAGCGCTACAGGAAACAGACTTCGCTCTGAAAGGGCCAGAACCCTCTATCACTTGGTCAGAGACTCAGCACGGAAGCAGCAGTTTGCAAAACACCTGTGTTATATGTGAAGGAGATTTACTAATTTTAGGTATGTTCTAGAGATACAGGAAAGGGAATGCTGGTGAGCAGCACCATTTTTCTTGCCCTCCTTTGGTCTAGCTGGCCCAGCACTGGCAGACACCAGTTCTGATACTTTCCATCTACCTTGCTAGCACTCTTTGCTCTGCCTCAGTGTTCCCCAGCCAACCCACCCCCGCAGGAGCCCCTCCAAAGCAACTACTGCGTCACCACGCCTGACAGGCAGCCCAGCCCAGGACAGGCAACCCTACAAAGTGACTCCTGCCCTGGGGAGTGGGGTAGGATTCCTGCCCCATCTACCAGCATACCCACAGCCAATGTGGCCAGCCCACTCAGCTAGCTATACCAGGAGATGGTTTCACCCACTAGCAAGCCACCAGCATCTACAGCCCAGCTTCTGGGCCAGCTACAATGGGAACTAATTCCACCTAGCAGCACACCAACAGCAGCTATAGATAGAACTCTCAACCAGCTGTGTTAGGAGCTACCCCACCCACCAGAAAGCCAGCAACAGCTATATTTGGACCACTCAGCAAGCTACACCAGGGTCCAGCCCTGCCTACCAGCATGCTCGCAACAGTCACACCTGGGTCACTGCTGACAACAGGGCTGATGGCCAGCCAGGCCCACTAGTGTACCATCAGCAGTTGTGGCCAAGTCACAACAGGACATACGACCCCACAAGAGGGGACATTCCCAAAGTGGTTGGTTCTACTGACCAGGGAGACTGCACTAGTGGGCACCACAAGGTGCCTTTTCATAAGGCCACTACTTTCAGGACCAGAAAACACAGCTAACCTATTTCAAAGAAACAAACACAGAGACTCAGACAAAATGAGGAGACAGAAGAATATATTCTAACAAAAGAATAACACAAAACTTCAGAAAAAGGACTAAATGAAATGGAGATGAGCAATCTATTTGATGAGGACTTCAGAGTAATGGTCATAAAGATATTCATCAGACTTGAGAGAAGAGTGGGTGAACTAAGTGAAAACAGCAACAAAGAGACAGAAAATACGAAAAAGAACCAAAGAGAGCTGAAGGATAAAATAACTGAAGTGAAAAATATGCGAGAGGGAATCAAGAGCATGTTTAAAAGTGCGGAAAAACAATTAGGCAATCTGGAAGACAGGGTAGTGGAAAGCACCCAAGCTGAAGAGCAAAAAGGAAAAAGATTTTTTAAAAATGAGGATAGGTTAAGGGACCTCCAAGACAATAGCAAGCCATAATAACATTCACATTAGAGAGGCCCCAGAAAGAGAAGACGGAGAGTAGGGGGCAGAAAACTTATTTGAAAAAATAATAGCTAAATTTTCCCTAACCTGGGAAAGGAAAAAGACATCCAGGTTCAGCAAGCTCAGAGAGCCCCAAACAAGATGAACCAAAGGAGGTCCATACCAAGACACATAATAATTAAAATGTCAAAAAAATAAAAATAAAAGGAGAATCCTTAGAGGCGCCTGGGTTGCTATGTAGGTTAGGTATCCACCTCTTGATCTTCACTCAGGTCATGATCTCAATTCAAGGTTGTGAGATCAAGCCCCATGTCGGGCTCTGCGCTCAGGTGGAGTCTGCTCGGGATTCTCCCTCTCTGTCTCCCTTTCCCTCTCCTCTCTCTCTCTGTCTCTCTCAAATAAATAAAGAGAATCTTTTAAAAACAAGAGAAAAGCAAATACTTATGTACAAAGGAAATCCCATAATACTATAAGCTGATATATTAGTAGAAAATCTGTGGACCAGAAAGGAATGGCATGTTATATTCAAAGCACTGAAAGGAAAATACCTGCCACCAAGAATACTCAACTCACAAGGTTATTACTTAAAACTTGAGGAGAGAGGGGTGCCTGGGTGGCTCAGTGGGTTAAAGCCTCTGCCTTCGGCTCAGGTCACGATCTCAGGGTCCTGGGATCAAGCCCCACATGCTGAGCAGGGAGCCTGCTTCCTCCTCTCTCTCTGTCTGCCTCTCTGCCTACTTGTGATCTCTCTCTCTCTGTGTCAAATAAATAAATAAAATCTTTAAAAAATTTAAGGAAAGATTTTTCCCAGAAACAAAAGATACAAGTACATTACCACTAAAACTGCCTTACAAGAAGTGTCAAAGGGAATTTTGAAGTGGAAGAGAGAAAACCATAACTAGAAAAAAATTATGAAAGGAAAAATTTTCACTGATAAAAGCAAACCAAATAAAGGTAGAAAATCAGCCACTTATAAAGCTAATATGAAGGTTAAAAGACAAAAGCAGTAAAAAACGATTGTATCTACAAATCTTAGCTAAGAAATGCACAAAATAAAAAGATGTAAAGTACGGGCGCCTGTGAGGCTCAGTGGGTTAAAGCCTCTGCCTTCAGCTCAGGTCATGATCTCAGGGTCCTGGGATGGAGGCCCGCATCGGGCTCCCTGCTCAGCAGGGAGCCTGCTTCCTCCTCTCTCTCTGTCTGCCTACTTGTAATCTCTCTCTCTGTGCGTCAAATAAATAAATAAAATCTTAAAAAAGATGTAAAATGACATAAAATACATACAATGTGGAGTGGGGGAAGTAAAAATGTAGTGTCTTTAGAATGTATTTGAACTTCAGTGACCATCAACTTAAGACAGATTGCTATATACATAGCATGTTACATATGAACCTCATGATAACCAAAAAAAGACCTATAATAGATACACAGAAAGTAAAGAGAAAGGAATCCAAGTCATCAAATCACAAGTGAACAGAACAAAGATGAAAGGGAAAGAACTATAAACACAACCAGAAAACAAAAATGGCAGTAAGTACACCTGTCAATAATTACTTTGAATGTTAATAGTCTAAATGCTCCAATCAAAAGACACAGGGTGAATTAATGGAATAAAAAAAAGTCTATATGCTGACTATAAGAGACTCTTCAAACCTAAAGATACATAAAGACTGAAAGTGAAGTATAGAAAAAGATATTCCACATGAACGGAGACCAAAAAAAAAAAAAAAAGCTAGGGTAGCAATACTAAGATCACACAAAACAGCCTTCAAAGACCATAACAAGAGACAAAAAAAGAGCATTACATGATAAAGGGTCAATTTGACAACAGGATATAACAATTATAAATAAATATGTACCCAACAGAGGGGCACCTAAACATATAAATCAAAAGAAAGACCTAAAGGAAGCATTAACAGTAATTCAATAAGAGCAGGGGACAGCCCACATACATCAATGGATCACCCGAGAGAAAATCAATAAGGAAACCATGGCTTTGAACAACACACAAGACCAGCTGGACTTAACAGATACATACATAACATTCCATCCCAAAATAGCAAAATACACATTCAAGTGCACATGGAACATTCCTCAGCATAAATAACATGTTAGGCAACAAAATAAGTCTTAATAAATTTATGAAGACTGAAATCATACTATATCAAGTATCTTTTCAGACCACAATGGTATGAAACTAGAAAACAATTACCAAAAAAATGGGAAAAACACAAACATGTGGAGGCTACACATGCTTGTGTAGGCTAACCAACCAACGGGTCAGCTATGAAATCAAAGAGGAAATCAAACATGCATGGAGACAAATGAAAATGGAAACACAGCTGTTCAAAATCTTTGGTACACAGCCCAAGCAGTTTCAAGAGGGACATTTACAACAATATAGGACTACCTCAATATGAAAAATCTCCAACAATCTAACCTTACACCTAGCAGAACTAGAAAAAGAACAAAAAAAGCCCAAAGTTAGTAGAAAGGAGGAAAAAATAAAGAGCAGAGCAAAAAATAGAATTGATCCTTCAATAGCATGGGTTTGAACTGTGCAGGACTGTGAGGGTTTTTTTAGATTTTTTTATTTATTTGACACATAGAGAGAACAATCAGGGGGAGCAGCAGATAGAGGGAGAGAGAGAAGCAGGCCCCACTGAGCAGGGAACGCAATGTGGGGCTCGACCCCAGGACCCTGAGCTGAAGGGAGACAATTAATCGACTGAGTCACCCAGAAACCCACAGATTTTGTTTTAAAAAGTATAGTACTGTAAATGTGTTTTCTCTTCCTTATAATTTTCCTTTTTTAAGATTTTATTTATTCATTTGAAAGAGAGAGAGAGAGAGAGAGAGAGCACAAGCAGAGGGAGAGGCAGAGGCAGAGGGAGAAGCAGGCTCCCCACTGAGCTGGCAGCCCGCTCAATAATCAAATCCCAGCAAAAAAAGTCCATGACCAGGTGCTTCACAAATGATTTCTACGAAACATTTACAGAAGAGTTAATAACTATCCTTTTCAGGGGCACTTCGGTGGCTTGGTCAGTTAAGCATATGCCTTTGGCTTGGGTCATGATCCTGGGGTCCTAGGATCAAGCCCCACATTGGGAAGCCCCACACTGGGCTCCCTGCTCAGCAGGGAGTCTGCCTGTCTCTCTCCCCCTGCCCCTCCTCCTGCTTATGCTCCCTCCCTCTCCCTCCTGTTCTCAAATAAATACAAATTTTTTAAAATAACTATCCTTTTCAAACTATTCCAAAAAATAGAAGAAGAAATTTTTTCAAATTCATTATACAAGGCCAACATTGTCCTAATACCAAAACCAGACAAAGACACTGCAAAAAAATTTACAGATCAGTATCTCTGATTGACAAAGATGCAAAAATCCTTAATAAATTATTAGCAAACCAAATTCAACAATATATTAAAAGGTTCATTCACCATGATCAAATGGGATTTATTCTAGGGATGTAAGTCAGGATGGTTCAATACCTGCAAACCAATCAACATGACACTCCATATTAACAAAGTAAAGGATAAAAATCATATGGTCATCTCAATAGATGCAAAAAAAGCACTTGACAAAATTCAATATCCATTAAGAATAAAAACTCTTATGGGCGCCTGGGTGGCTCAGTGGGTTAAAGCCTCTGCTTTCGGCTCAGGTCATGATCTCAGGGTCCTGGGATCGAGGCCCGCATCAGGCTCCCTGTTCAGCGGGGAGCCTGCTTCCCCCTCTCTCTCTCTGCCTGCCTCTCTGCCTCCTTGTGATCTCTCTCCCTCTGTGAAATAAATAAATAAAATCTTAAAAAAAAAAAAAAGAAGAAAAACTCTTATAAAAGAGGGTTTGGAGAGAACACACCTCAACATGATAAAGACATTATGTGACAATCCCATGAATAGCATCATAATCAATCATAAAACCAAAAGCTTTTCCACTAAGATCAGGTACAGGAAAAGGATGATCACTCTCATCATTTTTACCCAACATAGTACTGAAGTCCTAAACACAGCAATCGGACAATAGAAAAGGATAAAAGGTATCCAAATTGGTAAGGAAGAAATAAAACTGTCATGATTTGCAGATTGCTTGATACTATACACAGAAAACCCTAAAGATTTCACCAAAAAAACTATTCGATGTAATAAATGAATTCAATAAAGTTGCAGGATACAAAAATATACAGAAATCTGTTGTTTCCATGCACTACTAATAAAGTAGAAGAAAAATTAAGAAAATAATCCACTTTACAATTGTACCAACAAGAATAAAATACCTATGAATAAACTTAACCAAGTAAGTAAAGACCTGTACTCTGAAAACTATAAAATGCTAATGAAAGAAACTGAAGACTACACAAAGAAATGGAAAGACATACCATGCCCATGGACTGGAAGAAACAATATTGTTAAAATGTACAAACTACCCGAAGCAATCTACAGATTTAATGCAATCCTTATCAAAATACCAACATTTTTCACATAACTAGAACAAATGATACTAAAATTTGCATTGGAATATAAAAGTCCCCAAATAGCCAAAAAGATCTTCAAAAAGAATAAAGCTGGAGGTATAACAATTGCACATTTTAACATATACTACAAAGCTGTAATAATCAAAACAGTATGATACTGGCACAAAAACAGACACATAGATCAATGGAACAGGATAAAAAAACCCAGAAATAAACCCATGCTTATATGGTCAAATTAACCTAAGACAAAGGAGGCAAGAATATTTCATGAGAAAAAGACAATCTCTTCAACAAATGGTGCTGGGAAAACTAGACAGCTACATGCAAAGGAATGAAACTGGACCACTTTCTAATGCCATTCACACACACACACACACACACATGATATATATATATATCATGCTAAAACGATCTCCCAGGTTTTGTGAGACTGAAGATCTATGTAGAAAAGCTTTGTAATCTATACAGCCCTTCACAAATACTAGCTCTTTTTAATCATTATCACCATGTTTACCCCAACCTGATACCATTATCCATATGTTCTGTCCAGCCATGTTCACCCAGCAGCACACTGCTGGAGTTTTAAATGTGGTACAAGTGATATCCAGCTTTGTTTTGCTAAACCCTGGATTCCACGCGTCACTGCAACAGTCTCCCAGAGTTCTGGTTCTGAAACAGAACAAGCCCCCCCAAAAGACATAAGTTTTAGACAAGCCCGATTGGATTCTAGAGAAAAAAATGCAGAGATTTCCTCCTCTTACCCAGTTTTCCCCAATGCTTGATTTGGAAGCAAGAGATCGCCATGCCATTGCCAATAACAAGGAAAATCATCCTCTAGTTCAGCCGACCAACTAACTCACTGGCCTACTACCAAGCAATGTTTTTCATAAGGCAGCCCTTGAGCAGGTGAACAACCAGGAAACTTCAGGGTTCTAGGAAATGAATACAGGAAATGAGAATAAAAGTAGTTAAGAAATAAAAAATGAGGGGTGCCTCAGTGGCTCATTGGTTGAGCGTCTGCCTTTGGCTCAGGTCATGACCCCAGGGTCCTGAGATGGAGTCCCACCTCGATCTCCCTGCTCAGAGGGGAGTCTGCTTATCTGTCTTCCTCTGCCCCTGCTCTCTCTCTCGCTCCCTCTCTCTCAAATAAATGAAGTCTTTTTTAAAAAGAAATAAAAAATGAGGGCGCCTGGGTGGCTCAGTGGGTTAAAGCCTCTGCCTTCGGCTCAGGTCATGATCTCAGCGTCCTGGGATCGAGGCCCGCATAGGGCTCCCTGCTCAGCGGGGAGCCTGCTTCCTCCTCTCCCTGTCTCTCTGCCTGCCTCTCTGCCTACTTGTAATCTCTCTCTCTGTGTCAAATAAATAAATAAATAAATCTTTAAAAAAAAGAAATAAAAAATGAAAATGCTAAAATCAAAAGACCAGAATGACCACCTCTGATGGACTGCACAATTCTCTATATTGTAGCCTCAGAGCGGAACCCTCAAAAACTCATAGAAAGTATAAATATTACTGCAGAACAGGTGTGATAATGCTATAGTGCAAAACGTAGGAATGATGTTTCTTTCTGGAAAGCAAGCCAGTTGGAACCTACACCCGGATACTGACCAGGATCTGTGTCAGCATTCAGGTGCTGTCTGAGAACCCCAAGTTTCCTTAGCTATTACAGGTGCTGTTCATTGAGAATTTCTTCTAACATGGGTAATGCTACAGTACCATCTGGAATCTTTTTCATGCAATGATGTATATCCAGGAGTTGCTGCCTTTGCAGATATTCCCTGGAGACCAATGAGGGATTTTATTCCATGGCTCTGAGGAACTTAAATGTAGATCAAACACGAAGTAGTACTTACCCCAGTCTTGGAAGTTTGACTTCTATGGCCAAGCCTTCGTGTGCCCTCACAATCCTGAATGTCTTTGCTTGCTTCGCTTATACGTTGGCCAAGATTCTTAGTATCATCAACAAGATTAAATAAGAACTCGGGACTTTTCCACAAAACTTTCTGCCAGTGCCCCACAAATCCTGACTGTGGTTTCCCAACTTTTTTGATTCCCCACCAGATACCCTTTCTCTTCTGCACAAATCCCCCAAATAACACTTATTCTAAATAAAGTCTCACTTGTGTAGAAATGCAGCTTTCCTAGTTTCCCCCTCCACCTCTTCATACTGCATCTATATTGTTGTGTTAACTGAGGTTCAGTCATAATACCTACAACAACAGCATCAGATGCCCTACCTTCTGTCTTCATTTTGTTATAACCTATAGACTAAAGATACATATCACTCCGAAGTGTTGCAGTTAAGGAAAACGATTCTGAGGGACAACAGGCACTGAGGCAGGATTCACTAGCACAGGGCCTATAAATGAAAGCCAAATATACAAAAGGAAAAGCTTAGGAAACATCCCCTGCACAGACCTCCTCTTTTATAACCCGTACAGTAGGGTTGGTTGATGAAGTGAGAGACCAACAATCCATTCTCAACAAATGACTGATGACAGCACAACAAGCCCCTGGTTATAGGTGCCTCAACCTATTCTTGGGTGGTTCGTTGTTACGAGCCACCGACCCAGGATCACCAAGTCATATGCTGTAAGTTCTTTTCCAAAAATGGTAATAAAATATGTTGAGTCGCTCATATTCCCTCAGTTATACTGGGAAACAATAGCTACCGGGGTTAAACATTCAGTGTCCGAGCCAAAGCAGTCTGAGTTCAAATCATGTTTTAGCCGCTTGCTGCGTACCAGCGGTCAATGATCTTTTCTGATACTCCGCTAGCCTATGCCCTCCGCCAGCTAGCTCCTTTACCACCACCAAACACACAGAGCGGAGGGGTTACACAAGAGCAGACAGGAGTCTGTTCTCCCTTTACCTCCCCATCTCCTTGGCTATGGTGACGCCTTGAACTTGAGCCCTCCTCATTCTCTCATTCCCTAGACTGCCGCGACTCTCTTTCCTCATATTGCTTGATACACTCCAGCTTTTACAAACTCACAGGCACGCAGCTGGGGCGGGACCAAGCACTTCCCTTCCCCTACAGGGCGGAACTAAAATGAAAAGGCCAAGGTTGTTAGCAAATGACTTCCCCGTTACCATGGTAAAGCGGCTGCCGCCATCTTTATTGTGGCCGATGATTCTTGGTGTTGGTCTAAGAAAAAGTGAATAAGGAATTCTACAGACTTAAATCCCGCAAGTTGGTCTGGCACCGCAAAAGCCTAGGTCGGAACCGAGTTCTCTTCCGCCCGCAACCCAGCACGGAGTCGTTAGCTCTTGGGGATCGAGGGCGCGCCGGCTGCTGACGCAATGACGCCAGGGAAGGGGCCATGTGTACGCCACGCCCAGGTGCTTCCGGCTTACGCGCCGGTACAGAAGCGTGTTTACCGCAGAGCTCATGCGCCGTAAGGAAGTGTGCTCTGGCGCACCGGAAGCTGTCGGAAGAGAGCGATGGCGGGTTTGACTGTGAGAGACCCTGCGGTGGATCGTTCTCTGCGTTCGGTGTTCGGTAAGAGGAATTCATGGAGCCAAGCATCGGGGAGGGATAGAAAGAAACAGGGAGCAGCAAGGAATGCCCCTCCCACCTAATGAATTGCTGCAGGAGCTGGTGGTGGGTCGGGCTTGCCGCTCTACCTGCCTCTTGTGAAGCGGCCAATCTAGTGGACTCGCGGGCAAAGTGAAGCTCCCCTCTCCTGAGGTCTCACAGCCCTTCCATGATGTGGCTAAGGAAGTTAAACTAACGTTAAGCTTATATGCGTTTCTCCTTTCATGAGCTTCAGTTATTGTCTGGAATTGCGCAGGGCAACTGTCCCGTACTACTCACTCCCTATCCCAGAATACAGATTATATGCTGAGTGTATAGAACCTGTGTTCACTTCCCGCCCTCTCGTTAGGACTCAGCCTCTGTTTTTTACTGTAACATTTTGGTTCGATACTGGTAGTGGCCACCTGGAGTCTTAAAGTGGATTGTAAATGAATGAATGAACAAATGATTAAGATCTCGTCAAAAAAATTTTAAAGAGGATCAAGTCTATTCTGAGTAATCTTTTCAGATGAAATAAGTTTTTTTTTTTAAGTCCATGTGGTGATTTTAAAGCACCTTTGGGAACGGACATAACAAAACAGTTTAGAATAATTTTTAAACATTCTCCACTACATTCATGGTTATTCTTTGAATTTGTATGTATGTGCAGAAATACAGAAACAATATGCCAGTTTTTAAAATATCAAATACATTGGTATTTTTAGTAGTTATCGATAAGTCTTACAGATCTTCAGGTAAATACCAATGCCAAAGTATTTATTTTCACCGAAGTTAAGGAAAATCGTAACACTTGTGAGATAAGTCTGAGAACTGGTATTTAGAAGTGCCTGTACCTTTTACATTTAATCATAGTGATTTGCTTTGTAATTAAAGTCAGCAGACAAGATTGAAATGTTGTCTGAAATACCATGGAACTGGGAGTGTGGGAACACTATTTTGAGGTATTTGTTACATTTTCAATGGTACAAGTACTTACTCTGTTTACTTTTTCACAAGGGAAATAGGTTACAAACTCAGAGTTTTAAATCTGTTGTCTATTTTCTTCCATAGTGGGGAACATTCCATATGAGGCTACCGAAGAGCAATTAAAGGACATCTTTTCTGAGGTTGGACCTGTCGTTAGTTTCAGGTGAGATTTTCGTTTGATTACTTGGGGTTTTATTTAAAATCATAAATTTGGCTCTTAGTAATAATAGCAAGGTTTTTACTGGTGACTTTTCACATGTATCCTTCTCTTTGTAACAGCTTTATTCAGGTATAATTCACATACCATATAATTCACATTTATTTTTACTAAAATATACATTTTTTCATTTAAAAATGTTTAAAAAATATTTCAGTGAAATAGTCAAGGTGATAAAGTTATTTGTCTTACAGTGGACCAAATTAGAACATGCCCATGTTAAGCAGGAACCCTGTATGTGTGTAACATTTGTGCCTGATACTTGGTTCTGCTCTTCCAGGTTGGTATATGATAGGGAGACAGGAAAGCCAAAGGGTTATGGCTTCTGTGAATACCAAGACCAGGAGACAGCACTTAGTGCCATGCGAAACCTGAATGGGCGTGAATTCAGTGGGAGAGCACTTCGAGTGGACAATGCTGCCAGTGAAAAGAACAAAGAAGAGCTGAAGAGTGAGTGTAAACCTGATTTGTATGCAACATGAATTAGTAAAGATGTAACAGCGAAGATCTTTCCATTCGTGATATGTTTTAGCACCTGCTGAAATGGTTAGCCACATAGCTTCTTGACCCACTTGAGGAGGCTGCATTAGGGAAATGTATATCTTTGAGAAACAAGGTAAAGTTGACTTTAGAAATCCTTCAGTTTCGAAGGAGTTGATTTACTGTTGAAGATGAATTCAGACTCACCAAGCCATTAGTTACACGAACTATGTCATTAGGTAACCACTACTGTAACTGTTTATCAGATCTGTAATTGGTGGGAATACTAAGGCATTCTGGCTTTTTTCATGAGATACCAGATCAGGAACTCCATTTTGAAATTAGCATCTTTTTCTATTATTTTGTTTTTAAAATTAGCATCTTTATCTGTTGTCTCGATTCTGAAATGACTTGTCAAAGGAAATCGATATCCCTAATTTAGGTTAACATTATCGACCTATGTGATCCTAGTCCCAGCTTTCTTTGAGAACAGAAAATGCATTCTGTCACTTTTCTCTACAGAAATAAGAGACTTACAAATCACTTACTTCTCAGTGCTGGAGAATTTAAAGTTACAATGGGTCCTGGAAAGTTGATACTTGAAATGATTTAGCTCATAATTTTGCCTCCTTAACTTTTTGTACTTTCTTCCCAATCAGGCCTTGGCACTGGTGCCCCTGTCATTGAGTCACCTTATGGAGAGACCATCAGTCCTGAGGATGCCCCTGAGTCCATTAGCAAAGCAGTTGCCAGTCTTCCACCAGAGCAGATGTTTGAGCTGATGAAACAAATGAAGGTGGGAGGAGGCATTAGGTTAAGAACAAATCAAATTACATCAAATTTTCAAGGAGTTAAGTGATCAAGTGAATGGAAATGATTCCCTGAACTCAAATATAAGGTGTGCTTGTTGACCGCCATTTCTTGCACCTTTGATATGCCATATGTGCACAGCAGTATTTTATATTTCGTGCAAAGAGCTTTCCATTTTTTGTACTACAAGCACAACTATACAATCTGGCTTTTTGTGGCCCATAGATATCAGATATAGATATTTAAATGTGGCTTTTCTCCTGAATGGTGGAATTATGGTATTTGAAATGCCTCTTCCTTCTCTTGCCTGTCATGACCAAACTTTTATGTGCTATACAAAACCGATGATAGCTTAAAAAGCTTCTTGAGTATTATATTTCTCAGATAAGAATGGCTCTAAATCACTATTAATTTCTAAGTACTGAACCTGATGATGAATCTCTTTATCTTCCCAGCTCTGTGTCCAGAATAGTCCCCAGGAAGCACGGAACATGTTGCTTCAGAACCCTCAGCTGGCTTATGCTTTGCTACAAGCACAGGTAGTGATGAGAATTGTGGATCCAGAGATTGCCCTGGTGAGTGCTTCTTATTCTTTTATGAAAATGCCACAGTACACCTTGAGTGGGGTAGGAACTGCCTGATTGCTTTGTTAAACAGAGAGCTCATAGATTTGTCTTCTCATTTTTTAGAAAATTTTGCATCGCCAGACAAATATCCCAACGCTGATTGCAGGCAACCCTCAGCCAGTCCACAGTGCTGGGCCTGGCTCAGGATCCACTGTGTCAATGAACCAGCAGAATCCTCAGGCCCCTCAGGCCCAGGCTTTGGTAGGGCTTTATCTCCTCTAAAATTTATTTTATGCATTTTGAATGCCATTTTCATGTTAGGAAGATACACTGAAAGAAGAACAGTCAGGATCTGAAGATGATAATTTCAATTCCCAGACATAAAAGCAGTTTTCACTTTGCAGAGTACATGGCATCTGAATGAATATAGATTTGGTGCCAAGTTTGTGAAACAAAGCTATCCTTCCTGTGTGTCCTTTTATATAGGCTAATTTGGTATTTATGTGCATGTGTGGTACTACGGTTGGCACTTTGTTATTCTACATCCATTATCGCATTTAGGACTTACAGTAATTGTATGAGGTTGGCACTCTTACTCTCCTTACCATTGGAAAGAAGTAAAGCTTGCTTGCCAAGCATGACACAAAACTGAAGCCATAAGAAATCAGTACATTTGAAAACTGAAAAACTTCTCACACAATTTTTTAGAGAAAAAGAAAAAGAAATAAATCCCAAAGACAAATGACAAATTGGGAAAAAGTATATGCCATACACATGACAGACAACAGGCTGATTAAGAGTCCTTGGTCATGTTCAAGAATGTTTATTGCTGGGGCACCTGGGTGGCTCAGTCAAGTGTCTACCTTCAGCTCCCCAGGGTCCTGGGATCAAGCCCCGCATCGGGCTCCCTGCTCTGCAGGAAAGCCTGCTTCTCCCTCTCCCCCTGCTTGTGTTCCCTCTCTCTCTCTTTCTCTGTCAAATAAACAAATAAAATCTTAAAAAAAAAAAAAAAAAGACCAAGTCTACCTTAAAAAAAAAAGAATATTTATTGCTACATTATAATAGTGAAATGTTAAAACATTCTAAATGGGGGTGCCTGGGGGGGCTCAGTTGTTAAGTGCCTGCCTTCACTGAGGTCATGATCCCAGGGTCCTGGGATCAAGCCCCGCATCGGGCTCCCTGCTCAGCAGGAAGGCTGCTTCTCCCTCTCCCACTCCCCCTGCTTGTGTTCCCTCTCTCGCTGTCTCTCTCTCTGTCATATGTACAAATAAAATCTTAAAAAGAAAATCCTAAATGTACATCAGTGGAAGAATGGGGAAAATATATATTTATCCAGTGAAATACTCTGTAACAGTTAAATAAATTACCCCTGTCACCATGAACGACTTTCAAAAACCTGACTCCATATAGTAGTAAAGAGGAACTAGGATACATGGTATTTACACAGATAACTCAAAAGTTACAAAAGTGAAAATAAGTGAATGTAGAAGCCCTCCCAAAATATGGGATATATGTCTTCGCACATATCCCAAAAACATGTTGAATGAGTTGCAAATATGTTTAGTACATAATGATTTACATACAATTTCAAAACGTCTGTAAAAATTCTTAAGTGGTTGTCTTAAGAGGACACAGGATGCAGTTGGGGAAGAGCATAGGGCAGATTTCAAGGATATGTAATATATTTATTTCCTAAACTTTATGTTTGTTTTCTTTTCTATACAATTTATATATCTGGAGTTTTTCATAATAAAAGTGTTCAACCTCAAGGTAAACATAAACAGAAAGAACAGTAATCTACCATTTTTTACCATTCAAATTGGTAGAGGTAAACAACCTGAAGTCAACCGTAGGTGCCACATATGGCCTCACAGCACAGATCAAACTTGTCAGTGTCTGCTTTTAGAATATGGTCCATCTTAATTGTGTTCTATGTAACCAGGCTCATGTGTATTGTCCAGAGGCATATACGTACTCTGTCTTTCCTTTCGGTCAGGGTGGAATGCATGTCAATGGTGCACCTCCTCTGATGCAAGCTTCTATGCAGGCTGGAGTTCCAGCACCAGGACAGATACCAGCAGCCGTAGCAGGACCTGGTCCTGGTTCCTTAGCTCCTGGAGGTATGTTTCCTTTACAGTCTCCACCATTTTGGTATTTTGCTAAGATTTTGTTGTAGCAAATGGTATAATGTCACCAAATTATTATGTGGTAATGAGATCTTGATATAAAATTAATATACAGCTGGGAAGAATATATCCTAGGTGGAGGAAATGGGAAAAGGACCACAAAATGGAAAAGTACGGTAAAACTTCCAAATTAACAAGGGGGAAATGGAATGAATGGAAACTAGCCAACAAAGCCAGCAAATAGAGGGAAAAGAAAACAACATTGTGAAGTAAATAATAATAAACATAGAGTAAGGAGAAAGGAATAAAATCTCGTAGTCGTTATTCTGCTAAATGTGAATGGACTGAATTTTCACACTAAAAGTCAGAGACTTAGATTAGGTTAAAAGGCACATTAAAAAAAAAGACACAAAATACATAGTGACATTTGTTATTATATTTAATAGATATGAAATTGTATTTCATTAAATATAATCAGACCAAACAACAAAAGGAAAAAAATTTTTGAAACTGTATTTTGATTGCAAGTGTGTATATAGAAATTATTAATGAGTATTGCTATTATGCTTATAGTTCTTTGTTTTTCTACAATCATAACTAAGAGTTATGAGTGAAATAGTGGTTCCCTATGTGAATCCTCTATATGAACACATGATATATATATCAATATTTAAAGTTTTTATGCAACATATTTCCCTGTTATTAATTTATCTAATCTGGGTTAGATTGACTACAACACTACTCAGTGTTGAGTCTAAATTGTTCTGTTTTGTGGAGAAACTGGTCTACAGAGCTAAGTTGACACGGGATAGAGGAAAGGATTTTAAAAGAAATTTCAGCAAATTCATGATTTTCATTTATCTATAGAGTAAATATCTTCCAGTGAAAGAAATGGAGTCTGTATTTTATACATTTTTGTGTTATGGGTGCCTAACTTAAAAACCTTAAAATATCACAAGTTGAAACGTGGCCCTGCTACACATCACAAGTATGCAACCCATGACATGGGCAGCTCATAACATGAGTTGAAAAACACCCAAGTCATCTGTATCCTGTTCAGTGATACAAATGCCCTGATAATGCACTTAGACGTCACAGGAGTGTCAAATTGCTGTAAAAGTTTCTAAGTTTCTGTTCTCCATTTCTGTACTTACATTGTCACAAATTGTTAACATACAGTGTGTGGATCAGCATTTCTGTGGACCACACTTTGAGTACCTTTGTACTAATAAACAAAAAATAATTAAGGATATTGAGGAATAAAGTAGTGGAACCAATAAGCATGACTTATTATGGGAGATTTATGTCTTTTGACTAAAGAATACTCTTTTGCTCCCAAAAACCATGGAACAGTTAAAAAAAAATACCACATACTTGGCCATAAAATAAAAACAAGTTTAAAAAATAGAGATTTTACAGGCCACATTCTCTTATTGTAAATCAATAAAATTAGAAGTAATTAAAAGGTGACTGAAAATAACCTTTACTTGGAAAAATAAGGGATATACACTAGGTAATCCTCGAATTAAAGAGAAAATAAAAAAGATTTTTAAGTTATCCAAAAGACAACAAAAAGTAGTGTACTTTACACAAAAAAGTATGGGAAATAGTGAAGGCAGTACTTAATATCTTCAAATGCCTGTATTATTAAAGAATAAAGGAACTTTTAAGTACTAGTTTTAAAGAATTAGGAAAAGTATTTTTTAAAGAAACAAGATACCAAAAACAAGAAATTAATAAATATAGAAGTTGAAAGCAATTGTGAAAGGAACTTAAATTACCAAATTTTCAAGTGGTATTTTTGTGAGTTTGTAGCATTTCTATTTCTGAAGTTATTACAACATCAATCAGATGTTTGAAATACCCTATACAAAACTCATTGACAATTGGTGAGAAGGGGAAACAGCCTAGTAGAAAAGAAGGCAAAGAAAATGAGTAGGCACTTCATAGAAGAGCAAATCGAAATGGTAACAAAGACAAATGCATTTGTAGTCATGGGATTGCAAATTAAATTATAGGATTTCACTTTACTTAAACCCATCAATCTAGCAAAAGTTTCAAAGAGAGATGACACTATTGGTGGGAAAAGTGGTATCATAATAACTTGCTACTGGAAATGTGAAGTGTTTCAGCCTTTTAAGAAAGTCTCACATTTAAAATTCATATACACTTTTATCCACCAATTCCACTTCTGAGAAGCTAGCCCATACAGATGAAAGTGCCATCGTGTGATAGTGTATAATATGAGAAATTATGCTCCTTCTGCCACTGCTTTCCTCAGATCCTAAATCTTTGTATTGTTTTAGTGAATGGTCTGAAAAAATCTTAAGAGTGGTTTGTGGTTAGAATAGACCTTTGAAATTATGTAGACCTGTGGTTCTCAAACTTTAATGTACATTAGAACCACCTGATGAGCTTATTAAAGCACAGATGCTGGTCCCCACCGCCAGACTTTGTAATGCAGCAGATCTAAGGTCGGGCACTGGAATTTGCAATTCTAACAATTCTTTGGTGATACTGATACTTATGGTCTGAGCAGCACATTCTGAGAACCACTGGTTTAAACCAGCTCATTCACTTTACAGATGAGTAACCGTGGGCACATGTTAACTTTATCAAATCACTTATTCAAAATCACAGTTGCTTAGTAGTAGGGGTAGGGCTAGCACAGGTTCAGGTTCTTAATCCGCAGCTCTACGGTGCCTGGCATATTAAATGGAATAAGAGAATATGATGTGGGGGCACCTAGGTGGCTCAGTCGGTTAAGCATCTGCCTTCAGCTCAGGTCATGATTTCAGGGTCCTAGGATTGAGCCTCTTGAGCCCCACATGGGGCTCCCTGCTCAGCAGGGAATCTGATTCTCTCTCTCCCTCTGCCCCTCCCTACCATTCATGTGTGCTCACTCTCTCTCACATAAATAAAAGCTTGAGAGAGAGAGAATATGATGTGTACTTGATCTTTTAGTTAAGTATTAATGAACTGCAAACAGTTAAAGCTTGTCTTTTCTCCCTACATATGGCATATGTATATAGTTCCTTTGAGGAAAAGAGAATTATTGCTATATAGAAAGGATGAGACAAGGACTTGTGGTACGTAATTATTCTTTGTATAGCAGTCCTCCTATCCCAACTGGTTAGGGTAGAGCAGTGGTTCTCAATCCTATTAGACCCTACAGCCTCTTTTCATAACATATTTTGCAGTGACTTTTTACCACCCTGAAATGAAATACACAGATGTAACCTACTTAACATGAGTTCCCAAAAAAATATAATGCCCTTACTATAATATAAAGGAGAAATAAAAGGAAATTAACCTATAATAAAGAATATTTTTAATATGCACGGGTTCACGCACAACTACATAAGAAACCGAAAGGTAGCAGTCAGATACTTGCACCTATCCCATCACTGTAAAAGCTACAGATGCAGACAGATACAGGTATGGGGTTTTCGCAGCTCAACTATCAGAGGGACTATTGACATTAGTGTTGTGATTTTTTCAAATGGTGAAAACTTTCAGTAAAGTTCTTAGACAAAACGCAGTACCTGAAATTGACTCAGTAATTGTATTTCTAGAAAATTCAGCTTTTATGTATACAGATGTAAATTGGGAAAAGAGCTTTTTTGTTCACAAGTACAGCAGACTTAGGTTCTAAGTTCAGATGACTGTAAACAGGTTTTCATTTGTGTTAACATTTACCAGGACATCTGAAAATTTTGCAAGACAAGATAATTCTGGATTATGGAAAATTGTCTCAGACATTACAGAGTATCTAGTATCCCTGTTGGCGTCTCATGAAATGCCAGCCATGCCCCATAAATCTTTTCACAACAAAACCCCACAAATTTTACAAAATACTCTGGGAACAGTATTGTCTCCTCTGAGAGGAGTTACGTGGGCAAGTGCCATTGTTCTGCTGTATCCCAGAACTTCTGCCAAGTATAACTGCTTTGTTTAGTGGTAGTTATGATCTTTCTTTGTAGTTTCCTGCCTGTGAGGCAGAGGAAGGGAATTTGTTAACTCAGCCACTGTCCTAATTTTTTCTCCACTGTCCTAATTTGTGTTTTTCTTTCCTTCCCTTTATCTTCTAGGAGGAATGCAAGCCCAGGTTGGAATGCCAGGAAGTGGACCAGTGTCCATTGAGCGGGGACAAGGTAAATAAATACTAATATCTGAGTAATGTGGACTGGACTTGGAAATGTTGTATATTTGCACTGTCTTAATATGGCAGCCACTAACCACATGTGACTATTTGAATGTTAAATTCATTGAAATTGGGTAGAACTTAAAATTCAGTTCCTCTTCCCACTAGCCACATTCTAGGTGCTCAGTGGCCACATATGGTTATGGCACCACTAGCCACATTCTAGGTGCTCAGTGGCCACATATGGTTATGGCACCACATACTAGATATGGCAGATATAGAATATTTCCCTCATTGCAGTGTATTTTGTTGCACAGTGCTAGTCTGGACTTTCCATCTAGTGACTCAGAGCCCAGCTCTACAAGAATCGATAAAGCAGATGGATCTTTTGTTTCTATTTAATTTATATCACCTTTTCATAATTGTCTAATGACACTGATGACATGTCCTCTTTCACTCCATGGATATCTGTTGAGGAATTTTAATAACAAGCACATAACATGTAGAAGCCTAAATCTAAACCACAGGGAAGACTGGGAGGGGTTCAGAGGTCTGTGAAGACTGCTTGGTAAGGGTATGTTGCACTGTGGCCGTAACACTGAATACCACAGGAATGGCCACTCTAGAATCTCCAGATTATTTCCCTCTGTTGCTGGAGTTTGAAGAAACAGAAAATGCAGTGGTTTGATTGAAAACAACGTTAGGAGGAGAGAGAGTGAGAAAACAGAAGGAACTAACAGTAGAACTGAGCGCATACTATAGGCCAGGCACTTTAGTTTTGTCAGTTAGGGGGCAGCACCTCAGTATTCAGGTAAAGAGATGGAAGCTCAGAGTTTTAAGTTCCTTATTCAAGGGCGTGTGGTAAGTAAATACTGCTGAGTAACGTGGACAGGACTTGGGACACTCATCTCTTCCAGCTAGTAAGTGGCAGAGCAAGGTGCTGAAGTCTCTGACTAAAATCTTCCTCTTTCTGAAAATCCACTTCCAGAAACACTCTTCAGTATTTTCTATTCTCATTCATGTTGTCATTGTGATGAGAAAGAACTGCTTAGGTCAGCATAGAGAAACTTAAGTTATTACTTCTTAGCACACAGCCTATAAATGAAACCCATTTTTTAAGAGCCAAATATTAAGATAGAGGCCTCTGTACTGTATTTCCTCATCTACAGTTTGTCCATTAGGGTTGGTTGCTGAAGTGACAGAACGGATCATCTGATCAGATGGTTGACAGTGGGACAAGCTCTTGACCAAATGCCTCATCTAAGCAGCCTGTGCTTTTGTGTCGTTGTGCCCGCATGCCCTTGACCACTTTCAGTCGATCGTGTGTGTACCCAGAGTATTACTGCATTAGGAAGAAGGCATTGGGGTTGCAGTCATATTTTTCTTCTTCCCAAGCCATCAATCAATCAAACTTGAGCTGTTTAATACATATTTCTAAAAGACTCTTCTTTCCTGCTATAGTTCTCTTCACCTCTCTGGGTCCAAAGTTAGCAAAGGGAAATGACTTGAGTTTTGAAGGTGTATCAGGTGTGTCTTCTCAAAGAGATAACGTGAGATGAGTGTTCTTTTATAGTTTTTGTTCGGTACCCAGCAGAGGAAGCAAGAATCTTTCCACTTGTACCCAGTTTTCTTTCTTTTCCTAGAATCCATGCTTCTTATGCACATTTGTAATGGTAAAAGGAGACAGTGAGATCAGTTTAAGAAGACACTTTTTGCCTTCTGCCACCTCCATGTAGTGTTGGAACCCTTGTCATCTCATTAGTCTTTGTCTTCTGTTTTCATGGTGTTTGGTTATCACCGGAGACTCTCAGTGGTGGAATATTTTTTGAGGAGTAATATTCTCTTTCTTTGTCTAAAGGTCATTCGCTGCATTTCCCACAGAGATTTTTGTGCTATAAAATACAGCAAAAATAGTACCATCCACTTCTGTTAGGGGCCTCTTCAGAATAAATCTTGCCTTCCAGATTCAGTACAGTCTCTGTCGTGTTTTGCTTATGAAAATATGTTTATGTTCTTTGCCTAACTAGAGATTCAGAACTACCTTGTTTCTTATAATGGTATAAGGAGATTTAGGTGGACTCGTAGTGGCGGAGGTGGAAATTGAAAGTGGCTGAATAAAATCAGTGGCCCACCTGTTTCACTTTAGAAGGCAGTCTCATTACAGCAGAATACTTTCAGATCCCAAAGAGGCTACTATGGTTTAGGAAGACTTTGTAGCCTGGGGCAGGCTCCTGAACTCTTGGCTTTTTAACTTATATGTGTAAATTTCCAGTGTCTGTGTGTGTATGATTGTGTGTACGTGCGGGTGTGTGTGTGCATGCGCGCGTGCGTGCAAGCTATTTAAGTGTCTGCTCTTTCTCCTTTTGAACTTACTGCTCACTTAGGAACCCTACAGCACTCGCCCGTGGGACCCGCCGGGCCTGCATCAATTGAGCGAGTTCAAGGTACCCATTGTATCTGCGGGTTTCCTTTTGCTTATGGTGTTCAGGGTGGGACATTGAGAGGACAAGGGCTGCTTGGCAGTCATCCTCATGTTTGGAACCCAAAAGGGTAGTGTTTTGGGCTTTTGTTTTTAAATTTTTTTCCTGTTGGGGCCACAAGCCTAAGATTGACCTCTTCACACAGGGCAGAGAACATGGATGATATGGGCATCTGTCCGAGGCTGTACTCCCTCCCTACTGGTGTCAGGAGGCTTGGATGGAATAGCAGTCTGTAAGGAGACAGCGGGTTCTTGCAGAGCCATGGCAGTGTTCACATATGCCAAGACCCTACCTCTCTTTTGTGACTCTGGTCCTTGAACTAAGATTGATTATAAGGAAAACCAGGAGCATAAGTTTCTTCCAGGTTGCAGTGCTAGTCCTTGGCAGGTTGCTTCCCACTTTGCTCTTTATATAATTCCATCCATACCTCTGACATGGCACAGATGCTGCCTACACCCTGCTTCTGTTCTTGAGCTGCAAGAGGAGTCTGCTGTGGTGAGGTTTCACCCACTCTCAGGTGTCTGAATTATGTTGTCAGTGGTATATAGAGTCATTTCTTGTTTCCTGATGTGTCCTTCACAACAGTAACTCCCTGTTTGTTTCCCTGTCAGTGCCGATGCAGGACCCCAGAGCCGCTATGCAGCGTGGGCCCTTGCCTGCCAACGTACCAACTCCTCGAGGTCTGTTAGGAGACGCCCCAAATGACCCACGTGGAGGCACTTTACTTTCTGTAACTGGAGAGGTAGAGCCTAGGTGAGCACTAACAAAGAAGGAAAAGACTGGGGGAATCCAAATTTTCCCTTGGTCCAAGAATAGTGTCTTCCTGTACCTCTTTGCCAACTTCAACAGATAAAAAATATTCGTGGCCACTGTCTAAGACTAAGGAAGCACCTCTCCTTGGACAGAACTGTATCTGTTGAGTATGTCATCTTGAATGAACCATGGTTACCCAAGTCATCTTTAGAAATTGGAAATTCTAGCACATATCTAAATAGGAAAAACTGTTGCCTATTGGTAGTCGCAGTATCAACAGTAGCAGTAATAATAAGATGATGATGATTGATATGAATGGGGATTATGCCTCTGACTCTGCTGTGAGTACTTTACTTAGCTCATCTCATTAAATCCACACAACAGCCCTGTGAGATTGATACTAATTTCAGTCCTGTTTTACAAATGAAGAAACCGAGGCATAGAGAAGTTAAGTAAATGTGCCCAAGATCACACAGCTAATAAGCAATTAAGCCTCGATTTGAACCCATACAGTAACCCATGTTCTTAAGCGCTATCCTGCATACTCGTTCTATACAATGGGATATCCATTACCTTCTCCTTAATTATGAGTGCCCTGAGCAAATACGAAATTCTAGAATACATGCATTTATATCTCCATAGCTTTTTATTTTTATTTTTTGGACCTGTTCGGTGTTCATTCTCTTAGCATCTGTAGATTGATATTTGCATCAGTTCCTTGATTTTTTGATTTATTTTTTTTTACTTACTGATCTTCTGGTTGACATTGCTTTTGTTGTTTTGTTCTGTTTTAAAATATCGCATTTTTCTCCATCTCTAGAGGTTACCTGGGACCACCTCACCAGGGCCCACCCATGCACCATGTCCCTGGCCATGACAGCCGTGGCCCACCCCCACATGAGATGAGGGGAGGGCCATTAGCTGAGCCCAGACCTCTAATGGCAGAGCCAAGAGGACCCATGCTAGATCAGAGGGGTCCACCCTTGGATGGCAGAGGTAAGGGGAGACCACGTCACAAGGCCACCCGGTAGCTGTGGGCTGATCATAAACCCAGCTGTCTTAGGTTCTAATCTGGGATAAAGAAGACTGGGGCAGTGGGGTTGGCAAACATTTTTAAGATTTATCTGCAAACCTGTTAAACTGGGAAGGAGAAAGCGGTCTCGTATACAGTTGATCCTTGAACAGCACGTTTGAACTACATAGTTCCCCTTGGACCTAGATTTTTCTTAATAAACGTAGTGCTGTACTTTAAATGTATATTCTCTTCCTTAATGATTTTCTTAATAACATTCCCTTTTCTCTAGCTTACTTTGTTATGAGAATGCAAAACATAATACATACAACATGCAAAACAGGTGTTTATGTTATTGGTGAGGCTTCCAGTCAGCAGTAGGCTACAGGTAGTTAAGTTTTGGGGGAGTGCTCCAATCCTCGCCTTTTTCAAGGGTCACCTGTAGTTGCAGGGAGACCTGACTGGAGGAATAGATTTCTTTCTTTGATCATTGGTTGTTTTTGCAGTAAAGATGAGTAGCTACACAATGGTTTTCTTAAAACTTACTTTATAGGCGGAAGAGATCCCCGAGGCATAGACACACGAGGGATGGAGGCACGAGCCATGGAGGCTAGAGGATTAGATGCCAGAGGATTGGAGGCCCGTGCGATGGAAGCCCGTGCGATGGAGGCCCGTGCGATGGAGGCCCGCGCGATGGAGGCCCGCGCGATGGAGGCCCGCGCGATGGAGGCCCGCGCGATGGAAGTCCGCGGGATAGAGGCCAGAAGTATGGATACAAGGGGCCCGGTGCCTGGCCCTAGAGGCCCTATGCCTACTGGAATCCAGGGTCCCAGTCCAATTAACATGGGGGCAGTTGGCCCCCAGGGATCCAGACAGGTATGTGCAATACTTGTTTCTTGCTTCTACATGAAATCTTGATCTATTCAGGAATTGGCCTTTGAGCCTGACTATGACTGCTTTCTGATTTAGGCTATTTCTCAGCTTGTTAGAACAGGAAGATCTCCCTTAATATGTGAAGTATATTTTATAATATAAAATTGTTATTTAAGCAATAAATTTAATTATAAATGCATTAATAATTTAATTATTAATTAATTATATTGTTACTTTAATTGTTAAATTAATTTAATTCCTTCCTTGCTTCTTCCCCTTCTCTCCCTTAAGATGGTTATTTTCTGGCCACCAGGATTGTAGCAATCTTGTCCCACAATTTAAGGAGTTCTTCCATTCAGTGCAGAGCCCCTGCAGATTTAGGAGACAGAGTGTATGGATAATTTGAAAAACCTCCCCCAAGTGATTCTAATGTACGACCTAAGAACTGCATTAGAGCATATGAAGAACTATTAGCAGTCATTTCGATAATCTTACATTTGTAGAAACCTGTTTTAGTTTACTTTCATCATGTAGCCTAAATGAACGGTGGAACATGAAAGGTAGTTTTTACTAACATTCACCTTAAAACCTGTGCAACTGAATTCTTTTCTTTCTCCTTATTTGGCTCTCTCTAGCAATGTGTATATGGCGATCTGTGATTGTCTCTGTATTGCCGTCTCCTCCCTCTTCACACACGGTTGTGGGGAGATGGTATGTGTGTCTCTTTCCTGAATTTGTATGCGCTGGCACCATCATCTCCCTCTTGCCCCTCCTTCCTCTGTGTACTTCTTCTGTCTCTCTTCCCTCTTCCATATGTTTATATGTCTTGCTCCCATGTGTGTGTGTGTGTGTGTGTGTGTGTGAGAGAGAGAGAGAGAGAGAGAGAGAGAGAGAGAGAGAGAGAGAGAGTCACTGGAATGGAACATGTCAGTCATCCAATTCTCTCATTTTATAGGTTTGGAAACTGAGATCCAAGAATTCAGGTGACTTATCCAAATTCACACTACTAAAAAGTGACAGAGCAAGGAATAAAACCCACTGTTTTTTTCAGTGTACCACTCAGTCCTGTTACCTGCACATCATGTATGTGTATATGTGTGTCTACCTCCTCCCCTTCAATAGGAAATATGAATATGTTGTTTTCTGGTGTGTAAAAGAAAACTATTCTCTTTTTTTCAAATTATACTTTTTAAAAATGTCTCTGGGGGCCTTGATATTTATTCTGCCCTCTAGGAACAGTAGTCTTATAATAGAAGCAGTTTTTATTCATTTATTCAGTCAGTCAACAAATATTTATGGAGCACCTACTGTGTACCAGAGAGAGCTCTATGTACTGAGGGTATAGCAGTGTGAACAAAACAAAGTCCCTGCCCCCATGGAGCTTGCATTCTAACTGGGGAGACTGACAACCAATAACTACATGATGTCGTTATATAATTCTGTCAATAGTTTTGTGGAGAAAGACATAGAAAATAAAGGTTGGAAGACCATTTCTGGATAATGTCTTGCTGTTTTGTCTCTGCTAGTGCTTGAACTTGTTACTCCTGTAATATTATGTTTATATAGTTTTCATTAGGTGATTGTATAAAGCGTATTAGATCTGAGTGAAAAAAAATAAAAATGTTATCCCCAAACCCTTTTTATATTGTTTAAATTAATATGTTCACTCATATATAAGAGACAGTGAGAACCTTGCTTCTTCCCCTATATCCATCTCCCCTGTGACCCCAGCCCCTACAGATCATAGCTTTTATTC
Organism: Ailurus styani; assembly: GCA_002007465.1. Taxonomy (NCBI): domain Eukaryota; kingdom Metazoa; phylum Chordata; class Mammalia; order Carnivora; family Ailuridae; genus Ailurus; species Ailurus styani. Next base: position 285,247 of record LNAC01000588.1, read on the forward strand.
AATTTTTGATGTATCTTCCTAACGAAGAAGAATATATTATTAGAAAAAATGCACCTGTATTTCTTTTCTTTCACTATTCTGTGCCTTGTTTTTTTTACAGTATATCCCTAATTCATAATTTTAAATCAGATTTTTTTTAAAGATTTTATTTATTTATTTTTTTACAGATTTTATTTATTTATTGGAACGAGAGAGGGCATGTGCTAGGGAGAGAGTGAGAGAGAGCGAGGAAGCACCAGTAGGGGGAGGAGAAGAGGCAGAGGGAGAAGCAGGCTCCCCCCTGAGAGCCCGATGCGAGGCTTGATCCCAGGACCCTGGAATCATGACCTGAGCTGAAGGCAGACACTTAATGGACTGAGCCACCCAGGCACCCCTTATTTATTTTTTTGACAGACATCACAAGTAGGCAGAAAGGCAGGCAGAGGGAGAAGGGGAAGCAGGCTCCCTGCCGAGCAGAGAGCCTGATTCGGGGCTCGATCCCAGGACCCTGAGATCATGACCTGAGCTGAAGGCAGAGGTTTAACTCACTGAGCCACCCAGGCAACCCTTAAATCAGATTTTTAAAAATTAATTCCAATTCACCTAGTGAGAAACTTGTTAGTTAAAAGGCTTATTATGGGAAGCCTGGGTGGCTCAGTAGATAAGCGTCTGCCTTTGGCTCACGTCATGATCCCAGGGTCCTGGGATCGAGCCCTGCATCGGGCTCCCTGCTCAGCAGGAAGCCTGCTTTCCCTCTCCCACTCCCCCTGCTTGTTTTCCCTCTCTTGCTGTGTCTCTCTCTGTCAAATAAATAAATCTTTAAAATAAAAATAAATAAAAAGCTTATCATTACTAGGGTGATTATGTGACTTATCCAAACAGGAACATGTTTTCGAGTGAGAGTGCTGTTAAATAGTTATTCTGGGGCAAAAGCATAAACTGGGACTATCTTGGGCAAACCTTGGCCGTGTGGTCACCTGTATTATGACTTGTCTTCCTAAAACAGGCACTCCTGAAAATTTTAAATGGCCATTATTGAATGGTTAGCTCATTATATAATACCTCAGTATTAACTGTGAAGCTTCAAAAATGTTATTCCCCTGGACGTTTCAGATTTGTCATATAACATTCAGGTTCAGACTGGTCTCTGGATTCAGTATTGATAAAGTACAGAAAGTGATAATGAAGTGTACTATGTTTCCTTCCCTTCTTAAACAAGATAATGAAAAATTATTTTAACCATTTTTGATTACTCAAGGTCATCGTTGAATGTGCCTATTATTGTATATGCTATAATAGAAAGTATGGTTATCTCCTGTGTTCTTCACCATCAGGCTGTCACCTGGCTATACACATTGCTGTTACAGCATCTGCTCCTAACAGTGTATCCACATTTCTTTTTGTGCTTTGCTGCTTCTAATCTGCTGGAGAAGCAGATAACTAAGTTTATGCACAATTTGTGTTTCATAATGGTACCTAAACTCTGGGTGAATGCCTGAATGTGAACATAACAATATAGGGACCATTAACAGTTATTCTTGGTGCTCTGAGGCCTTTTCTTTGTGAATGTCACTTCCCCAGTGGTCCAACATACATTATCTCTAGAATCTGCTGGCTTTCGTTTCTGTTTCCACTGAGCACTAGTTTCTCGGATGCTCTCAGTTTTCTCTCTGCTTATGCGGCTAGATTTTGCTTCATTTGATGGTATCTGATTGAGCTATATGATATTTGTTGATGATGGTAGAGCTGCTGTAAGCAGATGTGTCTAACCCTCTAGGTGATCTCTTGCTAAACCCTGTCTTCCGCCATTGCTAACAGTAGGAAATGATCTTCAGAGTCATTAATTTGCTTTTTATTTAACTCCTATCCATAATCAGATCAGATCTTTCACATTACTGCTATTGGATTCTGAATACTATATGAGAAGTTCTGAAAAAACTCTCCTCCTCTCTCTCTGTGCACATAGGTCCCAGTCATGCAGGGAGCAGGCATGCAAGGAGCAAGCATTCAGGGTGGAGGTCAGCCTGGGGGCTTTAGTCCTGGCCAGAACCAAGTTACCCCACAGGACCATGAGAAGGTAAGCAATACCATCTGATTGTCTCCATAGGCACACATCTTCTAGATTCCTCTTTTCAGTTATGATGTGGAGGTCCTGGGTCTTTGGAGTTCCTTTGAAAGTGATGTCTACTCTTACAACTTTTTATGATCTTGTTATCTGAAAATCTGTAGGCCTGGTCTTAAAATTCTTAAATGGATGTATGTAAATGGCAGCTTATCTTACATTTCAGACTTATCGGCCAGTAACAGTTGTTTTCTGCAGACCAGATTGACCTGAAAATCTAAGTTCCTTTTTTCCCTCTCCCCTTTCTGCTTTATCCCTAAAAAAAGTAGCAGATTCCCCATGAGTACGTCTGTTTCTATATTTGACCGTTGTGGGGAGCTCATGTCTGATGGAAAGACTGAAACTTGTGAAAAAGAGAGACTTTTAAAAGGGGCACCTGGGTGGCTCGGTCCGTTAAGTGGTTAAGCGTCTTTCTTTGGCTCAGGTCATGATCCTGCTGGGATCAAGCCCTGCATCAGCTTCGGGCTCTCTGCTCAGCAAAGAGTCTGCTTCTCCCTCTGTCTCTGCCCTCCTCCGCCCTCTCATACTCTCATGCACACTTATGCTCTGTCTCTCTCAAATAAAATAAAAAATCTTTAAAACAGGATTAAAAACTGAAGACTTCCAAGGTTCACAGATAGCACGTTCGTCTGCAAGAACTTCAGGTTCCTGCAGGCATCTGTCTGATTTGAGTCTCCTAATCTTCAGTATTGTACTTGAGCTTCTTGTTGTACCTTTTCTCAACAGCCGGTTTGGGTTTGATTTGGTTTGGGGTGGGGTTTTTTGCCTGCGGTAGTCTATGTGTGAAATATCCTTCCTTTTTGGACAGAAGCTGGTGGTGGTTTCTTAGCTGCCATCATTAAAACTCATTCTCTTTTTTTTTTTTTCTCTTCACAGGCTGCTTTGATCATGCAGGTTCTTCAGCTGACTGCGGACCAGATTGCCATGCTGCCTCCTGAGCAGAGGCAGAGTATCCTAATCTTAAAGGAACAAATACAGAAATCCACTGGAGCGCCTTGAAAGGTGAGCAGACTTAACCTGCCTAAATCAGACGATCTCCTTCTGCATTTGGGGTATTAGATATTTTGAGCCTTAACTGACGACACTCTCAACTGATCTATGAAGACTGTCTGAGGCCAGCACTCCTCTTGGCTAAACTCTTCACCCTTCGTTAGGTTAGCTCCTGTCAGGATAGGCGAAGGCAACAGGATATCTGTTCAGTTGTTGAGTTGGTTGTAATCTTTTTTAACCTTTCTTTCCTAATGGCAAAAGTAACATCACTTTTATGAATTTAATCAAATACAGAAATGGAGAAAAGTCAGGGTAGGAAGCTCTGCCTCTTTAATCTCCTTCCCCGGAGAAGCTCTATATGTAGTTTGGTGTGTATCCTTCTGGGACCAGTGGTCCCAGATGGATCCACCTGTCCCATTAAAATAGTGAAAATACAAAGCATTTCAGGGCACCTGGGTGGCTCAGTGGGTTAAAGCCTCTGCTTTCGGCTCAGGTCATGATCTCAGGGTCCTGGGATCGAGGCCCGCATCAGGCTCTCTGCTCAGCAGGGAGCCTGCTTCCTCCTCTCCCTGTCTCTCTGCCTGCCTCTCTGCCTACTTGTAATCTCTCTCTCTGTGTCAAATAAATAAATAAAATCTTTAAAAAAAAAGAAAATACAAAGCATTTCAATAAAATGTATAAATATTTTGGTTTCCAGTATTTATTTAATATTGACTCTTTCGATGTTAAACTGTTAGAGCACATATTTCAGGGTAGTGACCGTCCACCATCACCATCAGTCCCTTTACATTTTAGAGGTTACTGTACACTGCTGCCCTTTGTTTTTCTTCTTTATCTGTCAGATAAAATGGATCATACCATCTGATTCCATGTATTGGCCTTTCTTTTAAAAATCATTTTCCCCAACATCTTGTATTTCATAAGTAATTATTTTCTTGGGGCGCCTGGGTGGCTCAATGGGTTAAGTGTCTACCTTCAGCTCAGGTCATGATCTCAGGGTCCTGGGATCGAGCCCATCAGTCTCCCTGCCCTGCGGGGAGTCTGCTTCTCCCTCTGCCTCTGCTGCTCCCCCTGCTTGTGCGTGCTCTCTTATATGCGCGCTCTATTGCGCACACGCTTTCTCTCTCTCTCTCTCTCTCTCTCAAATAAATAATCTTTTTTTTTTTTTTAAGATTTTTTTTTTTTTTTTTTCTTTTGACACAGAGAGAGAGATTACA
>LNAC01000588.1:289731-341412 GCA_002007465.1 Ailurus styani
GCCGAAGGCAGCGGCTTTAACCCACTGAGCCACCCAGGTGCCCTCAAATAAATAATCTTTTAAAAAATAAATGTTTTCTTTTTTCTTTAAAGATTTTTTTAGTTTTAAGTTATCTCTGTACCCAACTTGGGGCTCAAACTTACATTGCTGAGATCAAGAGTCGTATGCTGTACCAACTGAGCCAGCCAGGTACCCTAATAATTGTGTTTTCTAAAAACAGCTTAAAATTCACATTGTCCCAATATCAGCTGGAATATCACATTTTTAATTTCTACTTGTTACCCTATCTATATTATAATTCCCATCTGTATATTATCAGATAATAGGGAGCTCGTTTACACTAATTAGCAATCTTTACAAAATATATTGTGTTTTAATCCATATTTGCAAAATCATTAAAACATCCAAACTGGAAACATGTTTCATATCAGTATTTATACTTTGTTTTTTAAATAATTTTTTTATTTTATTTATTTATTTGACAGGGGGAAGGGGGGAAGAGCACAGGCAGGTGGAGCTGCAGGCAGAGAGAGAGGGAGACGCAGGCTCCTACTGAGCAGAGAGCCCGACGCGGGGCTTGATCCCAGGACCCTGGGATCCTGACCCGAGCCGAAGGCAGACACTTAACCAACTGAGCCACCCAGGCATCCCTGTATTTAGACTTTAAATGACTGAACTATAATGAGAAGCTATCATAGAGAGATAGCTAGCCAGACATTTCGTATGACCAGTACTTTTAACTTTTTATTCCAGATACCCAAAGACATTTTTTTTTAAAGTATAGACTGTCATATTCAGAGGAATAGATGAAAAACTATTCCCCTCTTTTACTTTTTCTAATTTATTTTTTTAAAGATTTTATTTATTTATTTGACAGAGAGAGAGAGATCACAAGTAGGCAGAGAAGCAGGCAGAGAGAGAGGAGGAAGCAGGCTCCCCGCTGAGCAGGGAACCCGATGCGGGCCTCGATCCCCAGACCCTGAGATCATGACCTGAGCCTAAGGCAGAGGCTTTAACCCACTGAGCCATCCAGGCGCCCTCTAATTTATTTATGTCAGAGAAGGCATTCCCTACAATATGGGGAAATTACTGTTTTTAGATAGTGAAGAGAGAAATGTTTCTGAAAGTTATTTCATTATGCATTCTAGCTCATAAGATAGTTCAAAGCCTTTCACATAAACCACAGGGCAAAGGTTTTTGTTTGTTTTATATTTTATTTTGAAATAATTATAAATTCACAGAAGGTTGGAAAAATAGTACAAAGAGCCTTGTGTACTCTTCCCCCAACTTCCCCCCCCCAAGGTAACATCCTGAGAAGCTGTTATGCAACACCTTTTCGGTTTATAGTCCAAAAGCAAGAAATTGACATTGATACATTACTGTTAACTAGACTACAGACCTTTTTCCATTTTCACCATTTTTTAAGCCTACATTTGTGTGTGTGTGTGTGAGAGAGAGAGAGAGAGAGAGAGAGAATGTGCTGTGTGCTTGTAGGTCTATACAGTTTTACGTGGGCAAGATTTTAATGTGTATTTGCTGTTACTTGTGCATACTATGGCCAAAATGTTGGCTCTTGGTCCATCCTATACCTTGCTACTTGTGCTCCATTTCTGTTGTCACTTGTGATAGGCTTCTATACTGTTAGATCAATGATTCTCAACCAGAGGCAGTTTTGCTCCCTGTAGGACATTTGGAAATGTCTGGAGACATTTTTCATTGTCACAACTTTAGGGGATATGGTATACTATTGGCATTCAGTGGGTAGAGAGACCAGAGATGTTTCTAAACATCCTATAATCATAGGATATCTCCCTCCCCCACCGTGTGCATAACAAAGAGTTATCTGTCTCCAAATGTCAGTAGCGCTGAGGTTGAGAAACCCCGCTGTAAGAGGCAATTCCTTTGGGGATCCTGGAGGCAGACACCTTAGGAATCTCTCCCTGGTGATTTGCTCTTTTGTGTAGCCTCCCTCCCCCACTTTAAATTTTTTTTTTCCTGATGTTTGGGAAAGAGAACTTTGTCTCCATTTCTAATGGCTTTCTCCCAACTTTTCCTTACAGGTTTTCAAAAATACCTGGCAACAAATCGGGAAATTTATTCCATAACTTTGTTGAAATGTTGCAAAAAGATGACTTCTGCATCCTAACCCTTGAATGACTCAAATTGGTGCCAGGTGGAGGATTCCCATCACCTTCTCTCAGAACAAAATCAGTTCATTCTGTTGTCTTAGTTTGTATATTTTCTGTGACTTGAAATAAACTTTGAACACAGTTTTAGTATACTGCAAATTGATATACACGACCTTTTTGCTTTTAAAAAGCTGAACGCCAAGGTTGAAACCTTAGATGTGTTTTCAACCCTTACCGCAGTATTGTACTTTAATGTTATATTGCCATAGTTCTGTTTTTCCTTTGAGTTAACCACTCATTCTCTTGTTGATATTTGAGAATTTCTCAGAAGCAATGTTTTCTGGCACTTAGTTTTTGCTTTGTTTGCTTCCAGCAGGAATAATAAGATTTGCCCTTTGAGAACTTGCTAGAACTTCTGAGTTTACTGGGAGAAAATAGCCCCTGCTTAGAGCTATAAAATGGTCAGAAGGCCAACAAAGCAAAGAGCCAGGCAGAGCAGTGTATTTAGTTTAGAAAAATGCAATGATCAAAATACACTTTTTAAATCAATAATAGGTGTATTCACATGCATAGTTCAGAGCTAAAACAAAAATGTTGTATAGGCACTGGTTCAAGTGTGTCAGCAACACAGGAAACTGTTAACATTTACCTGTCTGTCCTAAAACTTTTCAATCTCAGTAGTCAACCTTAAAAGTTAAAGAACCCACTAATTTTTCACATGTTCAAGATGAAGTAAAAACTAAACAGAAATCAAAGGAACAAAATACATTTCAATCTGCCTTCTAGATAACCATGAACCTACAGCCTTCCCCCATAACCAAACTTATTCTGGGAAATTAAAACATAGAAAACCCTAAAACTTTTACATTTCTTCTCATTTATTTTAAGAGGGCCAAATGTAGACCACAAGAAGTCAGATTGCCCATTAGGACTGCCCCTGCCTGCTTCCTTGCAGATAGATGTGACAATAATTAGTGCCACTCGCTCTAACCTGTGGCTCCTTCTGCCTAGTATTCTCTCTCTCATAGTGGCATTAAGGAGGAACATGATTTCTCTCCCATCAGGCCAACCTCAAGAGGTTAAGAGATGCCTTAATAATTAGTAAAGTTCCACTGGAACTATTCTTTGAGCCTATTTATATTCTCAGAATCCTACCCTCTGGGTGAGATTACGGTCAAGTGAATTAAAAGCCTGCCAGAGGCTTAGAGAATGTAATAGCATATTGCTTACATGTCAAGCAAAAGAATGCAATGATAATCAACTTTATGAGAGACATTGAAATTGAGGGATTTTCTATTCTGATACGTAAACATTTACTATGACAAAAATTTGCTGAATAAGGTACTTCATATTATAACCTAGCAAGAAAAACGTGCTCAAAACAGCTGAGGAGTTTTTTGGGTATCCCGCTCATCCCCAGTTGAGGCTTGGATGTTACATAGGATTTACTATCATTACCTTTTCTGCCTATTTCCATGAATATTCTAGACCTTAACATGTTGATTTTAGCAGCAGTCGTATCTTGAAGTGTCAATTTAGTGAAGCCTTTCTTATTAGGAACTCATGTAAGTTTCAAGGAACACTAAGATTCCAAATTAAAATCAACAAAGATCAAATTATATGGTCTGCAGTTGTCTAAGAGGAACCACATCATCCAGGTTCCATTGTGCATTTTCCTAAAGCCTTATTAAATTTCATTTAGATCTTCGAAATCCAGGAAATCAGCAACAGCTGGGATATTCCAATCTGTTCCTACAGAAATATCCATTACTATTTTTTCCTGATGTCCAATTAATAAATGAAACACAATTAGCTACCACGAGTTCATGACACCTTTGTTTTGTTCAGACTACTTACTGAAAATGGATCTTACTAATTCTTCAAGTCATATAGGTTTTTGGATCATTAGAAACAACCATCTATTCATTTTTGGTCACTTAATGGTAGAGAAATAGGTGCTATAATGCCAATTTAGTAGAAACATTCTTACAAAACTAGTGAGTTGACTGTCTTTGGGTACAATGAAGTATGGGTTTTTTTCCTCTCTCTTAAGGCCCCCCCCCCAGTCTTTGCTTCTACTGATCACTGTGACTACTAATATACCAGAGCCAGGTGGATGGGAGAAAAAAAGCATTTTGATAGGAGAAAAAGACATCTCGCTTATGTCATTAGGTGAATGATTCCTTAATAAATAGGCAAGGGCCAAAAAAATGGTACCAAAGTTTTAAATTATCTTTTTTAGAAATGAAACGCTCATAAACCCCCTTAGTAAAAATGATGATAAAGAGCCCCTGTTGACTAAGTTATCTTAAGATGGGAGTTCAAATTTTTGCAATTATTTCCAACAGAACAATGTATGCTAATGACAATATATCTGACTTTAGATTATAATTTCACTTATAATTAGCATAGTTCCAAGATTTTCTTTCTCAAATGGGGAGCCTAGATTAAGTTATAAAAGTTTCATTCATTAAGCAAAGAAGAAAATCCTTCATTTCTTGACAAGTAAAAATAAGTAAAGCAGAAATTGCTATTCACACTGGATAAGACCGTGTTTAAAGTAACAGTAAGAATGTACATAGTGTTATATAGGGATGGGGTTCTTGGTGATTTTATGTTCATTGTTTTATTATTTATGCTTATGTTTTGTCATTAATTCTTCAATAAATTTTTTATTTTAAAAAAAAACACCCTATTTACAAATCTTCTTTGGAGGCAAGAGGGAGGGGAAAATATGACCAAAGGCAACACTTGGAATCAACACTATCACCTGGGGTCAAGTTGTGTAGCTGTCAACCACCTCTGCTATCAGGCCTTGTTGCAGTCATGGCGTTCCAGAAGAATTTACAGTTCTTTTCCCAAGAAAGGATCCATGGCCTTTGCAATTATCCTGACCTCATGAAGAGCAGTGAATCCAAGTTGAATCCAATCAAAAAAGAGATGCCAGGGAGTCAGAGCCTGAGAGGCATGTTACTGTCCTTAAATAGCTGTGCCCAAACCTGATCAGACCAAGTAAATTGGAGATTCAGGGAAAAGACTAAATGCAGATTAGCATCCTTGTTCCTATAGCTCAGAAGTTTTCTTTGTTGAAGTAGAATTGAACCTTCCTGGGATCCAGACTGGAGTACTGGTGACAGCGTTTGCTCAGACTCTTTGCCAGAGTCTGAGGACCACATAGGAAGACTCCCACCACAGACCTGCAGGAATTGAACAATCGAAAAGGCTAGAATCCAGCAAAAGCGACTAATGTCAGCGAGGACAGAGGACCTGCCTCCACCAGGCCTCTACTACTCCCAACAACCCTGCCTATTCAGCTGTTGACTCCCTCACGTTGTTCATGGTAGTTTTCTCACCTTTTCTGCCTGCAAGCCCCAAATGCGTTCTCAGCCCTTGTCACACTCAGCATGCAGCCTTGCCTAGTCTGTCGATAGAACAGAAACTCAAGAGATACGGTACAGGGTAGAGGTGAATTGCTAGACCCTGGAGCCCCTGGAGCCCCGCTATCTGGATTGACATTCCTGCTCTGACACTTAGCCCAGCTGCGTGACTTCAGGCAAGTCTCTTTAACCTCTCTGTTGCAGGTTTCCCCCCTGTAAGATGGAGATCAAAATAGTCCCCACCTCACAGGGTTGTTTGGGGGTTTAGACGAAAAATGTATGTAAAGCAATTTGAAAAAATGCCTGGCACACAGCAAGTGGATATGTATTCACTGCCCTTAGAGCCATGCACTGTGCATCTGTCCCCACTCCACAATTTGTCACACCGAAGAGGTGATGAGCCTTCTTGTCAAGGATAATCTTTCTAACTGTGCTCTGGGTCCCACCCTCGCCTTCCCTCTCTAATACCTTCCTCTACCTTCTTTTTTTACTTAATTCAGATATAATTTACATGTCATAGCATTTACCTTTTTGAAGCGTACAGTTAGTGCCCCCCCTTTTTTTAGAACGAAAGAGCAGGGAGGGGGAGAAGGAGAGAGAGAATCCTAAGCAGGCTCCATGCTCAGCGTGGAGCCCGACATGGGGCTCCATCTCAGGACCCTGAGATCATGACCAAGCCAAAATCAAGAGCCAGACCCTAAACCTATGGAGTGACCTGGGCACCCCTACAGTTAGTGCTTTTTAGTAGAGCCACAAAGTTGTGCACCCATCACTACTATCTAATCCGAGAACATTTTCATCAACCCCAAAAGAAACCCCATACACATTACAGTAGTCACTCCCCATTTCCTCCCAACCACCTCCTCCCAGCCCTAGACAATCAAATCTACTTTTTTCTCTAGATTTGCCTGTTCTGAACATTTCAGATAAATGGAATCATACAGGGGCACCAGGGTGGCTCAGTCGGTTAAGCATCAGGTCATGATCCCAGGGTCCTGAGATCGAGCCCCACGTCAGGATCCCTGCTCATCTGTTGATAGATATTTGAGTTATTTCCACTTTTTGGCTATTCTACATGCATTCATATACAAGTTGTTGTGTGGCTAGCAAAGGTTGTTTTCAGTTCTCCTGGGTATATACCCAGGAGCAAAATTGTTGGGTCATGTGGTAACTATGTTTATCATTTTGAGGAAATGCCAGAGTTTTCCCAAAGTGCCGCACCATTTCACATTTCCACAAGCAATGTGGGAGGAACTCTCCTACAATTTCTCCACATCTTCACCAACTCTTATTGCCCATCTTTTTTTTTTTAAGGTTTGTTTGTTAGAGAACGAGTGAGAGAGAGGACAAGCGGGGTGAGGGGCAGAGGGAGAAGCAAAGTCCCCACTGAGCAGGGAGCCCGATGTGCGGCTCGATCCCAGGACCCCAAGATCATGACCTGAGCCGAAGGCAGATGCTCAACTGATGGAGCCACCCAGGATGGGCCCCTTATTGCCCATCTTTTATTATGGCCAACCTAACCTTCTCCCTATTTTTGCGTATTTATTTTATTCCTATCTACTGGCTCCTGTTCTGTCTATAAGTATTCTTAGATCATCATTAAGTTAAATAAGCATTTCCTGGACCCTGCCACACTTCCAACACTGTTGACCACACTTCTCTAATATTTCCTCCCTTGGCTTCTGAGATACCATTTCTCCATGTTCTCCTACTTCCTCCCTGGTTCATCTTTCGCCCTTCCCACACAATGCAAGCATTCCTAACTCTGTCCTCAGCCACCCACTCTCCTGGCAATCTTATCCATTCTCACAACTTCAACTATGGTCAGCTCAACACAATAATTAACATAATCACTTTCGTTTAAATGCTGCTTTAATGTTTACATAGCATTTTTCATGTCTGTATTGCTTAATGTTTACAACAAGTCTGCAAGTGAGTAGAGAGGGCATTTACTAATATAACCCCCATTTCATAGATAAGAAATCGGAAGATCAGAGGACTTTCTAGCTCATGGTCCCAGAAACGGAAAGTGTCAGAACTAGTGTTAGGACCCAGGATCATCTGAATCCAAGTGACTAAGGGTTCTTACCACTACCTTCATGAAGCCTGCCCTGATCACCCCATGTGAGCATAGACTTTCCTTCCCTCCATGTCTACGTACTTGTTTCATGGAGTGCATCATTCTGTTTTGAGTGGAATGTATGCACCTGTTATTAAAATGTGTGCTCCTTGAGGGCAAGAACCATATTTTATTTCTCTTTCCTCCAAACCTTCTAGCATAGTGAGTGCTGAGCTTATAGAAGGTAACCAATAATGTCTGTGGAATTTAACTGATCTTCAGCTGCTGCCAACTTGTTCCAGGAACTTATCTAATGATAGCTCAATCTCCTTCCCCTTGAAATGGCTGATTTCATAGCACCAGGTTTTCCTATATGCTCTAGCATATCTCAAAACTCTTCCAGAAGTACAGATGTCAGGTCCTCAGTTAACTAGATAATACACTCCAAACCTTTCTTACTTTAAGTAGGAATTAAGGCCCAAAATAATGCATTTGAATTTTTCCAGTTTTCCATTTTATTTGATAATACTGATTGGAACCAAATTCCCTTGCCCATGTTGGAATGGGGACTTGTGGGGGCAGAAAACATCTTCTCATACATTACAAAGTCATAACCCTTATTTGGCTAAAACCCCAGATGAAATTTTGTTCAGCTTGAAGTGAGAATCTGAGAGTAGTGCAAATAGTTTCTGTCCCAGAGACCTTTTTCCCAAGAGTGTTCGACATGCTGTAATATTTTCTTAAACCCTAACTCTGTAGAATCAACTAACTAGGGAAGAATATACTTACCTGGGGTGGGCATTAGCTATTGTAGAAAACTCATTGTCCCACATGGGTCTCCCAAAGTAGGTTTTCTGTTTCAGGCCTGTCAGGATGTCAGTGGCCTTGTCAAAGTTTAATGCAGCATGACCAGCCTGAAGGCAAAGAAATAAGTTAGAAAAAGCAGGTCCTGACAGCTGTCTCTTCCTTCAGCCTCTTTTAAACTTAGGGGTGGGAGGGCACCTGGGTGGCTCAGTTGGTTAAACTTAGGGGTGGGGATGAGGGCACATAAGAAATCATAAGAAATAATTATTTCCAATCAGTATACACAACCTTGTCTAACATCGATCTTGCACCTAATATGGGAATTAGCATGTTCTTTGAACTCACAATGTTGCTGTCCCATCCGGTGAGGAAGAGCCGGTAGTTTAGAAAATCCACTTTGCCTAATTCCTCCATCTCACGTTCCAGAGAAGCCAACAGGTCATTGAACCAGGCAAAGGCACCTGTCTCCCTGCAGATCCAGTAGAAATAGATCTGGAATCAGTAAGAGAGAACATAACTTTATTCAAGTGTCTTTAAGATGCCCATTGTAGTGACATGACTATTATACATACTCTATATTTGTTGGTCACGTCTGTGGGTGACCTGAAAAACCAGTTGTACAAAGCAGCATGAATGTCCAGAGTTCTTCCAACTTCCCTTAAGGAAAGACTTCCAACGCCATCTTTGATTCTAGGTGATTTTAAACTCCAAATTGAAAATAAAGACCCTGTTCCTATGATAAATCTAAGGAAATGGATGCCTTGCCAGAGAGAAGAGATCACTCACTCTCATAGCTCCAGGGATCAGTTGTAAAGAGGTTAAGCCTTGAAAGCAATGGACCAGTCAGGCCTAGACCAGATGAAAAGAGATATGAGGGAGTTACCGTTTGTGTTTTAAGGTTGTGATCTGCATGCCGAAATTTGTACCAGATAGATTTTAAGATGGAAGCAAAGGGGGTGACCCCAATTCCTGCGCCGACCAACACAGCCACTTCATACCAGAAGACATCTTCACTGACAGTGCCAAAGGGACCATCCACTTCAATCCTGGTGGAAGACAGAAGACAATGGGCAAAGGAAGTCTTGCCTCCACTCTCAACCTCAAACATCCCTCCCAGGATATAGCTGCTCCCATGGTTCATGTAGTGCCTGTTTATTTTAATCATATTAGATTGCACCAGACTTAAGGTACAACAAGGAATCGCTTTCTCTTTTCTGCCTGTCTGCATCTGCTCTGGGTCTCGGCTGCTTTCCAGGACCTACCTGGGAATTGGTGACTGCTGCTGCTCAAAAGCCCTGATGAGATTTTCTGTCCAGTCCCCCGCTGCTCTGATATGAATGGAGAAGAAGTCTTCTTCTGGAGCAGAGGTCAGAGTAAAGGGATGCCACTCCAAGTAAGAGATGGAGGGACAATTAACAAAAATATACTGTCCCACTTCCATGCTGAAGCCACGCTTGTTCATCTGCAATTCCAGAACTTTGGATGGGTGCATGACAACCTATGAATAAAGCACAGAGGCCAAAGGAGGCAAACTCAAATGGCGGCAGAGGCAGGCAAATGAAATAAATCAGTAAAGCAGGAGGGCTGGCGATGGTGATGAACCGTGAGCAGAAGTCCTTTAGAAAGGGGGCAGCAGTGACTTTGTCCAGACAGTGGGTGCACTGTGGAACCCACTGTTCCACATGGAACTCAGCGTTACCAGGCTGCCTGATTCTTCAGTAGAAGACAGAAGGGCCATTTTTTTTTTCTGTGAAAGCCTCCCTCCCGATGTTTAAATGTCAGCAAACAATTCAACTTTCCAAACAATCAGTGTGCGGGCCAACCAGAGGATGTCTGTGGGCTCACCCAGGCCACATGTTTGATGGAGACCCGTGCTGATGATTTGGGCCAAACCCTTTCTCCCATAGTTCTGTCCAGCACTGAAGGAACTAAAGTATGCTGCCCCCAGTTCCTTCTTATTCCCTCCAGGGTGACAACATGACAATCTATCCCTATAATCAGGAAGAAAAGAACTCTTACCACAGCCAGAGGAAAGTGCATATTCTTCTTTTTTTAAAAACTTTTTTTAAAGTTTATTCATTTATTTTAGGGGAGGCGGGGTAGAGGGAGAGGGAGAGAGAGTCCCAAGCAGACTCCACACTGAATGTGGAGCCCAACGCAGGGCTCCATCCCACGACTCTGACTCAGATCAGAATCTGAACCAAAACCAGGAGTAACTGGTAACTGACTGCACTATCCACGTGCCCCAAGTACATATTCTTTAAAGTTTTTTTAAATAATCTCTGCACCCCAAGTGGGACTTGAACTCATGACCCTGAGAACAAGAGTCACATGCTCCTCCCACTGAGTCTGCCAGACACCCCGGAAAGTACTTATTCTTTACCTTGGTAATCACAACCTTCTGCTGAGAGTGGTAAAATCGGAGAATCCTTTCAAAGATATAAAGAACCCCTGGTGCAAGGATCCACTTCCAAGACTGCACAGAGAAACAATAAAGAATGAGGTTACATATTAATCTCCTGTTGAGGATTTATATGGGTAGCAGTTCATTTCTTCATTCAATAATATTTATCAAGTTCTCTGTTGTGTATCATTATTAAGCCACTAATTTCACCAAAACTTACAGATGGAACTGGAAAGGAAACAATTATAATGGTTTTGTTTGCTAATCTGTGACTCATAAACCAGGATCATTTCCTGAAGTTTTACAAGTCTCACTAGGAAGCAAAAGAAAAGCACAGAAATAATATATGTGGTAATTATACACATAATGTATATTATATATATTCTTAAATTACATATAAATTTTAATTTTAAGACTCCAAGATGGTCTTCCAGGACAATTTGTCCAATCTGAGAAACCAACAGAGAAGCAGATGATTAAAAACAAAACAAACTAATAAAGAAGGGAAAGCGTGTGGCTGATACTATTGGTACCACTGTATATAACTTTGTATTTATCCATCACCTCTTTTCTCAAGTTCTCAAAACACCTAACATAGTAATATACTTCTTATCTTTTCTACATCTTTTTTAAAAGCAGCCTTTCTATCCCTGAGATCCTCTCAAGGTAGCAGGTTGCTTCCATATGCACAGGAGCTACTAAAAATGTATCTCTTAGCAATGCTAAGTCATGTCCTTTCTTGCACAATTGCTTCAGTGTGAAACATCGAAACTGTATGGAATGAGGTTTCTTATGCTGTTTCAGGCAAACAACTTCCTTGGGTATCTCCAGGGAGGAAAGGGGCAGAGATGTGGTGGGTGAACTTGAGAGTGGGTATTATACAATTTGATGTTGCTCCCTATTTGGAAAAAATTCCCTGTCTCTTCAGAGAAAACACACAAAAAATATATTTAAGAAATGAGGGGCGCCTGGGTGGCTCAGTGGGTTAAAGCCTCTGCCTTCGGCTCAGGTCATGATCTCAGGGTCCTGGGATCGAGCCCCACATCGCATCGGGCTCCCTGCTCAGCGGGGAGCCTGCTTCCTCCTCTCTCTTTGCCTTGTAATCTCTCTGTCAAATAAATAAATAAAATCTTTAAAAAAAAAAAAAAGAAAGAAATGGCTGATAACAATGTGGTAAAAAAAAATTTTGACCTCAGAAATATTCAGAGAAATGGATACTAAACCAAAATAGCACTTTAGGGGACTTGGGTGACTCAGTGGGTTAAAGCCTCTGGCTTCAGCTCAGGTCATGATCTCAGGGTCCTGGGATGGAGCCCCACATCGGGCTCCCTGCTCAGCAGGGAGCCTGCTTCCTCTTCTCTCTCTGCCTGCCTCTCAGCCTACTTGTGATCTCTCTCTCTCTGTGTCAAATAAATGAATAAAATCTTAAAAAAAACAAAATAGCACTTTAGTCTTTCAGATTGGAAAACAACATTAAACAATAATGCCCACCATTAACTGGGATGCAGGGACATGGGCACATTCACATGTGCAGTCAGTGGAGGGACAAATTAGTAGCATCTTCCCAGAGAGCAATTTGGAAATACATCCCAACAGCCTTAAAAACATTCCTTCTATTTGACCCAGAAATATCACTTCTAGGAAATGGAGCATAAAGATATAATTAAGGCATGCACAAAGTATACAAGTATAGGAATGGCCCTATTATTTACTAAGAAAAAAATGACAAAAATGGTATACCATACAGATTTTTTTTTGCCAATACCCATCTTTTTTTTCATTTTTCTTTTTATTTCATTTTTTGTATTGAGATATAATTGACATATACCATTACAGTAGTTTCGGGTGTACACCATAATGATTCAATATCTGTATATTTTGCAAAATGATCACAATAAGTATAGTTAATCACCATCACCATACATCGTTGCAAAAAATTTTTTCTTGTGCTGAGAACTTTTAACACCTATTCTCTTAGCAAATTTCAAATACACAATACAGTATTATTAACTACAGTCACCATGTTGTACATGACACACCCATGACTAATTTATTTATAACTGGAAGTTTGTACCTTTTGACCACCTTCACTCATTTTGCCCACTCCCCCACCCCCTGTCTCTGGAAACCACCAATCTGTTCTCTGTATCTATGAGATAGGCTCATTAAAGTAAGATTCCACATACAGGGAGATCATCCAGTATTTGTCTTTTTCTGTCTGACTTATTTCACTTTGCATAATGCCCTCAAGGTCATTTTTTAAAATGATCACGTTAAAAAAATTGACAAAAATGGCATACCATAGAGCTTTTTAAAAAATTTCAGTGAAGCAGCAGAAAGAGAAATTAAGAAAGCAACACCATTTACTATTACACCAAAAATAATAAAATACCTAAGAATAAAGTTAACCAAAGAGGTGAAAGACCTATACTCTGAAAACCATAAAGCACTGATGAAAGAAATTGAAGATGATACAAAGAAATGGAAAGACATGCCATGGTCATGGATTGGAAGATAAATACTGTTAAAAATGTGTGTACTGGGGTGCCTGGGTGGCTCAGTCATTAAGCATCTGCCTTTGGCTCAGGCCGTGGTTCCAGGGTCCTGGGATCAAGCCCCACATCGGGCTCCCTGCTCAGCGGGAAGCCTGCTTCTCCCTCTGCCTCTGTCCCTGTTTGTGTTCCCTCTCTCACTGTGTCTTTCCCTGTCAAACAAATAAATAAATAAATAAAATCTTTAAAAAAGATGTGTGTACTACCCATAGAAATCTGCAGATTTAATGCAATCCTTATCAAAATATCGAGAGCATTTTTCACAGAACTAGAACAATCCTAAAATGTATGTGGAACTACAGAAGACCCCAAATAGCCAAAGCAATCTTGAAAAAGAAAAACAAAACTGGAAGCATCACAATTCCAGACTTCAGGCACCTGGGTGGCTCAGTGGGTTAAAGCCTCTGCTTTCGGCTCAGGTCATGATCTCAGCATCCTGGGACCGAGGCCCGCATCGGGCTCTCTGCTCAGCAGGGAGCCTGCTTCCTCCTCTCCTTGTCTCTCTGCCTGCCTCTCTGCCTACTTGTAATCTCTCTCTCTGTGTCAAATAAATAAATAAAATCTTTAAAAAAAAGCAATTCCAGACTTCAAGTTATATTACAAAGCTGTAGTAATCAAAACAGTATGGTACTGGCACAAAAATAGACACATAGGTCAATGGAACAGAATAGAAAACCCAGAAATGAACCCGTAACTGTTATCATCAATTAATCTTCAATGAGGGAAGAAAGAATATCTAATGGGAAAAAGACAGTCTCTTTGACAAATGGTATTGGGAAAATCAGACAACAACATGCAAAAGGATGAAACTGGATCCCTTTTTTATACCATCCACAGAAATAAATGCAAAAATGGATTAGAGACCTAAATGAAACCATTCAAATCCTAAAATAGAGCACAGGCAGTAATTTCTCTGATATCAGCTATAGCAACATTTCTCTAGATACATCTTCTGAGGTAAGGGAAATAAAAGTAAAAATAAACTATTGGGACCACATCAAAATAAAAACCTTCTGCACAGCAAAGGAAGCAATCATCAAAACTGAAAGGCAGCCTCCAGAATGGGAGAAGATATTTGCCAATGACATATCTGATGAAGGGTTGGTATCCAAAGTATATTAAGAACTCATCAAACTCAACTCCCAAAAACCAAATAATGCAGTTTAAAAATGGGCAGAATACATAGACATTTTTCCAAAGAAGACATGCAGATGGCCAACAGACACATGAAAAGTTGCTCAACATCACTCATCATCAGTGAAATGCAAGTCAAAACTGTAGTAAGATATCATCTTAGACCAGTTAGAAGGACTAAAATGAACAACACAGGAAACAGCAGATGTTGGCAAGGATGCAGAGAAAAGTGAACATTCTTGCATTGTTGGTGGGAATGCAAACTGGTGCAACCACTGTGGAAAACAGTACAGAGGTTCCTCAAAAAGTTAAAAATAGAACTACCCTATGATCCAGTAATTACACTATTAGGTATTTACACAAAGGATATAGAAGTAATAATTCAAACGGATATGTGCACCCCAATGTTTATAACAGCATCATCCACAATAGTCAATTATGAAAAGAGTCCAAATGTCCATCGACTGATGAATGGTTGAATGGATAAAGAAGAGGTGGGGTGTGTGTGTGTGTGTGTGTGTATAAAATGGAATATCACTCAGCCATAAAAAAGAATGAAATCTTGCCATTTGCAATGACATGGATGGACCTAGAGGGTATAATGCTAAGGGCAATAAGTTAGTCAGAGAAAGACAAATGCCATGTGATTTCACTCATATGTAGAATTTAAGAAACAAAGCAAATGATCATAGGGAAAAGAAGAGAGAAAGAGGCAAACCAAGAAACAGACTCTTAACTATAAGAACAGACTGATGTTTACCAGATGGGAAGTAGGTGGGGGGATGGGTGAAATAGGTGATGGGGAGTATGGAGTGCACTTGTAATGAGCACCGGGTGTTGTATGGAAGTGTTGAATAACTAAATTGTACACCTGAAACTAATATTTCACTGTATGTTAACTAACTGGAATTTAAATAAAACTTAAAATTTACATACAATATATTTGAATATGTATCTATTCGATTTTATTTTATTTTGTTTTCTGACTTAGAGGTCTTTTTAAATCTTATTAAGGAAACATTTTTGCTAATCCTCCAGTATTAGAAAAAAAATTCACAGGTGGTCTTAGGATGCTTTCATGATTTCTTTCCTTTCTTTAACATTTAAATCCTTTATCCATGCATTCCTGATTTATATTTTAGTGTAAAGTGTGGAATCAAGATTCAGCTTTTCTTCCTGGTTGGATAACCTATTGTCCTAAAAATAATTGTTGAATAATATATATTTTTCCCAACTGACTTGAAATGCCAACTTTAGGGGATTTTTAAAAGATATTATTCCCATTTTTGATGAGGACCAAGATATTGCTCTTAATCCTGCAACTGATTTAAAGACTTTAATCACCCTCAGAGCCCTTTGAGACACCACAAGTCAACCTTTACCTTCCGTTTATTCCTCCATCTAATATATTTTATGAGCATGCAAAGGTAAACCGTGATATCCACAATAATTATCTCAAGGCACACCTCGAGCTCCCTGGAACCCAGTTTCTTGATTGTCCACTATTTAATAATAATTTCCAAGCATTTTCTTATAACACCAAAGAAAGCTGACTTTGAGAATGCTTTAAAAAAAAAGTTGAACTCATAGAAACAGAGACTAGGAAGGTAGGTAACCAGGGCCTGGGACAGGAGGTAGGGGAGTGGTGGAAAAATGCTGGTCCAAGGGTATGTGACTTTAGTCATAAGATGAATAAGCTCTGGGGATCTAATGTAAAGCATGGTGATTACAGTTGATAATACTGCATAGCATACTTGAAATTTGTTGAAAGAGTAGATCTTAGCATTCTCACCACACACACACAAAATGGTAACTATGTGAGGTGTTAATTAATCTCATTATGGTGATCATTTCAGAAAGTATGCATGTATCACTCACCACATTGTACACTTCAAATATATACAATTTTGTCAATTGTACTTCAATAAAGCTGAGGAAGAAGGAATGCTTTTCTTCCCCCCAAGAGAATCGACTGGATTTCACTGGTCAAGAGCACAATCTTTGGAATCTGGAAAGCCTGAGCTTGAATTCCAATTCCAGTAGTTACTTACTGTGAGAACTTGAGAGTTGAACCTTTTTGAATCCTCATCCTATTGTCTGACAATGGAGACCAAAAAAATACCTACCTCATCGATTATTGTTATGCATAAATGAGGAACCCATATAAAACAGCAAACCTGTCCTGTGGTGAACACTATTGATAATGTGAGGTATCTTTATTTTGGAGAGGGTCTCACAACATGCATTAACCATTAGTCCTTCCTCTGCAGGATCCCCTGTCAATGGTAATTCCCTAGCCTGTTGCCAGTGATACTGGAGTTCCTTGATGGTAGGAGACTTGTGAATATATCCTCCATAGGACTCAGCACAGTGCTGAACTAATAACAGTAACAATAGTAAGAGTAATAATAACCATAATAATAACAGCTACCAGCAAGAGTCTACCCTTGCCTATGGGGTTCTTACCTCAGCAGGGAGCCCTTCAAATCGGGGATGCTTGCAGTGGGACTCATGATCATCCCAGTGCTTGAAAGATTCTGCACACCTGTGAGGATGACTCTCATTCAGGCTCTCTTCTGTTTGACCCCGGACAATTCCACTGAGACAGACAAAGAAGGACAGTCTGGGGCAAAGAATTATGCAAGGTCAGGGGCCGGGGCATGAGAACGAGGGTTCGAGGACCTTACCCAATGCCGTGAATCCCTAAACCAATGAAGTAGATGATAAAAATATGATGTGTGTACCAGAAGACCTCAAAATAGCTTCTCCGGATAAACTCCATAGCTGAAGTCACCATGAGAACCAGAGCTATTGTGATGATCACGCCAGTGATACCAGCAATGCTGGTAAATGTCACATGCTCCACTGTCTATGAAAAGAGAAATTTTGGTCTGACACAATGGGTGCCAATCATGCCAAGCCCTTCCATACCATGACCAGATCGTAGATGCTTTGCCATTGAGTCAACTCACCATGTTTGAGGACTGGAGAGGATTTAGCCAAGAATCTTCCCCTTTCTCTTGATGAGATAGGGTGGAGAGAACGGAGGCAAGGGATCCATCTCTAGCCTGTCGGCTTCTGCTGTAGTGTTCAAAGTTGAACAGGTGTGCAATGATGTGAATAGCTAAATGGAAAGATGACAGGGAACTGAAATGTGTCTCAGAAACATCACTGCAGGCATGCCCCATTAGCAAAGGAGAATCCTATGGATATTGTCTAGCAGAATACTGAGTCCATGGAAGGTGCCTGATAAATTTTGATTGCAGAGAGAAAAAAGATCTTTTGTACTCTTTTTTTAAAGATTTTATTTATTTATTTATTTATTAGAGAGAGAGAGATTACAAGTAGGCAGAGAGGCAGGCAGAGAGAGAAAGAAGCAGGCTCCCCAGTGAACAGGGAGCCCTACGAAGGGCTCAATCCCAGGACCCTGAGATCATGACCTGAGCCGAAGGCAGAGGCTTTAACCCACTGAGCCACCCAGGCACCCCTTTTGTATTCTCATTCTGTTCCCAAAAGAATCGAATGTAGGTTCCATGAAAATAGACCTAGAGGGGAACCTGGGTGACTCTATTGAGTGTCTGCCTTTGGCTCGGGTCACGATCCCAGGGTCCTGGGATCCAGTGCCACATCATGCTTGCTGCTCAGCCTGCTCAGCAGGGAACCTACTTCTCCCTCTCCTACTCCCCCTGCTTGTGCACTCCTGCTTTCTTTGTCAAATAAATAAATAAAATCTTAAGAAAGAAGGAAAGAAAGAAAGAAAGAAGAAAAGAAAGAAAGAAAGAAAGAAAGAAAGAAAGAAAGAAAGAAAGAAAGAAAGAAAGAAAGAAAGGAAGGAAGGAAGGAAGGAAGGAAGGAAGGAAGGAAGGAAGAAAGAAAGAGGGATGCCTGGGTGGCTCAGGGGGTTAAGCCTCTGCCTTCGGCTCAGGTCATGATCCCAGGGTCCTGGGACCGAGCCCCACATCAGGCTCTCAGTTCAGCAGGGAGCCTGCTTCCCCCTCTCCCTCTGCCTGCCTCTCTGACTACTTGTGATCTTTCTCTCTGTCAAATAAAAAAATAAAATCTTTAAAAAGAAAGAAAGAAAGAAAGAAAGAAAGAAAGAAAGAAAGAAAGAAAGAAAGAAAGAAAGAAAGAAAGAAAGAAAGAAAGAAAGAAAATAGGCCTACAACAGTGTCTGGTAAATAGTACCAGGTGTTTGAGAAATACTTTCTGAACGTCTAAATGCAGAGATGAAAGAAACTATACTCTGAATGTTCATGAGCTTTCAAGTTTGTGGTTTGCCTCGGCTACCTGTGTGGAGGCAGATCATATATGCTACCAGCTTGTGGAAGGTGAGGTTGTGATCCAGCTGCTTTCTCAGGGTACGCCTGCAAAACTACAAATGGAAAGTGATCAAGGTCAGGTGTCTCCAGGCAGTTTATAAAATTCAGTAACCCATAACCAACATGTCTTAAACAAAGCATACCAAGACCCACCCACCCTTGCCTAGAAAGAATGAAACAAAGAAACAAAGCATAGCAATACCTACCCACCCTCGCCTAACCCCTTGGCTACCAAAGGAGACCCCTGGTTTCCCTTCCTAAGGGTTTGAAGGTGTTGGGTTGTCCCACTAAGGAGTTCAGGGTCTCTTGTCTTTAATGTGAGAGTTGACCTAGGAGTGCTTGGGACTCACTGAGCAGGTGCCCCTCAGGAAGGACAGCAGATTTCGACACACAGGTAGCAGGATCAACATGCTGTTAAAATTCAGGCAGCGAGCAGAGGCTCGGGCCCAGGCCAACGCCGACTGGAGCAGAGGAAAGAAGAGACCATCAGCTGCTTCATCCCATCATCTAGGAGGTGAGCACAGCCCAGTCCGGGGACAGGGCGGCATCTTCCTCAACCCTTACTCAGTAGCCAGCACACTAGGTCCAGGCTCTCTGTTTGCAAAATGACAGAACATTTGCTGAGCTTAACAGTGAATTGAGAAATTCTCATGACAAGTGGCTTGGAAATATTTGACTATACTTCTAACAATACAAAAGAGAATAGGATTCAATATTTTCACATTAACAAATACATTCTATCGATGTAATACTTTGCAACGCGTATCTTTGCTTAATACACTCAACAATTGGGGTGCCTGGGTGGCTCAGTTTGTTACGCATCTGCCTTCTGCCTGTGGCTCAGGTCATGATCTCAGAGTCCTGAGATGGAGCCCCTGTGTCCTCATGCTTCCTGCTCAGTGGGGAGTCTGCTTCTCCCTCTGCCTCTGCCCCTCCCCCTGCTCATGTTCTCTCTCTCTCAAATAAATAAATAAAATATTGAAAAAAAATACACTCAGGCACCTGGGTGGCTCAGTCAGTTAAGTGGCTGCCTTCAGCTTGGATCATGGCATCGAGCCCCGCATGGGTCTCCCTGCTTGGCGGAGAGCCTGCTTCTCCCTCTCCCTCTGC
Organism: Ailurus styani; assembly: GCA_002007465.1. Classification (NCBI taxonomy): domain Eukaryota; kingdom Metazoa; phylum Chordata; class Mammalia; order Carnivora; family Ailuridae; genus Ailurus; species Ailurus styani. The sequence continues at coordinate 309,620 of LNAC01000588.1, forward strand.
CTGTCGCTCTGCCTACTTGTGCTCTCTACCTTTTTGTCAAATAAAGAAAATCTTTTTTAAAAATACGCTCAATTATTATTTTATTTTTCATCATTTGTAAAACAATCTTGAAGACTGTATATATTTTTATTTCCATTTTAAGTAAAGCTTATATATTGAGAAATATAATCACAGATGGTGACTATTTTTTCTCTTTTCTGTATTTTCTAACATTGCAATTATAAGCATGTAATAATCATGTAAACAACAAAAAATTTAACCATTTAGATTTAAGATGCCTTTAATGATTGAATACAGCTTAGGCAAAACTAGTGAACCCCTCAGAGCAAACATTTTAAACTCAGGCCAAGATTTGAGAAAGGAGAGCTTCAGAGAAGAGAATTTCAAATTGATTTCCTTGGGTGGCCAGGCAACATAAATCAAGATCGGTCTGCTCCTGCAGGAGAAGTTGCCAGAAAAGGAGGCAAGGAAGCAGAACGTGCTCAACTCCATGGTGGTCAAGTCCAACTTCCCTCCTCGACTCTGTGCAACTGGTCTCTGAGTCAGCTTCTTGTACTTGGGAGTGCAAGCTATGGAGTGTGCCAATGTCATAACAGCCAGCCTTACACGTGTGTCAATCAGCGACTCGCCAAAAGGAAAAATATGGGTTATAGTTAACAATTTCTCCTTTTCTTCTCTCTTTTTTCCCCTAAATTTTCCCCTTTTTTTCCACCTAAATTTCTGTTATAATACTTTTAGCACAAAAACTCTTTTTCCATGAGACACCTAAACCCAGGGAAATGTGACATCAAGCCAAGTCAAAATCTGCCTGACATCCATAATGGCTTACGGCGTTCGGCAGCGCAGTGAGCAGGAGCTGCCCTACTGTTTTCCATTTCTGGTTCTTCCATATGACCTGTGTTTTCTCCCTTTGCTGAGTCACACTCCGACTGTTTTTCGGAGAGACATCCTGTTCCATTTCTGAGTAAATTTTCTCTGCTCATCTCAAAGATCCTGCCTTTCCATATTGGTTCACGTAGCTTGCTTATTTGAGACACAGAGGTTTCTTAAAGCTAAAATCCACAAGTGAGTGGGAAATACAGGACTACACTTTCACAGTTCCATATTCTGGAGGGCCTATCTGTATGGGATAAATTCTTTTTAGAGGAAATCTTTTTTCCCCATTGCAGCACACCAAAATATCCCAATTTATGTGCACTCTCCAATATCAACACCACCTGATGTTCAAATTCAACTGCTGCTGTCATTAATGTCTCACTGATTATGAATTTAAACTGCTTCTCCTGTTACTTATTTGCTCTGCTTCATAGTGAATCAAATTACTCTGTATTTTCCTAGAGGAAGCACAAATTCAAGAAATAACTACAGAATGATTAAATAAATTATGGCACATCAATGCCATGGATGGTTAGGTTCTTAAAAGGATGAGCAGGGGAGTAGGGATGGTAAACGTTTAAGAACCAGTTTTCAAGGGAAGAGGGGAGATCTTGACTTCCAGCCTTTGGCAATTTCCGTGATGTCAATACCCCCATCACAGCAGATTTCAAGATACCAATTTGTTGTCATTGAACACCATTGAATACAGGGCTGGGAAGAGATGCACATAGAGGTTATTGCAAGCTGGTATGAGCTAGTTCCAGCATATCACTAGTTACATACTCACATGGAAAGCTATCTGAAATACATTAAGTGTAAGGAGAAATTTCTAGCCAATATCTACAATGTGATCCCTTTCTTGGTGAAAAGAAAACAAAAAAACCCTCAAAAACAAAACAAAACCAAAAAACCTCTTTGCTAGTGTATGTGTTTATCCAAATTCATAGAATGGTACATACACCCCAAAAAGAGCAAATTTTACTCTATACAGGAAATGAAAAAGTGAATAAGAATAGTACCTACCTCAAAAACAAATCCTGTATGTCTGATGCATTTGTGAGCTTATGTCAGTGTATCTGCATAGACGAACTATTAACAGTGGTTATCTCTGGGGAATGGGATGGAAGGGCAATTTTCACATTTTTACTTATGCATTTCTGTATCATTTGATGTCGTGGAAAGTAGCATTATTTATAATTAAATGTTTTTAACAAAGAAGATTTTAATAAAGTGAATGAAATGTCCACAGGATATCAGCGTGATTCATTTTTCAGCTGCTGACTTTTTGGTCATAAAGCAATTAGCTCTTAATAACTAGTCACATGTATTATATCACTCTCTTACTAAAAAGCTATTTTTAAAATAAATTAACACTTCCTTTAGAGTTATAGTTTCCAAAGAAGGATCAAGGACCAACATTTAAAATGGAAAACAGCAGGGTGAAATAAGCCATGAACAGAACATTCAAATTGGTTGTGATCTCAACGTGGATCCTTTGATTATAGAGAGAAAAGAAGGATTTTTTAGGACAAGCTGTCTTTAAACATGTACCTTGGACAGGCCTTTGTGGAAAGCCAATGAGCTAATCAAGATGAAAGTGATTTAACCAAATCCCTTACCTGCTACTGTAAAACTCACTAGAGTTAGCAGTCAAATTTGCTTTTCTAATCAGATAGTGGTCAGACTGATGACTCAGTGAGAGAATCAGTCTCACCTCCATGCTTCTCTCTGGTCACCTCCACATCGATGTGCCCTATCCACACTCCATCCTCCCTCTTCTAGTTTTCACCTACCACTTCCACAGCCTTCTCCATCCTGTTATTTTCACCCGACCCCTGCCTTTCTTCAGGCCTTGAGTTCTGCAGTGCCACTCACCCCCCACAAACCCTCTACGTATTCCTCTTGTTTGATGGAGAGGTGTTTTTCTGTGAAAGGAGTCCACAGCGGTGGCTTTCAAGTTGTTTATTTACTTGTTTTAAACCAAACTCTTCCTGGAAATCATAGCAGGAGTCTGTGAGACAGGTAAAGCCTGAGGGGCGCCTGGGTGGCTCAGTCAGTGAAGCATCTGCCTTGGACTCAGGTCATGATCTCAGGATCCTGGGATTGAGTGCCACGTCAGGATCCCTGTCAGGATCCCTGCTCAGCGGGGAGTCTGCTTCTCACTCTGCCTTCCCCCCACTCATGTGGTGTACACTCTCTCTCACACACAAAAATAAATAAATAACTCTTACCAGAAAGAAAGAAAGAGAGAGAGAGAGAAAGAAAGAAAGAAAGAAAGAAAGAAAGAAAGAAAGAAAGAAAGAAAGAAAGAAAGAAAAAGAAAGAAAGAAAGAAGGAAGGAAAGAAAGAAAGGTAAAGGCTGCTTTGGTTGGAGTAGGGGCAGGGGCAGGAGCTCTACCCAGTTAGCTTTCCCCTCACACCCTATAGGAGTACTTGAGTCATTTGAAAATGACTGCTTAATAGTTTTCCTTACTGTGTGTTTTTATCATGGGATCTGGGGAGTGGGCCTTTCATAAGGCTGTCAGATTTAGTGAACAAAAATACCAGATGCCCAGCTAAATTTGAACTTCAGATTTTAAAAAGTGAGTAATTTTTATTTTAGCATACCTATGTCCCATGCAATATTCAAAATATACTTATACCAAAAAATGATTTATTTTTCTGGAATTCAAATTTAGCAAAGTTGAAGGGGGGTGCCTGGGTGTCTCAGTCGGTTAAGCGTCTGCCTTCAGCTCAGGTCATGATCCTGGAGTCCCAGAATCCAGCCTCCCTGCACCCCCTTGGGCTCCCTACTCCGTGGGGAGTCTCCTTCTCCCTCTCCCTCAGCTCCACACCCAGATCATGCGCACTCTCTCTCTCTCTCTCTCTCTCTCTCTCTCTGTCTCTCTCTGTCTCTCTCTCTGGGCATCCTGTATTTTTTTTCTGGGAACCCTAACCCTAGAGGAAATCAGGGCACTAGGTCTCAAAGGAGCCAAGGTCACAAATAACAACAATAACAACAACAAAACCAGAGATTCTCCATATCACAACTGTGATACTCACCCCCAGGATTTCTCTTGTATAGTAGTATTTATCGGCTTTCTCATATGACAGGAAGGCATGCACAAAGAGGAAAACATTCAGCCCCAACCAAGTAGCCTGGAGGAAGAAAAAAACAAGCAAAGAATCAAGTAAAATCTGGATATGGGAAGGAATAGGTAAGGGATAGGAAATAGTGTCACCATTTTGGCTCTCGTATCTACCTTACTTTCAGAGAGAGTTAGCACTTCAAGACATGCATTCATCAGATGCTAATGACCAGGGTCAACAAACCAAGGCCAATGGGCCAAATCTAGCTCACCATTTATTTTGTACAGCCTACAAATTAAGAATGGTTTTTACTTTTTTGTTTGTTTTCACGTTTATTTTTTTAAAGATTTTATTTATTTATTAGACAGGGAGAGAGAGAGCACAAGCAGGGGGAGCAGCAGGCAGAAGGAGAGGGAGAAGCAGGCTCTCCACCGAGCAGGGATCCTGATTCGAGGCTCGATCCCAGGATCCTGGGATCATAACCCAAGCTGAAAGCAGACACTTAACTGACTGAGCCACCCAGGCACCCCTGTTTCCCCATGTTTAAATGGTTGGAAAAATCAAAAGAAGAATAATATTTCATGATGTGACAATTTCATGAAATTCTAATTTCAGTGTCCATAAATAAAGTGGTACTGGAATTTAGCCAGGCCTACTTATTCTTAGATTGTTTATGGGTGCTTTCCCCATTCAGTGGAAACAGTGAATAGCTGTGAAAGAGACCATAGGGCCTGCAAAGCCTAAAATATGCTCTACCCAGCCCTTTACAGAAAACATTTGCCAACTTCTGGACTGGGAGCCTTCCAACTATTGCAACCAAAGGACGGCAATAAGTGAATAAATGGATTTCTAAAGAAACAAAGAATAAATTTAAAAGGTCTAAACCATTCCGGATGGGCCTGCCTCTTTAATTACGCCCTGACACACATTTTCCCGTTTTTAGATTGTGAGTCTCTTTTCAAATTAACCTATCATTGCTCTGGACTCATGTGAGCTCTTAAGACCACTTTTGTCTATCCCAGGCTCTCTCACTGCACCAGCAAAGGGGGAATCTGGAACCCGCTGTCCCATTGCCTTGAAGACCAACCAATGCAGCTCTGGCCCAAGCTTTGAGGAGATAGTTTATAACTGAGCAGGACTCTAGGGCACTGGGAGGCCCTTAATATGTATTGTTGGCCCCAGGATGCATCAGAACCATCTCACCCCCAGGAGTAGAGACCCTTTAGCCTAGGCCATGGCCCGTTCAGATTCCCTAGATCTGGACCACTCACTCACACTCCTCCAACAACATAAGCATAGTGATTTAAAGTGATATCGGAGGGCCCCTGGGTGGTTCAGTCCTTAGGCATCTGCCTTCGGCTCAGGTCGTGATCCCGGGATCCTGGGATCGAGCCCCGCATCGGGCTCCAGTCCCACATCGGACTTCCTACTCAGTGGAGAGACTGATCCTCCTGCTGCCCTTCCCCCCTGCTCATGATCTCTCACTCTCTCACTCTTTCTCTCTCTCCCAGATAAATCAATAAAATCTTTTAAAAAAAATAAAGTGATAGTGGAGTCAAACTCCTTGGGCTAAAATTCTAGCTCCACCACTTTCTAGCTCTGTAATCTTAGACAGATATGTGATTTAACTTCTTAAACTTAGTGTAGTACCCCTGGGGCAAATAATAATAATAAAAATAAATAAAATAAAACTTAGTGTATTTTCCTACAAAGTGAAGAGAATAATGATATCTACCCTCAAAGCAATGCTGTGAGGCTACGTAAAATAATTATGCAGAGTGATTAATACAATGGTTAGTGCACAGTAGGATACTAACGACAATAAATGCTAACTACGGATCTGGGTTATTACCAGTATTTACTAATCCATTTCTTTCTGCATCCTTTGCTCAGACACCATTTCCAGAATTGAGTATCTTTCAGAGATTCTTGATCCTGATAGAAAAAGAGCAGTGACAGCCACAGATACCTCAAGAGTTCAGAAGACAGAGAGAGAAGTTTCTTTAGAGAGGGCAGAACAATTTCAGGATCTGAGAGTTCTTTACCTGTGTGTCAGACCATCACCAACCATAGGCAAGGTGAATACAGTGACATCTGGGAGTAAGGCATTCCATTTTCCACCTTTACAATCATTTCCTCCATTATGGGTGGAAACTGAGGTAGAAGACCAGGCAAAAGTGGGGGGGGGTAAGAATGTTTTTTGAATAATTTATTTTTTATTTTAAAAAATAGTGCCAGAGGTGCCTGGGTGATGCAGTAGGTTAAGTGCTCGACTCTTGGTTTTGGCTCTGGTTGTGATTTTGGAGTCATGAGATGGAGCCCTCAGACCAGCTTCCTGCTCAGCTTGGAGTCTGCTAGAATTTCTCTCCCTCTCCCCCTGCCCTGCCCCCCTGCATGCTCTCTCTCTCTCTCAAATAAATGAATCTTTTTAAAAAAAAATACTGCAGGGCACCTGGGTGGCTCAGTTGGTTGAGCATCTGCCTTCGGCTCAGTTCATGATCCCAGGGTCCTAGAATTGAGCGCAAGTCTGGCTCTCTGCTCAGTGGAAAGTCTGCTTCTCCCTCTCCCTCTGCCCTTTCACCTCCCCCTGCTCATGGTCTCTCTTTCTCACTCTTTCTCTTTCTCTCAAATAAATAAATAAAATCTCTAAAAAATAGTGCTTAAGAGTATATGTCAGAGATGGCAAGAAGTCTGAGCCTGCCAGCAAGATTGGTAGGGGGTGGAAATTCAAAGCTACATAGTTAAATGTGAGTCACCATAATGGGTGATGAACTCTCTGGGCAAAAACTAAGAGAGGGATACAAAATGTAGAGGATTTTAGAACTAAAAGCAAGCTTATATTTGTATCTAATCTAGTTATTTAATTTATCACACACACACACACACACACACACACACACGGGACCTGGAGTCTAGAGAGAATAAATAATTTGATCAAAATCCCTCAATTAACACCAGAAGTGAAACTCATTCCCAGTTTCCTTGTCTCCTCAACTAGTGCAAAAAGAATTAAATATACAGCATTGAGCGTTGAAAATATAAAGCATATGGTAACCTGCCAAAATAAGCACTTGGCCTTTTGTTAAATGCAAAACAAACAACCGTCCAGGGGAATATGATTGCTCTTCACACCTTTTTCCCTTGAGCACCTGGGCCATCCTAGGGAACCCAAAGGAAAAAAAAATGGAAGAAAAGAGATTACCCCAGAAGGGGTGATGACATGAAGATCTAGGAAAGTGAAAAAGGACAAAGGGAGTTCCAAGCTCAGGGGTGGCTCAGAAATGGAAGAAAGAGTGGGGATAGATGTGTGTGTGTGTATGTAAGGAGAAGGGGGTTGTGCATACGTGGCATGCACGGTAAAAAATTTCTGGCCTGGGGTGCCTGGGTGGCTCAGCGGGTTAAAGCCTCTGCCTTTGGCTCAGGTCATGATCTCAGGGTCCTGGGATCAAGCCCCGCATTAGGCTCCCTGCTCGGCGGGGAGCCTGCTTCCTCCTCTCTCTCTGCCTACCTCTCTGCCTACTTGTGATCTCTTTCTCTCTGTCAAATAAATAAAATTTTAAAAAAAAGAATTTCTGGCCTGAACACTGGGAAGTTGAGTTTGAGTGATGATTCTGCAGTTCATTCACAGTGTGATGTGTGGGTCTTATTTTCCTTGTAAAAAATGAAGGAGTTGGTTTATAGCTGCACTACACAATGCTGTAGCCACTACCCACATGTGATCACTGGAAATGCGGCTAGTTCTAATTTAGATATGCTATAAGTGCAACATACATAGCAGATTTCAAAAACTTAGGAAAAATAAAAGACATTAATGATCTCATTATTTTCTTTTGTCTTTTTTAAAAATATTTTTTGACTGGAAAGTTTATTGGAAATTCTATGTCAAGCACATTTTATTATATGTTGGCTAACTGAACATTAAAAGAAGATGAAAATTACTTAAAACAAATTAAAAACATCTATAAAAGGTCAGGACATTCAGTATTTTAAGATAAAACTAGGAAAATTGTAGTATGGTTAAGAAAATAATAATTACAGGAAGCTATACATTTTTAAATTATGGAAAACATTAAAAATTAAATAACTAACAAAATATGTCTTGCCATTGCTCAAGGGGAAAAGATGGGGACAAGTATTTTGTATTTTAGTTACATATATTTATTAAAGATTTCCCATATAACATTTCAAGTAGTCTCATTTCACTTATATTTTGCTATAATACATGAATTCACACAAAGGAGATAGAATACATAAAATTACAAGTATGGTAGAAAAGTAAACCACATCACACCCAAATACACTGTGAATTACTGCAAAGTGCATAACCCAAACACGTAAGACATTTTAGTTTTAGCAAAAGATCACTGTCCACCCCCATCTTGTTAATATTTTCACTATTGATTACATGTTGAAAGGATAACATTTTTTAAAAGATTTCTCATTGGGGCACCTGGGTGGCTCAATCGTTAAGCGTCTGCCTTCAGCTCAGGTCATGATCCCAAGGTCCTGGGATGGAGCCCCACATCGGGCTCCCAGCTCTTCGGGAAAGCCTGCTTCTCCCTCTCCCACTCCCCCTGCTGGTGTTCCCTCTCTCACTGTGTCTCTCTGTCAAATAAATAAAAAAATATTTTTAAAATATTTCTTATTTGTTCATTTGTCAGAGAGAAAGAAAGCACAAGCAGAGGGAGCAGGAGGCAGAGGGAGAAGCAGGCTCCCCACTGAGCAGGGAGCCCATTGCAGGACTTGATCCCAGGACCCTGGGATCATGACCTGAACTGAATAACCGACTGAGCCACCCAGGTGCCCCAAATGGATAACATTTTTGATATATTGGGTTAAACTAAATAAATTACTAGACATTAATATCACCTATTTCTTCTTACCTTTTTCAATGTGAGTACTAGAAGAATTTTAAATTACATACATAGCTCACATTCCATTCCTAAAATGGACAGCATGACTCCTTTCTGCCCGTGGACACCGCCAAGTAAGCATTGTTAAAGTCTCTCCTCCCACCACGGTCATGTCTAAGTTCAGTGGTCGAGGTGGCTTTGGTGGCCGTCGAGGTGGTGGTGGATATGGTGGCAGTGGGGATGGCTATAACGGATTTGGTAATGATGGAAGCAACTTTGGAGGTGGCAGAAGCTATAATGATTTTGGCAATTACAACAGTCAATCTTCAAATTTTGGACCCATGAAGGAAGGAAATTTTGGAGGCAGAAGCTCTGGCCCCTGTGGTGGTGGAGGCCAATACTTTGCCAAACCACGAAACCAAGGTGGCTATGGTGGTTCCAGCAGCAGCAGTAGCTATGGCAGTGGCAGAAGGTTTTAATGACTGCCAGGAAACAAAGCTTAGCAGGAGAGGAGAGCCAGAGAAGTGACAGGGAAGCTACAGGTTACAACAGATTTGTGAACTCAGCCAAGCACAGTGGTGGCAGGGCCTAGCTGCTACAAAGAAGACATGTTTTAGACAATACTCATGTGTATGGGCAAAAAACTCGAGGACTGTATTTGTGACTAATTGTGTAACAGGTTATTTTAGTTTTTGTTCTGTGAAAAGTGTAAAGCATTCCAACAAAGGATTTTAATGTAGATTTTTTTTTTTGCACCCATGCTGTTGATTGCTAAATGTAATAGTCTGATCATGACGCTGAATAAATGTGTCTTTTTAAAAATGTGCTGTGTAAAGTTAGTCTACTCTGAAGCCATCTTGGTATACTACCTCAACAGTGTGAAGTTAGAATCCCTTCAGTGTGATGTCAGGTTCCATTCAAAATTTATGTGCAACCTGCTTGGGCACAGAAGCCATTGTCTCCACAAACCTTGGTGTAGTTGAACTGACAGTTAATGTGTTGTGACGTGGAGTTCACCATTAAAAGGTTACCCAAGCAAAGTCCTGGAGTTTATTTGGTTATTAATATGATTGTTGGCACATCCTATGCAATATATCTAAACTGAATTATGGTATCAGATAAAATTATAGATGAGATTAAAGCTTGTGTATCATCCATTATCATGTGTAATCAATAAATGATTTAATAATCTCTTGAAAAAAATAAAATGGACAGCACTGGGCCATGATCATCAAGAATATTTCTATCTTAAACATTCAATGATTTTATGAAATCTTGCTGTTGGTAGTACACAAAGGATGAAGAGAAACGAAGGCTGCATGGCAGTAGTTAGAAGTGAGATGGAAGAGAAAAAATATTGAAAATGAAAACACTGAAATTCCAAATACTTGTGGTTCGTATCATTTGTCTCCTTACCAACCAAGTTCTGGAGTTGGATCTTCTTTCTCTTTTCTAAAATGGTGGAATACAGGCGCCTGGGTGGCTCAGTGGGTTAAAGCCTTTGCTTTCGGCTCAGGTCATGATCTCAGCGTCCTGGGATCGAGGCCCTCATCGGGCTCTCTGCTCAGCAGGGAGCCTGCTTCCTCCTCTCCCTGTCTCTCTGTCTGCCTCTCTGCCTACTTGTAATCTCTGTGTAAAATAAATAAAATCTTTTAAAAAAAATAAAAAATAAAAAAATGGTGGAATACATCATACACAGAAGATTTTATAAAACATGTGTAGTCTTAGAATTGGGCTCTTTAACTGATGACTGGTCTCAATGGGCCCCATATTGGCATAGAATATTTCCATTTCAAATAACTTCAGAAATATTAACAAACAGGGGCGCCGGGGTGGCTCAGTCAGTTAAGCGTCTGCCTTCAGCTCAGGTCATGATCCCGGAGTCCCAGGACTGAGCCCCGTGGCGGGCTCCCCATTCAGCAGAAAGTCGCATTTCCCTCTGCCCTTCACCCAACTCGTGCTCTCTCTCTCTCTCAAATAAATAAATAAAATCTTCAAAAAAGAAATTTTAACAAATTACTCTGCTTACAAATTACTCAGATTACTCTGTTGAGAATAATTCATAGATAGTGAAACATTACTTACCAGAAACAAAACTGAAAACCAGTGGTTAAACACCCAGTTGCCCATTGTCAAGAGCTGGTTTGGAGTCTCTGTAGGCAACAGGGAAGATTCAGCAACCTGGATTCTGGAGAGGTTCTTTGGGGTTGGGATCTATGTCTAGCTCAGAGTATGTGAGTCTTTAAGAAATGAAAGATGCATAATTACCCAGAAACCTTCTAAGAAAGAAATGAAAGAAGTAATAAGCCTTCCTCCTCTGGACAGAACTATGTTATCAGCTTGAGACCAGCCCTACCTATGACAACCGCAGGGGTTTTCCCTGGTGGGGTTTTATTCCTTCAGGAAATAGCAATTTTCTTGAGTGAGAATATTCTCTCTTCATCTTATCAGCATGACATAATGTGAGGCATTGCTTACCTTGATAAGACATTTGCTAAGGTTTCTCACTAAAAGCTGGGGCTATAAACAGAAGACATCAGGAGAATCAGGGCAGGAAGCAAGTGCGTTAAGCTTTAAGGTGGGCTTTCAGAAGAGCTGCCATAGCTGCCCACTGCGATTTGGACCTCAGCCTGGCTAGCTCAGAAATGTCACTATATATGTTCTCCTGGACAATGATCTGGCTCTGAGGAGAGCTTGACTAGCTGGAAGGACAAGGGGAGAAAATGGCTAAATAAATAAGAGAACATTTCAGAGATATAAAGGCACACCTCAGTTCAAAAAAACAGAGACAGAGGGGCACCTGTGTGGCTCAGTCAGTTAAGTGTCCAACTCTTGATTTTGGCTCAGGTCGCGATCTCAGGGTCCTGGGATTGAACCTGCCTTAGGCTCCGCACTCAGCAGGGAGTCTGCTTGAGGACTCTCTCTCCCTCTGCCCCTCCCCCTGTGCATGTGTGCTCATGAGTGTGCTCTCTCTCTCTCAAAAAAAAAATAAATAATTTTTAAAAACAGAGACAGAATACTCAAAATGAGAGAAGTGATGGTTTTCTAGTATGGATTAACTAGAATTGTGTGTTCAGTTCTGGACATTGATTTTTTTTTCCTTTTCTAAAATAGTGAAATCTATCATACACAAAAGCAGCATAAAACATATATATGTACTTTAAAGAATAATTTGAAGGAATGATTACTTATGTACTCACTACCCAGGTTTTAAAAAATAGAATATTTATTTCTTAAAGCCCTCTGTGTGTCTCTCCTTGATTACTATTCCCTTATTCCTCTCTCCTTCCCCCATCAGATATAACTATTACCTTAAAATTTGGGGTAATTATTGCCGTGTTTTTCTTCATAGGCTTACTGACTGTATGCATCCCTAAACAATATACTGTATTGTTTACTTTTTCCTGTTTTTCAAATTTTTAATAAATAAATTTTTTAATAAATTGTTTGTATGTATATATGCTCCTGTGATTTGCTTCTTTCACTCAATATTGTGTTGGATGATGATAGAGCAATGTTGATAAAATGATGTATACACACTACAGTTACTCTAGAGTATATACTTTGAAGTGAAATTCCTGGGTCCTGGGATTTACGTATGTTCAAATTTACTATTTAATGCCAAACTTTTTCCAAAGTGCTCACATAAATGTATAATCCAATGAGCCATGGATGAACATTCCACTTCCTCCACATGCTCACCAACACTTGGTATTTTTTATTAGACTTTTATTATTAGACTTTTTTATATTTATGATTCAAATGAGTATAAAATACTACTTTGTCATGATTTTAATTTTCATTTCCCTGATTACTAAGGAGGTTGAACATCTCTTTTTAATAAAGATTTTATTTGGGCGCCTGGGTGGCTCAGTGGGTTAAAGCCTCTGCTTTCGGCTCAGGTCATGATCTCAGGGTCCTGGGATCGAGGCCTGCATCGGGCTCTCTGCTCAGCAGGGAGCCTGCTTCCCCCTCTCTCTCTGCCTGCCTCTCTGCCTCCTTGTGATCTCTCTCCCGCTGTGAAATAAATAAATAAAATCTTTTTAAAAAATAAATAAATAAAGATTTTATTTATTTATTTTTAATTTATTCGACAGAGAGACAGAGAGAGAGAGAGCACAAGCAGGGGGAGTGGCAGAGGGAGATGGAGAAGCAGGCTCCCCACTGAGCAGAACTCAACCCCAGGACCCTGGGATCATGACCTGAGCTGAAGGCAAACAATTAACTGACTGAGCTACCCAGGCACTGGAGGCTGAACATCTTTTTTTTTTTTTAAAGATTTTATTTGGGCGCCTGGGTGGCTCAGTGGGTTAAAGCCTCTGCCTTCGGCTCAGGTCATGATCTCAGGGTCCTGGGATCGAGGCCCGCATCGGGCTCTCTGCTCAGCGGGGAGCTTGCTTCCTCTTCTCTCTCTGCCTGCCTCTCTGCCTACTTGTGATCTCTCTCTCTGTGTCAAATAAATAAATAAAATCTTTAAAAAAAAAAAAAAGATTTTATTTATTTATTTATTTGACAGAGAGAAAGATCACAAGTAGGCAGAGAGGCAGGCGGAGGCGGGGGGAAGCAGGCTCCCTGCTGAGCAGAGAGTCCAATGTGGGGCTCCATCCCAGGACCCTGAGGTCATGACCTAAGCAGAAGGCAGAGGCTTAACCCACTGAGCCACCCAGGTGCCCCTGGTTGAACATCTTTTAACTCAACTATTGACCTTGTGAATTTTTCTCTTTTAGGAAGTGACTCTTTCAGTTTTTGACCTATATTTCTATTGTTTTATTTTTCTATGTTTATAGAGTTGAATATTCCTTAGAATCTGATATTAATCCTTGACTGGTTACATTTATGGCTTGTCTTATCACCCTCTCAATACTGTTTCCTGGTAAATAGAAGTTCTTAATTTTCATGTACTCTGATTTATCATTTTTTCCTTTTATAAGTTATACATTTTTGTTTCTTCTTTTAGAAATCCTTTAATATCCAGAGATCATTAAGATATTATTTTACATTTTCTTCTAAAAGTTTTATATTTTTGCCTCTCACATTTCTTTTGACTCCATCTGGAGTTGATGTTTTTAGGTATGGTGTGAGGTAGGGGCCCAATTTACTAGTTTTCCATATGGAAAACTAATTGTGCCAGCACCATTTTTGAAAAGCACACTTTCTTCACTGATCTAAAATGTTAGTTCTATATACAGGTGGGTTTATTCTTGAACTCTCTTCAGCTCACCCCATGCCACAGCCTTAATTCCTATGGTTTTATAATTAATCTTGACATTTGATAGTGCAAATTTCCCCACCTTGTTCTTTAAGAATGTTTTGGCTATTCTTGACCTTTGGTACTTTTATGTAAATTTTGGATTCAACTTCCCCTTGCACCTCCTTTGTTACATTTGTTGCTCAGTACTTTGTATTTTTTATAGGATTGTAATTTATACCTTTTTAATTTTTACTTGTAGTTATTATGTAGAAGGACAACTTATTTTTACATATTGATTTTTATATCCAGCTATGTTGCCAAACTTACTTATTAATTATAATAATACTTTTGTATTTAATGTTTTGGATTTTTATAAGCTAAGTCATACTTTTGGTATAATAACAATTTTATTTTTATTTCTACCTTCCTGATTCTTCTATTTTTTATTTCTTCTTTTCTTTTCTTTTTTTCTTTTTTTTTGGCTTCCGGCTCTCACTAGAATTTCCAATACAATGTTGAGCAAAGATAGTAATCGCAATCTCCTTGTCTAATTCCCAGTCTCAGAGGGGATTCTTTCAACATTTCACTCTTTTTTAAAGATTTTATTCATCTGAGAGAGAGAGTGAAAGTGTGAACAAGAGCACAATCAGTGCAGAGAGGTAGAGGGAGAGGGAGAAGCACTCTCTGCTGAGCAGAGAGCCGATGTAGGACTTGATCCCAGGACCCTGGGACCATGACGTGAGCCTAAGGCAGATGCTTAACCAACTAAGCCAGCCAGGTGCCCCAACATTTCACCCTCAAGTATCATGTTTGGTGTAACTTTTTGTAGATACCTTGCTCTATATGCTTTTATTTTACTTTATGCACAGAAGTGAATATTTAAAATAAGAAATCATAGCACATTTTTAACAGTTTTTTTGAGGTATAATTTATGTACCCTAAAGTTTCCTCATTTTAAGGGTGTAGTTCAATGCATAGCACATTTTATATTTTAAAAAGTTGAAAAATCTCTTCAGTATCACAAAACTCATAAAAACAACACTTTCATTAGCTTTCTGACACACCTGCAACTTAGTGTCACAATGCTCCGTAAAATTAGCACAGTGGGTCGTAAGGGTATTCCTGGAAGGCATTCCTACACTAAGACAGCTAACAGTTAACTATATATGAAAATATCACTGAACCACATGATATATATTCTCCTAAACACGAACTAATATACCACCAACACAACTTCCTCTTAGCTCATGGCCTCTCCAGTGTGGCTTGACAGGAGGGAAAGTATGACAGAGGGGAAGGAGGAGCAGAAAGAGACCATCGTCTTAAACATGTGTGATAAAAGTATCTTAATTTTGCAAATTTTACAAAGCGCTTGACCATGCCCAAGACCACACCTTAAAAGAGAAACAAAAGCCTGTCCTTGGGAGGGTAACCAGGATGATGTAATTATTTGAAACCATCTTATATTATGTGGTGTTAAAGGATTTAGGGAATTTGGCTTGGAAAAGAGGTTTGTCCAGAACATGAGCTTATCAACGTTTAGGGTTTTTTTGGGGGGGGGTATTTATTTATTTTTTTTGAGGTTTAGTTTGTTTTGTATGTGGTCCCAAGAGGTCATCCTAAGACTGAGGGCTCTAAAGTAGTAACACATTTTTGTTCAATATAAAGCCGAATTTTCTAACACAGGTGTTCAGAGAAGGGAAGAGGTAATGAGTTTCCTGTTATTTGAGATGCTTAAGGAGAAATGAACGACTCCTCACCAGCTATTTTATAGGGGGAATTTCAGCACCAGATGGATGGTTAATTAAATGTCTTTGAAGTATCCTCCAATGTTGAGATCCTGTGATTCATAAGAGAATGATTTATAATCTAGATGACAATTTATGTATTATCTGAACAATTATACATGCCACAGTGAATGGAGCCTTGTGTCTGTGGTGAGGGGTCCCTATTCCCAATATCAGAGTACTAAGAAGTCACTTAATAAGTTGGCGGGCACAGAATCCGGGCAAAGAGAGTCTGATGATCTTAATTGAATATTATTATTAAACTACAACAGCAGGACCAGTTGGGCCTTTCAACATAGGACTATATTAATCCAAAAATATTTATGCCCAAATCTGAGGCTCCTCTTTCTTGGGCAATCTTGGACACACTAAAAAATTCTTACTGTCAACCTCCTTTTTTTGGTAAATTTTCCAAGAATTGCTTTCCTTCTTCTGGCTGTAGGCCTAATAATACCTTGCCTCCCTCCTGTTTTACCAGACTGTCTTAATGTTTGCATTTCCCAGGTTTATAGATTGACAAGTTTGAGGTTGGCTGCTTCCTGGAGACCTCTAGAGAGTGTTTAAATGTCATCAGTAACTTATCCACAGTTACACTATAGGCTGCAGTCTTTTGGAAAGACTTCCTGTAGACAGTTGATCCCACCCATTGTAGGTAGATTTTTGTAAATTGCAAACACAGAGCCCCTCCCTGACTTGCTTTCTCTGTCTTCTTCCTGATTGCTTGCTTCTGTCACTGTTGCAAACTTACTTTTACAGTTGTAACTTTCATACACCTTTTCCAGGAATTAATATGTAACAGTAACGGTCAGTACTGAATTACTTTACAGTTGAAACATGCGCTTAGGACACCCAGAAAAATGCTTTTGACAATTCTTTTAAGACTTTGATTGTTGGGGGGGGTACCTGGCTGGCTCAGGTGGTCATATTACCATAATATGGTACCATATTACCATTAATAATTATTATTATGTTGGAAGTAGAGAGGACTTAAAAAAATCTTTAAAAAAAAGAATTTGAATGTTGGTTTCCAAAAAGAAAAATTTAAACAGTCATGATGAAAAAATGGTATTTATATTTATTTTACCATTTATAACTATAATTATTATTAATTGTTTTTAATTTGAATCCATAGAGGATGGTTTGGGAAAGACAGTCTTCTCTTTTTTAGAACTTAGAGCCTCTAAAGATATTAAACAGGCCTTGATCACAGTGTCTAAAAATAAAACACCCCATACTGATAATGTGGTATTGTTTGAAATAAATTGTTATTATTTATTATTCTTTTCAATTCTTTTCCCTATGTTGGATCAGAACCAGACCTCACAAAGTGGCCTCTATTAAAGACAATATGGTGTGATGGAACTGGATTTAACTCCTAGCACCTACTCAGCACCAATGTTGCCTTGGAAAAGTCTCACTTTTCTCGGCCTCAGTTCCTTCATCTGTAACTTAGTGTGTTAGTTCCTCATGGCGAGTGTCCAAGTAGTAGTCTTATATTAATAGGCAGAAGTTGAGGTGGTGTTAGGGAAGAGGTAGTGATGATCCAGTGTGGTATAGTGGTTAGAAACACAGATTTCAGAGCCAATCTACTGGGATTTGAAGTCTGCCTCATTTGACTTATCCATAAAATGGGTTGGTTTAAGAATTAAATGAGTTAAAATATGTAAAGCAATTATAACAATGCACTCTATAGTTGCTTGCTGCCATGATGATGATGATCCCTAAGAAAATAGAAGCAGAGGGCCTGAACCCAATTGTACTTTCTTTTACCACTGAAAAAGAAAGCAGAAATTATTAGAGGTCAATATTATATAAACTTTGTAAGATTATGGAACATTTGCCACTCCCTTGTATCTACTAGTTTTATCCCCTGTTCCTCCAGAGTGGTTACAGATACACCTTAAAATTAAATGAGCCTGGGGGCACCTGGGTGGCTCAATCAGTTAAGCATCTGCCTTCAGCTCAGGTCACGATCCCGGGGTCCTGGGTTCGAGCCCCGCATCGGGCTCCCTGCTCAGTAGGGAGTCTGCTTCTCCCTCTCCCACTCCCCCTGTTTGTGTTACCTCTCTCACTGTCTCTCTCTCTAATAAATAAAAAAAATCTTCAAAAAGAAGTAAATGAGCCTGTATGCTTGCCTTCAAAGGCAGCAAGGAAGTGGGGGAGGTAGTGAGACTATGTCTCATTCTGCATCTAGGCTTAGAGAGACTGCTACCAAAAGGAGAGAAAACAGGGGTGTCCCTGTGGCTGCAAGGAAGAAGGAACATGGGGAGCAGACCTAGACCTGGACTAAGACATGTTACAAATATTGACAGTTTATGTGAACAAAGATAAATTCTCCTCAGGCAGCACCAAACCAGAAGAGGTTAGGAGCCCTCCCCTGGCAGGAGCTAGGGGAATAACATCCTTAGAGAAGGTACAGAAGCAAAGAAAGGAAATTACTGGATGAACTATAGCTTAAAGCCTAGTTGGCTGTTTGTGAGTGGTTGTCCTTAGGTTTCTATTTCCTAACCTTGAGGCATTTACAGGCAGAAGTTTGAGTGTGTTTATATAGGCCACCAAAGTGTTAGAGCCACCTCAGTCTAATGGCTTCCTCATTTAATTAAACAGTATGTAAGACCTGTTCAACTGGGGCGCCTGGGTAACTCCGTCGTTAAGTATCTGCTTTCGGCTCAGATCAAAATCCCAGGGTCCTAGGATAGAGTCCTGCGTCGAGCTCCCTGTTCAACTGGAAACCTGCTTCTCCTTCTCTCACGCCCCCCTACTTGTGTTCCGTCTCTCGCCATCTCTCTGTCAAATAAATAAGTAAAATCTTTAAAAAAAATAAAAAAGACCTGTTCAAATCCTTGAAGTCAGTTCAGTGTTTCAATATGGTTGGGACCATAGTAAAACTTCCTTTATGACCGACTGAGCAAGTTCTGCCTTGTCCAGGAAGCCTTCTCTGAATGCATCAACAATCACACCACACCCTCTTCTAACTTTCGTTAAGAGTTCCTCTTATCTTCTTACCATCCCTGCAGCCGATGAAACCTTCTATTGTGATTTACCTTCCTCTGAATAAGTCCTCTCTCATCCAGATGGCCCCGTAAGGCAGAGCAGAAAGCTTTCTATTCATAGGTGCTCAAAAAATAGTTGTCAAGTGATGGCATATGGTAGGCAGTATAAATGGTCCCCAAAGACGTCCACATCCTGATCCCTGGAACCTGTGAATATGTCACCTTATATAGCAAAGGGGAATGAAGTTTGCAGGTGGAATTAAGGATGCTAATCAGGTGACCTTAAAACAGGGAGGTTATTCTGGATCATGCAGATGAGCCTGATGTGATCACAAGGACCTTTAAAAGTGGAAGGAGGCAGAAGAATGGACCAGAGTGATATAATGTGAGAACATGAGCTTCTGTTGCTGGCTTGGAAGATGGAGGAAAGGGGCCAAGAGCCAAGGAACGTGGGCAGCACCTGGAAGCTGGAGAAGGAAGGACATGGGTTCTCCCCTAGAACCTACAGAAGGAATGCAGCCCTGGCAATACCTTCCTTTTAGCTCAGTGAGACCCACTGCAGATTTCTAACATCCAACAGGGTAAACCACCAAGTTTTTAGTACTTTGTTTCAGCAGCAGTGGAAACTAATACGGATGGAAAGAAAGGACTTTTCTGTGACTGTATTCGGTGGCCCTGAACTTCTTACTCAGACTAAGAAGATAAAGCCTCAAGTTTTCAGAGCTCAAGGTTGAGAGTCTATACTTCCTATTATTAATATAACATGAGCTAGTGAAAGGTGTAAGCCTGATGATTCACAGACCTGTACCCCTGGGGCAAATAATAATAAAAATTAAAGTAAAATAAAATAAATAGAATGCAATGAAATATATATATATATATATATATATATATATATATATATATATATATATATATATAACAAGTATAGTATAAAGGACAGAGAGTAGTGTATGAACCTATACAGCACCAAATTATTTATGTTTTCTTATGCAAAGATACAATNGGTATAAATGATTGGTCCTTTTAATAAGGAAAGGTAACTGCTTTAAAAAAAGTTTCCTTTGTTGTATTAGAAACATTTAGCTCATTCTGGGGGTTAGGGAACTCTCCCCAAACAGGACGCAAATATTTGCCCTCCCTTCCAGAGAGCACAAGATGAAATTACCTAAATTTTGAAAACTGAGCTTTTCTTGCTGTCAGGAAAATGGTTTTTGATTGTTAAAAGTTGGGACTCTGGTTTCAGGCTCTTCACCATGGGTTATCAGAAAGCAAACCTTGGTTTTCTTGGTAAAGAAAATAGGACTGGGGCACCTGGTGGCTCAGTAGGTTGAGTGTCTGCCTTCAGCTCAGGTCATGAGCCGAGGCCCTAGGATGGAACCCCGCATTGGGTTCCCTGCTCAGAGGTGAGCCTGCTTCTCCCTTTCCTGCCCACTGTTGATATCTCTGTAGGTATCTCTCAAATAAATAAATAAAATCTTAAAAAAAAAGAAAAGAAAATAGAACTGGGTTTGGGATAGAAAGGAAGCATCTCGAAACCCAGGGCAGGGACGCCCGGGTGGTTTAGTCGATTAAGCGTCTGCCTTTGGCTCAGGTCATGATCCCGGAGTCCTGGGATTGAGCCCCAAATGAAGCTCCCTGCTCAGCAGGGAATCTGCTTCTCCCCATGACCCTCCCCCTTTTCACATGCTCTCTCTCAAATAAATAAATAAAACCTTAAAAAATTTTAAAAACCCAGGGAGGATTTACAGTGGGGGAGACAAGGAAGAGAACTGCTGGGTGTGGTAGGGAAAGTGGCCCAGGTGCTCTGGGGCTCAGTCCTAAAAAGCTGTGCCCCCACCTATAGTCAATCAAGTGTGCTAAGAACCACACCAAAAGGCGAAACCTGCACCCAGAACCCTGTGCCCATTCGTCTTCCAGTCTGCACATGAGTGGGAACATGATTCCATTCTGCCTAGTGGGAGGGACCAATGCCTGGAACTCAAGTAAGATTTTTTTTTTAATTGTGGTGAAATACACATAACCTAAAATTCGCCATTTTAACCATTTTCAAATGTACAGCTTAGTGGCACATAGTACATTCACAACATTGTACAACCATTACCAGTCTCCACCATCATTTCACAATGTATACAAGTATCAAATCATCATGTATACACTGTTATATGTTAATTATACCTCAGTTGAAAAAACAGATTTCTCCCTGTCACCAACCACGTATTCCAGGCAGATATCTCCCCACAGTACCCACAAACACCACTTGTTGGAGCTCCTCCTCCAAGAATCTCTTATGCTCATACAAATCTTGCTGGATATGTCAAGGATCCAAAGTCCCAACCAGCTCTTTGCCCAGGCCTTTTCTCAGAGTTATATTTGCAGCGAGCAGCCTTGAGAGATGAGGTGATACCTCCCCACAGATAAAAAGTCGGCTTTCTTCTTTTTGGTAAAGTCAGTGAATCCCCCAAGCTGAGTGTTCCTTGGCCACAAAGCAAACCCATTCCATGCATAGCATCTGCCTGGCCCTACCCTAACCTATTTACACCTCCCCTGTGCGACTTGAAAGGCATGGGGAACCCACACAAACCCACATGAAGCGTGTGCTACTTACTGTGCCGTGGGTAAAAAAAGTCCAATGTCTCTGACCCTGGAGTCTCGGGTGTTTGCCAGCATCCATGATACCTGCTGTCTCACTTATTAGCCTATAAATAAGATAAAATCCTGGACTCTTCAGTTCTTTTTTTTAAAGATTTACTTATTTATTTGAGAGAGAGAGCATGAGTGGAGGGCAGAGGCAGAGGGAGAGGCATACTCCCCACTGAGCAGGGAGCCCAATGTGGGGCTCAATCCCAGGACCCAGGGATCATGACCTGAGCTGAAAGCAAACGCTTAACTGACAGAGCCACCCAGACGCACCATCGACCATTCCGTTCTTGACACCTATAAGCCTTAGATATTTATTAGGGTAGTAAGGATGAGCATACACATCTGTTGTGGGACGGAATGTGAACCAAGCAAATTTAAACCCTAGGGCTGGGAGACAGCATTTGGTATTTTAAAATGTCTCCGTATGGAATATTATTTAACCATTGAAGTCTTGCCTATTTTCTGTGCATGCTTAAAAATTTATATTTATTATTGCCTGACAATCTGATGTTTTAGATTTCACTTTTATCTGTTTGTCATCTAATAGGATTCAACTGATATATTTATTTTGTATACAAGAACCTCCTCAATTTTTCAAAATTCTAATATCTAATCTGGACATTCTTTGAATGTTACAATGTGAAAGTTAATGAAGTTTGTAGCCACCTTATAAAAAATTATTATTGGGGTACTTGGGTAGCTCAGTTGGTCAAGCCTCTGACTCTTGATTTCAGCTCAGGTCATGATCTCACGAACCTGAGATCAAGCTCCGTGTTGGGCTCCACGCTCAGCAGGGAGTCTGCTTGAGATTTTTCTCTCCCTTTATCTCTTGCTCTCCCTCCACCCCCTCCCCCGCCTGCATGTGCCCATGTGCTGTCTTGTGTGCGCTCTCTCTAAAACAAATAAATAAAACCTTTTTTTTAAAAGATTTTATTTATTTATTAGAGAGAGAGAAAGTACAAGCAGGGGTAGGGGGAGAAACAGGCTCTCCACTGAGCAGGGAGGATGATGCAGGGCTCGATCCCAAGACACTGGGATCATGACCTGAGCCAAAGGCAGACACTTAACTGATCCCTATTTAGGGACCCCTAAATAAAAAAAAAATTTAAATCCTTATTACTTAATGTGGGTTATACAGTATTTTTCAAACTATAAGGTCTATAAAGAGAAATACAAGGAAAGAAGTCCTAGGTGATGGAAAGATTGCCATCAACCAAACTATCTTATCCAATTTTGGTGACTTTCATTTGTAATAGAAAATTGAATTTTATATTTCATATTTATTAAATACTTGTCATATACAAGGTATGAGGAAGTCAGAGAGGAATAAGACAGTCCTTTCCTTGAAGGAGGTAACAGTGTAGCAGGATGGATGGAAGGAGTGGCTTTAATATTCTATTTATGTGTAAGCCACTGACTTCATAGTCTACTATTCATTTATCCCTCTAAGCTGCAGTGTTTTTTCCCTCGTTAATGCTTATGTTCTCACCCTTGTGATTCGAAGAACAGAAACCAACTCAATGTACTGCAAGAATAAAGAGGGCCTATTTTCAGGTGTATTTTCTCTGTTATTTCTACAGATTACTTTCCCTCTCATCTCTATGCTATCTCTGTTCTCTCACCAATGTTCCTGAGAATAGAATTTGATTGACTGAGACTTTCTTATGTTATAGGACAGATGTGTGTGGCTGCAGGCCATCCTGTTGGATGAGATTGCCTACCCTTGGGTTATGTTATCATCCAATCAGTTAATGTGACTATTAGTGCAGGACATGGCCACGGGGGCTTGCTGGCAAAACAAAATGGGGTAGTTAAAATGGGGTACTGTAGCAGAGAGCTTTAGAAAATGGATGTCTTCAGTGTTTGGAGGTGGGCTGAAGCATAAGTGAGTGCCTAACAGGGGAAGCTTGAAGACCCATTTGATCTACTTTATAATGCCCTCTCCAGACCTCCTGAATCAGAATTTTCATTTTAACACCAGGTGATTCATGCGCACATTAAATTGAGAAGTGTGGCTTTAAGGGGTCTGCAACCCACAAGGGCTCAAACAACCATTGACTTAAGCAGTTTTGGACAAAAATTAAATGAAAAAAAAGCTGTGAATTGATCTCACAAAATTGTTTAATTAAATTCCTTCTCCCTTTATTTGAGAAATTTGTCTTTTAATAAATAGTTTAGAAACTAAACCTCCTTCCCCTCTGCTTGAATCTTCCCAGATCACAAACCACAAACAATCCCCTTTTTTATTACAGGAAAAGTATAAGTTTAGGTGAATAAACATCAAAGATTCTGGTTAGAGTCCTCTTATGACCGTTAAGGAAGTATGAAAAAAACAATAGTTAAAAGCTCCCAAGAGACTTTGTTTAACTATCACTTTATCTTAGCACCTGTAATAGCTCACACAGCTCAGAGTGGGGAGGCAAGTAGGAAGTCACTAGTTTGAAACTTTGCAGGTCAGAGCTCAAAATATACAATTCTTTTTAAAAGGGGGCGCCTGGGTGGCTCAGTGGATTAAGCCTCTGCCTTTGGCTCAGGGTCCTGGGATCGAGCCCTGAGTGGAGCTCTCTGCTCAGCAGGGAGCCTGCTTCCCCCTCTCCCTCTGCCTGCCTCTCTGCCTACTTGTGATCTCTCTCTTTCTCTGTGTCAAATAAATAAATAAAATCTTTTTAAAAAATAAAATAAAATAAAATAAAATAAAATAAAAAACTTTGAAGAACAAAATATAGCCATTGCTCTGACATAAGACTCTTACATTTAGGTATCTCAATTAGAAGTCAGCTTAGCTCCTTGGTCTTGTCTGAGCAAGTTGATCCAATGAAAGGGATCCCCTTTTTTTTCCTAATGAGCAGCCCAGCCACACCCATAAACATGGGCCTATTGGACCTGAAAAGAACTAGCCAGTCTGGAGAGAGAGCAGGAAGCAGACAATCTTTGAGGAAAGATTGAAAATGTGCCTCTGTCTTGGAACTGACCTTTCTTTAGTCTTTATTTTTACTGCCCTCAGGTTATTTCCTGGTAGTCCAAGCAGAGGGAAAACAGGTAACTCTGGGAAAGGAGAGTAATATTATTTTATTGTTTTATAATTGATTTCTTACAGAAGATTAGTTCATTTCAAAGTGGGGGTAGTATGTGAATAACTTGAGGATTATCTTGGGATAAGTTCCATTTTCTTAGGGAAAACCTGATTCTACTGGGCTTTTCAGAGACTATCAGAGAATCTCAAAGTGAGCATTTGCTCATTCAATGTTCATGCAATGAACATTTATTAAATATTTACTCTCTAACAGATACTGTGTTAGGTGTTGATAATATAGCAGTAAATAAGATGAACAAGCTCTTTGTCTTCATGGAACTTACATTCTGGTGGGAGGGAGAGATTTTTAAAAAGTAAAAATAAATCTATTTCACGTAGAGATGGGTGCTATGACAAAAACTGAAACAGGTAAGGGAATAGAGAATGGTGTGTGTGTGTGTGTGTGTGTGTGTGTGATGGAGGGGCTATTTTAGATAGAGTGATCAGGGAAAGCTTTCTGAGGGGATGACATGTGAGATGACACTTGTATGCTGAGAAGGGAACAGTTGTGCTTCTTTGGGGTTCTAGACAGAAGGACTAATACGTATAAAGTACCCGAGGTAGAAATGAGCTTGGCATGCCAGACAAACAGAAAGAAGGCCAATATTATGAGTTAAGTTGTGTCTCAAAAAATTCATATGTTGAAGGCATAACCCCTAGTACCCAGCATGTGACCTTATTTAATGTAGTTAAGACGAAATGGTCCTGGAGTAGAGTGGGCTTTTTATACCATGTGATTGCTGTCCTTATAAAAAGGGGGAAATTCGAACCCAGACACACACACACACAGAGAACACCATATAAAGATGAAGGCAGAGATCAGGGCAATGCTTCTAGAAGCCAAAGAATACCCAAGATTGCCCCCCCCAAGACCACAGAAGGTAGGGGGACAGGCATGGAACAGATTCTCTTTCACAACTCTCAGAAGGAACAAACCCTCCCTACATCTTGATCTCAAACTTGTAGCCTACCAAAGTGTAAGACAACACATTTCTGCTGGTTAAGCCACTCATCGCACTTGGTTGTGGCAGTCCTAGTGTGACTGAGAAAAATTGGGAATAGGTAGTAAGAGTGGAGGTCAGAGAGGTAAATAAATATCAGATTATTTAGGGTCTTGCAGGCCTTTGCAAACGTGTTGTGAATGGACCTAAATCTAGTGTTTGGGGTAGATTAGGTAGCCCCTGAAGATTTGAGGTTGGCGAGGACTATAGATCACCTCCAGTGCAACCTCCTTACTGCTGTATATTATAATGAAGGTAACTGTCAGATTGAATTCTATGACAGACACAGTTATTAGCAATTAGGGACCAAAATAGTCAGTACTTTCTCTCTGACCTTTAGGAACTCCAGCAAGTTCCTTCCATGAAAGAGTGACCTGAAACAGATAGCCTCATCAAATGGTAGGTAACAGGATCTGCCTATCTTCTGGGTGAAGCAGGAAAGTATTCTCTTGAGTGGTATATATTAGTCACCTATTGCTGTGCTACAAAGTACCCCCCAAAATGTAGTGCCTTAAAACAACAAACATTTATTATCCCACATAGTTTCTATGTATCATGAATCTGGAAGCACCTTAATTGGGTGATTCTGGCTGAGGTCTCTCATGAGGTTTGCAGTCAAGATGATGGCTAGGGCGGTAGTCATCTGAAGGCTTGAATGGACTAGGGTATATGCTCCCAAGGTGGTTCACTCATATGCCTAAAAAGTTAGTGTTAAGTGTTGGCAGATCTCAGTTCCTTACCACATGTTATAAGAACATGCAAGTTCAGGGCAATGATCCAAGATAGAGCAAGACAGAAGCTGCAATATTTTTTCTAACCTAGCCTTGGAAGTCACACTCTGGCATTTCCGTAATATCCTAGTGGTTACACAGCTGTCCCTACTCCATGTATGAAGGAACTACACAAGGAAGGAAGCACTGCAGACCATCTGGCAGGCCAGCTACTACATAGCAGGATAGAGAACTCCACAGAGTCCAAGGTGGAGAGTGCCACTCCGAAGAGTGTGGAGATATTGGGCTGACTTGCCAGATTTTTAGACTCTCTTCAGGCAAGGGTGGTAGGACCTAGACATTATTTCTAGCCACTCCACATATTTTGAACACAATTCATTTCAGCACTGAAATATTTTTTATATCTCTTATTAGGGTTAGGGTTAGGGTTGGGGTTAGGGTTAGTCTGTGGTGCAAGTTTCCCTTGGGTCCTGTGGTTAGGACTCAGGGGGACTGTGGACTTTGATGGGAAAAACTATGCCTTTATTTTTATCAATTTCTAACTGAATATATAGTCAACAAACCACAGTCTTATTAGCAGTATCTGAGACTTTGTCACCAATACATATCAAAAATTTTTTCACATCACATTACAACTGTTGCTCATATCTCAAAAGTTCATTTATGTTCATCGCTATTTCAAAATTATGGTAATTATTATTATTAGAGCTACTGCTAGCTCTTGTTATTTGCTGGGGTAGCAAACAAGCATACATATTAATATGTCAAAATTATATCTAATATTTTGACAATTGCTTTATAACACAATTGTTCTTAATTATAATCTTATGTGTTTTATCTTGTGCATTACAAACATGGCTCTCACTTCTCCAAAGAAGAAACACAAATGGCCAACAGATGCATGAAAAAATGCTGAACATCCCTTGGCTTCAGGGAAATACAAATCAAAACCACAGTGAGATACCACCTCACACCAGTCAGAATGGCTAAAATTAACAAGTCAGGAAATGACAGGTGTTGGCAAGGATGTGGAGAAAGGGGAACCCTCTTACACTGTTGGTGGGAATATAAGCTGGTACAGCCACTCTGGAAAACAGTATGCAGGTTCCTCAAGACATTAAAAATAGAGCTACCGACCGCCGAGACCGCGTCCACCCCACGAGCACAGGCCCCTCGCCCTCACCCCTCCGCCGTCGCCGCTGCCGGTTTACACCGCCCCCAGTTCGCCATGGATGACGATATCGCTGCGCTTGTGGTCGACAACGGCTCCGGCATGTGCAAAGCCGGCTTCGAAGGTGACGACGCCCCCCGGGCCGTCTTCCCCTCCATCGTGGGGCGCCCACGGCACCAGGGTGTGATGGTGGGCATGGGCCAGAAGGACTCCTATGTGGGCGACGAGGCCCAGAGCAAGAGGGGCATCCTGACCCTGAAGTACCCCATCGAGCACGGTATTGTCACCAACTGGGACGATATGGAGAAGATCTGGCACCACACATTCTACAACGAGCTGCGTGTGGCCCCGGAGGAGCACCCCGTGCTGCTGACCGAGGCTCCCCTGAACCCCAAGGCCAACCGTGAGAAGATGACCCAGATCATGTTCGAGACCTTCAACACCCCAGCCATGTATGTGGCCATCCAGGCTGTGCTATCCCTGTACGCTTCTGGCCGCACCACTGGCATCGTGATGGACTCCGGGGACAGGGTCACCCACACTGTGCCCATCTACGAGGGGTACGCCCTGCCCCACGCCATCCTGCGTCTGGACCTGGCTGGCCGGGACCTGACGGACTACCTCATGAAGATCCTCACGGAGCGCGGCTACAGCTTCACCACCACCGCCGAGCGGGAAATCGTGCGTGACATCAAGGAGAAGCTGTGTTATGTGGCCCTGGACTTCGAGCAGGAGATGGCCACCGCGGCCTCCAGCTCCTCCCTGGAGAAGAGCTACGAGCTGCCCGACGGGCAGGTCATCACCATTGGCAACGAGCGGTTCCGCTGCCCGGAAGCGCTCTTCCAGCCTTCCTTCCTGGGTAAGTGAGCCCCGCCTGCCTTCTCCCCTTGCCTCCAAGGGTCACCCTCGTGGCCACTCCCGGAAGCCAAGTCTGGCTTGTTTCCTCTCAGGCATGGAATCCTGTGGCATCCACGAAACTACCTTCAACTCCATCATGAAGTGTGACGTCGACATCCGCAAGGACCTCTACGCCAACACGGTGCTGTCTGGTGGGACCACCATGTACCCTGGCATCGCTGACAGGATGCAGAAGGAGATCACTGCCCTGGCGCCCAGCACGATGAAGATCAAGATCATCGCGCCCCCTGAGCGCAAGTACTCCGTGTGGATCGGGGGCTCCATCCTGGCCTCGCTGCCCACCTTCCAGCAGATGTGGATCAGCAAGCAGGAGTATGACGAGTCCGGCCCCTCCATCGTCCACCGCAAATGCTTCTAGGCGGACTGTTACTTTAGTTGCGTTACACCCTTTCTTGACAAAACCTAACTTGCGCAGAAAACGACATGAGATTGGCATGGCTTTATTTTTTTTTTTTTAATTGTTTTTTGTTTTTGGATTTTTTTCAGTTTTTATTTTTGGTTTTTATTTTTAATTTTTTTTTTTGGCGCTTGACTCAGGATTTAAAAACTGGAATGGTGAAGGTGACAGCAGTTGGTTGGAGCGAGCATCCCCAAAGTTCTACAATGTGGCCGAGGACTTTGATTGTACATTGTTCTTCCTTTTTTTTCTTTTTAATAGTCATTCCAAATATTGTGAGATGCATTGTTACAGGAAGTCCCTTGCCTTCCCAAAAGCCACTCCATTTCTCCCTGAGGAGAAGGGCCAGTCCTCGCCCAAGTCCACACAGGGGAGGGTGAAAGAATTGCTTTTGTGTAAATTATGTAGTCCAAATTTTTTTTTAATCTTCGCCTTAATACCTGTTATTTTTGTTTTATTTTGAATGGTCTGCCATCATGACCCCCCCTTTTTTTGTCCCCTCCAATTTAAGATTTATGAAGGCTTTTTGGTCTCCCTGGGAGTGGGGTTGAGGCATGAGGCAGCCAGGGGCTTCCTTGTACACTGACGAGACCAGTTCAATAAAGTGCACACCTTAAAGAAAAAAAAAAATAGAGCTACCCTATGACCCAGCAATTACACTACTGGGTGTTTACCCCAAAGATACAAATGTAGTGATCTGAAGGGGCACATGCACCCCAATATTTATAGCAGCAATATCCACAATAGCCAAACTATTAGAAAGAGCCTAGATGTCCATCGACAGATGAATGGATAAAGAAGATGTCACACACACACACACACACACACACGCACGCACACCATAGAATATTATGCAGCCATCAAAAAGAATGAAATCTTGCCCTTTGCAACAACATGGATGGAACTGGAAGGTATTATGCTAAGCAAAATAAGTCAATCAGAGAAAGACAATTATCATATGATCTCACTCATATGCATAATTTAAGAAACAAAACAGGATCATAAGGGAAGAGCGTAAAAAATAAAACAAGATGAAACCAGAGAAGAAGACAAACCATTAGAGAGATTCTTAATCATAGGAAACAAACTGAGGGTTGCTGGAGGGGAGGAGGATGGGGGATGGGGTAACTGGGTGATAGACATTAAGGAGGGCATATGATGTAATGAGCACTGGGTATTATATAAGACTGATAAATCACAGGCCTGTACCTCTGAAACCAATATTAGATTACATGTTAATTAATTGAATTTAAATTTAAAAAATAAAAACAAAATAAAAACATGTCTCTGAAAAGGGTTCACCAGTTGGCCAAAGAGACCCATGGCACAAAGAAAGTTTAAGGATTCCTGCTTTAGCACAGGTTCAGATAGGAAAATATGAACATCTGGGTGTAGCTGCCATCGGGCTAAGGACACCTGAGTAGGATCTTTAATTTTTTTTAAGATTTTATTTATTTACTTGTCAGAGAGAGAGAGCACAAGCAGGGGGAGCGGCAGGCTCCCCAATCAGCAAGAAGCCCAACTAGGGACTCTATCCCAAGACCCTGGGATCATAACCTGAGCTGAAAGCAGATGCTTAACTGACTGAGCCACCCAGGTTGCCCCTCCACAGTAGGATCTTTTAAGTGCTAACTACCCACTCCTGAGTGTCTATCCCTGACTAGGATAATTCAAATGTTAATTAAGCACCCCCAGAGTGTGGATTAAAACTAATTTACAATGAGTTCTGTAAATTGTTTATAAATATGAATAAACCTTGCCTGTTTCTCCTTCACTCCAAAATATATATTAACATGTTTACCTGGACTGTATTTTAGTTATTTTTGTATAGTGTAAGCTGAAACCTGCACATTTTGTACCTTGTGCTTTTTCTTTCGCAGGACATATGCAGTGTGATCCAGGTGTTTTCCATCATTTGTTTGTGCTGACCTAGGAATGTTGGTCAAAGCAAACATTAAATGTTAAAATGTCCACTCTTTTAATTAAAATTAACTTTTTTAAAAAGATGTATTTATTTATTTGACAGAGAGTGCACAAGCAGGCAGAGCGGCAGGCAAAGGGAGAGGGAGAAGCAGACGCCCTGCTGAGCAGGGAGCGGACTTGGGGCTGGATCCCAGGACCCTGGGATCATGACCTGAGCCAGACGCAGACGCTTAAGCCACTGAGCCACCCAAGTGCCCCTAATTAAAATTAACTTTTAAATGTTTATAGAAATATGTGCTATGAGGTGATCTGAAATTTGTAGGATTTTTGTCATGAGCTGTACTGCTCCTAATTATTGTAATGTAATAAAAATAATTATGCTGACAATGATAGTTTAAAAAAAACCCAAAATATATACTAAACCCGCCCCTTCTTCCTACCTCCACTGCCCCCACCCTAGACCAGTATTTTAAAAGATCATTTTACAGATTGACATACCACTTCATTAAATCATTGATTCTATGAATCCACGAGGTCATAGATTGTTAAGACCCATCATTCTTTTGTGCACCAAGAAGCAGTGCTTTCATTTAAGCTATGTCATGCCATTAATAGTAACATTCTTCCCAATTTTAGAGGTGATAAAAAGCGAAAAAAACGCATCTTCGAATAAATAAGGTATATTGCACAGCTGATATTGAAGTGTTTTGAAGTAAATCATAGACAATAGAAAACATTGCACATATACAATATAAAATAGAAAGGGTCTTGAATTTTATTTTAAATGTGATAGAAAGCATTTTTGAGCCGGGAAGTGTTGGGATCTGTTTTCCATTTTTTAATAAGTACACTCTGGTACTGATGCAAAGAATAAAATCATGACATAGGGAGCTGTGACCAGAGTGCATTGGTTTAGGGTCAGGGTAGTCAAGGTAGGAACAAAGAGTAGAGTCAGGACATATTTTGAACAGAAGGAACCGGCAATATTTATTCACATTGATAAGTAATTTATTCAACTCACTAAGCAAAAACAAAACATTGCTACGATATCTTAATAATTCCCAGAGTTGTTAATGGTTGTTTTCGCATTTTTTTAAAGGTTTGATTTATTTGAGAGAGAGAGAGAAATAGCGAGAGAGAGGGCAGGCGGAGGGGGATGGGGGGCGG
>LNAC01000588.1:347652-366843 GCA_002007465.1 Ailurus styani
GCCTGCCTCTCTGCCTACTTGTGATCTCTCTCTCTGTGTCAAATGAATAAATAAAAAATAAATAAATAAAATAAAATAAAATAAAAACTTCCTTTAAAAAATGACTGTTGGGGGCGCCTGGGTGGCTCAGTGGGTTAAAGCCACTGCCTTCGGCTCAGGTCATGATCTCAGTGTCCTGGGATCGAGGCACGCATCTGGCTCTCTGCTCATCAGGGAGCCTGCTTCCTCCTCTCCCTGTCTCTCTGCCTGCCTCTCTGCCTACTTGTAATCTCTCTCTGTGTGTCAAATAAATAAATAAAGTCTTAAAAAAAAATGACTGCTGGGCGCCTGGGTGGCTCAGTGGGTTAAAGCCTCTGCTTTCGGCTCAGGTCATGATCTCAGGGTCCTGGGATCGAGGCCTGCATCGGGCTCTCTGCTCAGCAGGGAGCCTGCTTCCTCCTGCCTTTCTGCCTGCCTCTCTGCCTCCTTGTGATCTCTCTCCCTCTGTGAAATAAATAAAATCTTTAAAAAAAATAAAATAAAAAATAATAAAAAAATAAAAAATGAGTGCATTGGATTTAAGCATATCAAACATAAAATATATGAGTTCATAATGATGCTAAGGGCAAGAAACCTTTGTTGATCGTTACTGGAGATTGCTAAGGCATCAACTTATTACTCAGAAAACTGATAAAGATAAAAAAATGCAGCATGTATCCTGTCTTTCCTGTATAAATTGTGTCTCAAAGTAAGCAACAGCTGATGAGAGGGAATTCTTATTTATAGAAGAATTCCAGCTAATAAACATAGAAGAAATGTTAGCATTAGAAAAACCATTTTGCAATTTCATAATAAAATAACAGATCCAGGTGATTATTATTAGGTAAAAGGTTGATGGAAATCTTTAGAATGGGGAGATAAGCTGGCATCATCTGAACTCTACTGACCAATTTTAGCATCAGCCAAAATGAGATATGCAGACATAATGCACTTCATGTGATGCAGCAGGAAGTAAATAGCACCATCCATCAGGTATCTTTGTCTAAAAATTGACACTGATTCTACTCAAACCTCTAGATCTACTGGTTCATAGGAAATACATGGGACAGAGGAACAAGTTAAACAATATCAAGAGGAAGCGGTTAGCCAAATCCAGAGAGCAGGAGACTCTACAGAAAAAATGACCCAGTTTCTTCAACAAACCAGTAACAAAAAAAGGGGGGGTGAGGATGGGTGATTATAAAATAAGAGAGACTTAAGAAATCTATTAACCAAGTGCAGTTGATGGATCTTGTTCGGATCCTGATCTGAATAAATCAACTGTAGAAAGACATCTTGAAAACAATTGAGAAAATTTGAATATGAACTACGAGTTAAGAAATTAGGGACACCTGGATAGCTCAGTCGGTTAAGCATCTGCCTTTGGCCCAGGTCATAATCCCAGGGTCCTAGGATTGAGTCCCTCCCTCTGACTCCCTGCTCTGCGGGAAGCCTGCTTCTCCCTCTGCCTGTCTCTCCCCCTGCTTGTGCTCTCTTGCTTTCTCTGTCAAATAAATAAATTATTTTTAAAAAAGAATTAAGAAATTAGTATCAAATTTGTTGAATATGATGATAGCATAGTGATGCTGTGTATTTCTTGATGATGTATTTCTTGAATCTACCAGTTATAGATTGCATGCCAAAGTAAGTACTGTAAAATTTTCCTTAAAATCCTCCAGCCAAATTGGTGCAGCCACAGTGAAAAACAGTATGGAGGTTCCTCAAGAAATTAAAAATAGAATTACAATATGATATGATCCCACTACTGGGTATTCACCCAAAGAAAACAAAAACACTGATTCAAAAAGATATATGCACTCCGATGTTTTTTGCAGCATAATTTATAATAGCCAACATATGGAAGTAACCCAAGTATCCATCCATAGATGAATGGATAAAGTTGTGGTATATATATATACCACATACACGTATATGTGTAGATGTGGTATATATACATACATGTATATGTAGTATATATACACACACATACATGTATATACAATGAACTCAGCCATAAAAAGATGATATCTTGCCATTTGCAACAACATGGATGGATCCAGAGGGTATAATGCTAAGTGAAATGAGTTAGTCAGAGAAAGACAAATACCATGTGCTTTCACTCATATGTGGAATTTAAGAAAACAAAACAAATGAACAAAGGAAAAAAAGACCAAAAAATCCACTCTTAAATGCAAAGAACAAACTGGTGGTTGTCAGAGGGGAGATGGGTGAGGAAAGGGGTGAAATAGATAAAGGCGATTAAGATCTGTAATGTATAGAAATGTTGAAACAATTGTTCATAGAACCCTGTATATTAATTATACCTCAATGAAAAATAATAATAAAAAACCAAAATACAGTCCTCTGGCCAGTTGAAAAAAGATTGGAGGCTAGCTGAAATAAGAATGGCAAAATGAGAATTGTTGAAGCTGGGTGATGGTACATGGTAATACATTATATTATTTTCTCTTATGTATGTTTGAACATTTTCATAAGAGAGAGGTATGTTGTTGTTGTTGTTGTTGTTTAAATCTGGACTAGGGGTATGAGCCCTGGCTTCCATTCTGACTTGCCCTTAATTAGCTGTGTGATCCTGGCCAAGTCACTTCATTACAGTACTTCAACTCTCTCATAATACAGAAATAATAACTGATTAAAATGTATCATGTCTGCCACATACTAGAATTATACCAAGTAGGGCGCCTGGGTGGCTCAGTGGGTTAATGCCTCTGCTTTCGGCTCAGGTCATGATCTCAGGGGCATCAGGGTGGGATAAGGGGAGCAGGAGGAGAGGAAACAGGGCTTTTAGGTGGCTCAGTGGGTTAAACTGCCTCTCTGCCTCCTTGTGATCTCTCTCCCTCTGTGAAATAAATAAAAAAAATAAAATCTTTAAAAAAAAAAATAAAAAAAAAATAAAAAAAAAGAATTATACCAAGTAGTACAAATGAACAAAAAAACCCTGTATCTAAAAAAAAAACAAAAAACAAAAACAAAAAAAACCTGTATCTATCCTACCTATTCTTCTACTTATTCTCAAGGCATCAGGGTGGGATAAGGGGAGCAGGAGGAGAGGAAACAGGGCTTTTAGGTGGCTCAGTGGGTTAAAGCCTCTGCCTTCAGCTCAGGTCATGATCCCAGGGTCCTGGGATTGAGCCCCACATCAGGCTCTCTGCTCAGCAGGGAGCCTGCTTCCCCCTCTCCCTCTGCCTGTCTCTCTGCCTACTTCTGATCTCTCTCTGTGTGTCAAATAAATAAATAGAATATTTTAAAAAGGAAATGTAGAATATTCTAAAGAAGAAAATTATCTCCTCTAATTCGACCATGCAGAAATAACAAATTAAGGCCTTAGTGTATATTTGACACCTTCCAGACATTTTTCTCTGAAAACAGATCCATGTCTTTAAAAAAAAGACATTTGAACAATACTGTATGTGTTCTTTCATGGCCTGTTTTTGTTTTGTTCTGTTTGTTTGTCTTTGTGTGTGTGTGTGTACCATTATATCCTTTGGGTAATCATACTAAAGTACATCAAAACATTGTAGATATAAAACATGACCTAGTTTAGTGCCTTTTTTCCCACAGCTGTTTCAGTAACCACAATCAGCCTTTTAATGAATATGTACCACATGTGCCAAAGGAATGGTCATCTCTTGTTTGAACTCTTGCAGCTGGTCTCCTGGCTTCTAGTTTTACCCTACTCTAATCCATCCTTCACACAAACACCAAACTGATCTTCCTGAAATACCCTTATGTCACTACAATGCTCAAAAACCTTCTAGAGGTTATGTACCCTATGATTCCACTTATATGACAGCCTCAAAAAGACAAAACTGTAGGGGCAGAGAACAGATCAGTGGTTGCCAGGGGTTAGGGGTGTTGGGAGGGGATGATTATAAAAGGGTGGTATGAGGGAATTCTCTGGGGTTGGAACAATTGGAATCGTTCTCTGTCCTGACTGAAATGGTGGTTAC
This sequence comes from Ailurus styani, assembly GCA_002007465.1. Taxonomy (NCBI): domain Eukaryota; kingdom Metazoa; phylum Chordata; class Mammalia; order Carnivora; family Ailuridae; genus Ailurus; species Ailurus styani. Next base: position 351,642 of record LNAC01000588.1, read on the forward strand.
ATACATCTCTACATGTGTTAAAATTCATAGAGCTCTACATTACCCCATGATGTCCATTTTTCCATATGATCACTTTTCAGCCTTTAGATTCAAGTTCAGCCCTAAGTCAGCATATGGAAGGCCCTCCATGGCTCCCCAGTCTAACCTCACCTCCTTACTGAGCCTCACCCCCAATGTACACTATATTCCAGCCACACTAAAACTTCTTGTTGTTCAGTGAAACTGTATGTCCATGTGAACCTTGATGTCTGTGTGTCTTTGCTTGTAATGTTCCCTCTGCTAAAATGCATCCCCACCCACCACCAATGGCAATCCTGCTTGTCCTTCAAGGCTTAGTTCAAGTCTCACATCCTCTGCAGACCTTTTCTCAGCTCCTCAGTCAGAACTGAATCTCTCTTTCCTCAGTGTTCCCATAGCACTTTGCTTATATCTCATTGTCTGACACCACCAGGTATTATAGGGAAAGCCCAAGCAGAAGCAGACTCCAATGATTAGGCAATAAAACCCCAAACCTCACCCCGAAGTATTCACTTAGTGTCAAGCATTTGCATTCCTTCTTTCCTTTCCTCGGTGCCCAAGGACTCACTGGTTTCCAGGCCAAGCTACACCTTTAGATTTTAGATGTGCCCTGTTATTTACGTCCCCATCCTTCAAATCCCAGCTTCAACTTCATTCTCAAATACATTCCTGGTTTTATTCTCTGGCACTGAATTCCTGGCTTGACCCAAAGCACATGATTCTTCCATGCCACTCCCAGGGATGGTCTAGTTTTCTGACCTATGCCTGTTCAATCCTACTCTCCTGGCTGGTAGACAAGGGAGCTTGCCTAGCAGGTGTGGGTATTTGGCACTGAGGCTGGTGGGAGGAATGTCTCATTGGCAAGCAAGCCAATCCAATGGGGAAGAGGAAATTGGAGAGTCAAGCGAGGCAGGCAGAGGTTGAGTAAACCAGAGAAGCAGAGCCAAACAAATTATGTCAAAAAAGCAAGGAGGGACTAGGACTTAAAGCCAAGAATATGAGCACGTATGTATGGCCTGGAACCATATTAGAGCAGGCTAAGCCATAGGCTAGTTGGGTAAATATTAGAGATAGGGGACCTTTGCCTGTTCCCTACTGTTATATGTGAATGCATCTGCCCCATTTAAAGAGTCAAAGATGAGTATAAATACCTACCTTTTTCAGTCCTACCCAGTCCAGACCATGGGACCCAACATCTATGGGACGCAGTGTGGTAGACTGGAAAGAATATGAGTTTTGGAATCAGAAAGACCAGAGTTTAAATTCTGGCTCTTCCCCCTTATTAGTTGTGTGACTTTGGGTAGTCACACGGCTTTATTTCTTCATCTGAAAAGTGGAGATAGCATCTACCTCAGAGGATCATGATGATGATGAAATGAAATTATGTAAGCAAACCAACATGGACCTTCATATCTAACAAGCACTCAAGAGACCCACTTCTTTCAAGGTCACCTATCATAATTTGCCTCATATTTCTAGTTAGTTGTATGCAATGCATGTCTCTCTCTCCAAACAGATCTTAAACTTGAAGGCAGACACTGTGTATGAATCATTTTTTAAATGTATTTGCTTTTTAAATATATTTTCTGATTGCAAATATCATGTAAAATTATACAAAAGTTAAGTATTGCAAACTATTTAACACAGAAGAAATCCCCTCCAAGCCACCCCCCCCCAACTAGAGAGCTGCTGTAAAGAATTTGGAGCATTTTTCTCTCACTCTCCCAACTACCATATTGTTTGTTTTGTTTTTACAAAAATAGGATCACTGTTAAAGTATGATTCTCAGAATGTTTTTTTTTAAGTTTCATCCAAATAGAGAGTGAGCATGTGTCAAAGTTTAATTTTAACTCACAAAGGAGGAAACCAGCAAGATGGCAAAGTTAACTCAAAAGAGGATATGAGAACTGGTATTTTATAATCAGTTTAAAAACAAAGAAATGTTAAAATAATACTAAAGTCATATTGCTAAGTTAGAATTAAAACTGATTAATGTCCTACAGGGCACTAAGAATCAACATCATGCTTTAGGTGGATAGAAAATCTTGTTGCATTTTGTCAGTTTTATAGATTTGTAAAATGACTAAACCCTAATCATTTGTGCCAAATTACAATTCTCTAGATGTAGAGAGGAAGATGACCCTCAGGCCTTTTAGAAAATGCTCTTAAGGTGACATTAAAGCATCAGGTAATCAACTTTTCCCTTTGTGTTAGTTTCCTAGTGCTGTTATAATAAATCATCACAAACTATTGTGGCTTCATTTTCTCACAGCTCTGGAGGTCAGAAGTCCAAAATCATTTTCACTGGGCTGAAATCAGGGTGTTGGCAGGGACCCGCTCCTTCTGGGCACTCTCTGGGAGAATCTGTTTCCTTGTGTTTTACAGCTTCTAGAGATGCATTTCTGTCTGTGGCCCCTTCCTCCATCTTTAAAGCCAACAGTGTCACATCTTCAATATCCTTGTCCCCACCTTCACATCATCTTCTCTCTCATGAGGACCTTTATGATTACATCCAGCACACCCACATAATTCAGGGTAATCTCTCCATCTCAAGATCAGCTGATTAGCAACCTCAATTGCCCACTTAATTCCCCCTTACCACGTAACATAACACATTCACAAATTCTGAGGATTAGACGTGGAGATCTGGGAGGGAGACACTATTCTTTCTATGAAACTCTTATTTCCAAGTTTTGAATAATTCTTTATAATCTTGTCCTATACATTTTGTTTTTCAACTCACTTTTTTACACCAGTCTTTTCACTTAGCACATACTGTATACATCTACCCCATTTTTTTAGTAGACACACAATGCTACATTAATTTCAGGTGTACAGCATTATGCTTTGTTCACAAGCATAGAATCCAACTCTCACCATACATCACTATTACAATATTACTGACTTATTCCCTATCCTGTGCCTCTTATTCCCATGACCTTCATTCCATAACTGGAAGTCTGTATCTCCCTTTCCCCTTCACCCAATTGGCCCAATCCCCCACTCCCTTCCTTTCTGGCAACCATCAGTTTGTTTGCTATTTATAGGTCTGATTTTGCATTTTGTTTATGCATTTTTTAGATTCCACTTATGAGTGGAATCATATGGTATTTTTCTTAGTCTGATTTATTTCACTTAGCATAACACCCTCTAGGCCCATGTTGTCTCAAATGGCACAATCTCATCCTCTTTATGGCCACATAATATTCCATTACACACACACACACACACACACACACACACACACACATCTTCCTTATTCATTCATCCACTGATGGACACTTAGGATGCTTCCATATTTTGGGTATTGTAAATAATGCTATAATAAACATAGGGGTACATATATCTTTTTAATGGCTGGACAGTATTCCAATGATAGAATTATCAGAATTTAATCATTTCCTTATAGGTGGAAATTTAAGTTGTTAGCAACTTTTCACTGTTACAAATAGTGCTATAATGAACATTCCTGTACACATCTTTTTGCACAAGTGTGTCTATGTTGCCATAGGAAAAATTCCTAGAGGTTAAAATTCTGAGACAAAAAGTATGCCCATTTAATTTTGACAAATACTGACAAATTGCCTTCCAAAAACTTGCGCCAATATTTTACTCTCATACTAGTGATGACAACCAGTGACTATTTATCTCCAATATCACTGAAACTCAATATTTGGGATTCGCTTTTGAGTCTTTCAGCATCTATAAAGCACTCTGAAATATCCACGTAGGTTTCCCTGGCACAAAAAGAGTTTAATAATTGTTTAATCAATTAAAGGTTAGAACAATGCAAATTCAAATGTACAGCTCAGAGGGCTTGTCCCAACAATGATACAATGGTAACAGAGCTAGTATGTGTCAATATGCCTTGAATATAATACAGTGCTATTCAGATGTTATTATCTCTATATAAGAAAGTGTCTCGTTTTCACACTTAGTTCCCATAGCTCATGCAGGTTGGCCTTGCTACTTCCTGGTTCCACATGGTGTATGCTTTGTTGCCAAGGCTCATATCATACTTTCACTTTGCACCCCAGAGGCTCTAAGGTCTAAAGTGTGTGACTGATAGTGCTGGTCCTTCAAGAGGAAAGGCATAAGATTCTGGGCATGTGTGTCCCCTGAAGACAGTAATGAAGCTCAATAGCAAAAGTTTCAGATAGGATCCCCACTCTTGAGTAGGTAAATATTTCAGAGGGTCCAGAGTCCTCTGCTTTTATACTAAAGTACTTTTCAGAAACAGAACTCCATAGGTTTGGGTTTTGTTTGTTTGTTTTTTAAGATTTTCTTTTTAAGTAATCTCTACACCAACGAGGGGCTCCAATTCACATCCCCAAGATCAAGAATTGCAGACTCCACAGACTGAGCCAGCCAGGAACCCCGGAACTCCACAGGTTTAGGTGGAATGTCCCTGTGAAACTTCTACCCTTCAGCTGCTCACACCACCCTTACCCTGGAAGTAGCAATCAACTCTGAATTCTGAGGACCATGACCTTGAGAGGTGCAGGCGGGAGCAGGCTAGCTGAAAGAGCAATGAATGTTGACTTAGGCTCTCAGGACTGTGACAGCTGGGGGAGGGGCATTATTCTTCCATATCCTTATCCTGTGGCCTGCTTTAGGATTAGAAGTCAACTTCTCAAAAGGAGTAAGGGCAGTGTTGCTAAGAGGAAGTACAAGAGAGTGGGATTCAGCACTCCCCTGCTGTGATTGGTTGTTTGGGGGGTAGGGGAGAGAGAAGATTCATATAAACCTGGGTAGTAATTTCTCCCTCCAGTTTTTTTCCCACGACCAGGGTCTGGAAGCTGTGTGTCCAAGAACACACAGGAGACAAAATCCTGAAACTAGAAAGGAAATGGGTCCATCTACCACTCTCCCCCACCCTATCCCCCCACTCCCAGTATATAAGTACATGTAAACATTAAATATAAGTACATATAAGTACATGTGAACATTAAATAACACCAACCTATAAGTACAGGTGAACACATACTCCATTTTCATCCCAGGCCTTTTAGGACTTGACCTTTTTCTGTCTAGAGTAAATCCAGTGATGCCCCTTGATTACGAGTGTTTGTAAGAAAGAATGCTTGATATGAACCCGGCCACAGCCCAAAAAAGATTCCTAGAACCACTAACATATTAAACTAATTCCACAAAGGACCTAAGAGAATTTAGAGGCTTGTGTCGTGATGAAGAGTGTGAGCTCTGGAGCCTGAGTGCCTAAGACTGAATCCTGGCTCTGATACTAGCTGTGACTTTGGGCAGGTCACTTCACTGTTCTATGCCTTAGAATCTTCGTCTGTAAAATGGGATGGGGGATAATAGTACTTACCTCATAAGGGATTGTTTTGAGGACTGAATGAAATAATACATATAAAGGACCATGCCAGACATACAGTAAATGCTTATAAATATCAGCTATTATTTAATTCCCCTACAGTGCTTCCCAGTTCTAGGCCCCATAGTCTTTAAAGTATTTGCGGAACAAATGAAATTGACAACTCTGAGTTTATTCGATACATTTCCTTAACATGTTCATTTGCCCGTACTTAGCCTACCGAATTTCCAACAGGAAAAAAAAAGCTGTGGCTACAATAGCCTCTCTTTTCCCCTACACTTCATGGTTCTGCCTTCCTTTCCCAAGACCCATTTGCTGGTGCCATCTCTGCCTCCTCTCCCACTAAGACTTGCCCCTACACAAGTACCCTGTGTCACTTTAAAATTTCAAAGCATAAAAAGAGAGTAGTCAATTAAAGAGGTGTTTGCAGATGGGAGCACTTCCCTTGCTCATTCACCATATTACGAAATTTCTCCTTTTCCTATGTATCTAGAAGACCGCTGTGGACCGACCTCTGTGGAACAGAGAGGCCACCACCTACAGGAGGCTCTGAGAGTTCATTTGCATAATGTATCACTAGAATCTCTTCTCCTTGGGTAAGGGCAGCAGGTTTTTCAGGTCTGAAAGCTGTTCCACACCCCTCAACCTGAACTCCCTGCATTCCAGAGATATTAAGTCAAGGAGGCTGGGGAGGGTATGGGGGAAAAAAATACACCAGGCACATGTTTCTGCCCCGTGTATCTCCACTCTAGCTCTAATTGGCCTGCTTGGCTTAGTGTGTGCCTTAAGCAGCTGATTCACATAGGTTTTATAGACCAAATTACAGTTCCACACTGCTTCTGATTTTAATAGAAGGGAATATTAACAAGTAGGGAGAAATTATTGCTTGAATTCCAAAGAGACAGTGTTCTTCTGGAGGCTTAATGGATTCTTTCAAATTCACCTTAAATAACATAGTCAGAAGATAGGAGTGTGAGCTTTTTCAGACACCAACCTAAGTCTCTTCATCAAAGATAAAATGAGGAAGTCGAATTGACAAAGTATCCACTGCTCCAAAGCAGGTCACTTGACTCTCCCCCCAAATTAACGATCCCATCCTTTTGGCCCCCGAACAGTGGTCGAAGATAGGAAAACCCCACTATACATGCCAGGAAATAGGACGATTCTGGCTAACAGCCCTGCCACTTAAAAGAGGGAGATCCTCCATCACAAATTCCTGACACTAGATAAGAGGAAGGGGTAAGGCTGAAGACAAACTCTTAACGTGATCTCACAAGAAAAACTGGATGGGAACTAGAAGCTTTAGGTCAGATCATTTCTCAAAACATTGTGACAGCAACAATTGGTACACGCTGCTAGGAATTCTCAACTTTCCTGGTCTGTGAGGGGTAAGCATTAGGTAAATGCTGGGATACTAGGTCCCAGTAGGCAGTGGCCATATTAATCTCCATTCCTTGGTTACCTTAGAGGCATCTGAGCTGACATCCCCATCAAAATACCCCACCGATATGAGATACATGAGAAAGGGAGATAGGCATTCATCCACTGAGGGTGTGGGAATGACCAGAAGGTTGATAAACATTTTCTTACTAGAAAATAAAATCCAGTGGGCAAAAACCTGTACCAATGATGAGTTAATGTGATCTGGTTTCCTTCCTCTGTCTTCACTCTACCTTGGAGTATTAGCTGTCATTCAAACCCCAAACAGCATGAAGGTAATAGCCCAGCTATTTTACCTTTTTTTTCTCTCCCCTAGGGAAAAAAACCCAGCAAAATACTCAGAAGAGTAGGAGACACAAAGCAATCTTCATTTCTTCCACACATTTGAAACATTTTCAATTATAATCCCGCTTCTCTGAGATCTATCTCAAGTAGTAAAACTCGAAGAGCAAAGAAAAATCAGGTTGGAGGGAATTCCTGATAACAGAGGTAGGAAGTGAGAGATTTTACTCAACCACTCCATTCCACAAGCTGGATGCCCCTGCAAGTCCCTGAGAAAGAGTCATTCTGGTTTATGCCCTGAAGGAATCCTACTCCACACTTCCTCCTGGGAGTGTGCCTAGGAAGGGCTGCTTGAAAAGAGAGGTCTTTGGTTACTTTGATTACTATGATCACTACTAAAATCCTACAGGAAAGCTAACTTGTTTGGGGAGCAGCTCTTTTAATAGCAGGGGGTTTTCTTCTTAAATCAGAGTTTCTCAGTGGAATTAAAAACAAACAAACAAACAAACCCAGCCATGCTTACAGTGACAATTCCACATTAATCAACCTGTTTCCTGGGAGGTACCCATAATTAGCAAGTTATCACATCTCTGATCAGTTAGGATATATTCTGGTGGAATTCTGGGCCTTCATCTCAGCCCTAGGAAAGCTTAGTAATGCCTTCGAGCAAACGAGCAGAGCTACAAGATCTCACCCAGAGAGCTTAAGGTGCTTGGAGGTAAATTATCCGCTAGGGCACCCAGAGAGCTTAAGGTGCTTGGAGGTAAATTATCCGCTAGGGGGCGCCTGGGTGGCTCAGTGGGTTAAAGCCTCTGCTTTCGGCTCAGGTCATGATCTCAGGGTCCTGGGATCGAGGCCCGCGTCGGGCTCCCTGCTCAGCGGGGAGCCTGCTTCCCCCGCCCCCTCTCTGCCTGCCTCTCTGCCTCCTTGTGATCTCTCTCCCTCTGTGAAATAAATAAATAAAATCTTTGAAAAAAAAAAAATTATCCGCTAGGGCAGCCAAACAGCTGCTCTGGGTGGGAGGGGGAGCTTTCACAGTATCTCTCACCCTTCTTGGTATATAGTAGCTACCGTGGGTTTCCAAATATAGCAGTCAATATTAAAGAAATAAAACCCATTTGGGAGTTGCTCTTTCTTAGAGGCTTACCAGAAAATTCAAGAAAATGTCCCGGTGGGTACTCACCTATGAGCCTCATCCTCTCCTTCAATTTCAAAGTTGCTCTTGGCCACCCCCAGCCTATCCCGAAAGACCCAGAAGATAGAATCTCAGACAATGCTTTGCCTTGCTTCAGCATCACAGGCTGGCTCCAAGTTATCAATCCTGCCCCGCGGGTGCTGGCGGCAGCAGACACAATGGAGGTAGTCCACTACGTTATGAGTAAAGAGTGAGCGCAGTGGGTGCAGGTATTGGAAGAAAAGGAGCATGAAGCCAATGGAAATCAGATAAGCAATGATGAGCTGCAAAGCAATCAAGGAATGACAGTAATCCAGCAACACTTTCACTCCAAAGAACTTGAAAACCAAAACCATGATCACGTTCTCTACCAACCTTACGCTATAGTGCAGGCCCATATGCCCCCAGTTCTGGCCTTTGTCAACAAGGTCCCTGTCTGCCAATTTCAACTGCAAAGCTGACCAGCAAGAGAAGTTGATGCCCGCATAGAGAATGGTGATGGAGATCAGCACCACCAGGGTGCCAACCCGGCTGAAATTTTTCTCAATATTATTGGGCATCTGGGCACCACTCCTCCAGAACTTAACCCAGGGCTCAAAGAGGATGATCAGGAAGTTGAGCAATAAGAACGGCACAGCTTTTAGTTTCAAGGTGGCTGAGAAGAGCACCAGAATCACGAGGCGGGAAGTGATCTCTAATGTCCGCCAAATGGTGATGCAGATGACTTCCAATGGTCCAAGGCGAATCTTGTATTCATCATACTTGATCTGGATGGCCAACATATTGCAGAGGGTAGCCCCATAGGTGACAGAGATCAGGGAAAAGACCATTAACACAGCTGTAAGAAAAAAAATAACAAAAAATAAACAGTCAGTCTATGTTAGCGAAGCCTGAACTCAGACCCGGAGGTCCAGGGGAATGATAGGTGAGGCTTGAGGGCCCAGTTAAGAGAAAATTCACATATGAACACAGCTATGTCGGCACAGCACACAGCATGCACAGAAAAAAAAATGGAAAGAAATAAACTAAAATATATTTTTTATGATAGGGATTATACCAGTTTTTAAAATCTTTTTTTCTATGTTTCTCTATTTTCTAAGTTTCCCACAAGGAACATACATTGTAATACTTTAATAATCATATAAACATACAAAATGAACTTTTTAAGAAGAGAGGACCTCAGAACTAGCACTAAGAGGTCACTATCACATGAAGAGCACTTATAAAGGGATAGGGCAGCACCCACTGCTTGAAACAGGCTTCTAAGCAAATCATGAAGGAGGCAGAAGGAATTCTGAAAAAATCCAGTCCTAGGAAATTCATAGGTAATGCCTTTGGTTACAGAAGTCCCTTCTTTGACATATATCTTCTTTAAGGAATGAATCTTGTGTATGTACTTCTAGAATGTGTCAGAATGTATACTGGAAATTCCATGAAGGCAAAAAGAACCATGTCTATTTTGTTCTGTACTGTATTCCCAGAGCCTGACGCACAACCTGGAATATAGTAGGTGCTCAAAAAATCTTTGTGGCATTAATGAGGAACTCTGAGTTTAGAGAGGCAGCATAAAATATTTACAATTAGTAGCCCTTGGTTCAGTTCTGTGAAAGTCACTGAATATCTATTGCCTTGGTTCCCCAATTCACTGATATACTCTCAAATTGCTTGCATAAATCATTAGCAATGTCAATTTACCACCGAGGTACTTTGCTATATTTTAGGAATCCCCAAACTTCAATCAGAATGGTGTAAAAATTTTTTAAAACCCCATTTCATAGCCCATAACATCCATGCCACTGTATAGAGTTGGGGCCCTGAAGGGTCAGGATGCTGTAATTGGCTACGCGAAGTCTCAACTATAGATCACAGGGTGTCCCTTTCCTTTTATTCCTTTATATCAAAGGATACCAACCCTAAGAAAAATCTATGTGCTCAAGGAGAGTGAGAGGCCTGAGAGGGTAACTCATCAAAAAAAAAAAAGCTGGAACTTTCAGTTCCCATAAAAATATTAGATCCCAGGGGACTGGAGCCACAGAGATGTCAACTTAATCTACAAGAAAAGTGAAGACTTCCCCATGGAAAACCAAAAAGAAGCACAGCTTTATTTCCAAGATCCTTTTCAGCTATAAGTAGAGTGCTGGAATCTCAAACACTAGAGAGACTTTCTTGAAGTGTCTACTCTTAGCCTTATTTATTATTTTTCCATGTTTATTGAAGTATAATTGACATATAATATTGTATTAGTTTAAGATGCACAACAAAATGATTTGATATACTCTTAGCTTTATAAAACACTCTTAGTCCCATCCTTAAGAGTTGATGCTCCTTGTTGGGAACGTCAGAGTATATATACATCTAGCCAAGTGTGGTGATGCTGTCCCTTAAATTAGAACTCATTTATTGATAGTAGTGTATTAAAAGAAAGCCTGATGCTTCCAATAAATGTAAAAACACCTTCTCCCTACAAATAGACTCATGCCATAAGAGATCATAATGCTGTTAGTGAATTTGCTCATCTCCGTTGATCCAGATGGCCTCCAAGAGAAAAAGAGATTAGAAAAAGGGGTGGCAAGGAGAAGGCAGAAGAGTGGATGAAAATTAGGAAACCTAACCCCAAAAACTGTTTACCAAACTTTAAGAGATGGTACTGATAGAAAGTTTTTACTAGGAGAAATCACCAAAGAATTGAAAACAAGGCCTCAAAGAACGTTTCCCTTACATCCTGGATTCCAATCCCATCTTTGCCAATTATTACTTACAAAAGCATGGGGGAATTTGCTTAACCTCTCAGTGCCTCTGTTTCCTCATTTGTTAAAATGGGGATGACAGGGCGCCTGGGTGGCTCAGTGGGTTAAAGCCCCTGCCTTCAGCTCAGGTCATGATCTCAGCGTCCTGGAATTGAGGCCGCATCGGGGCTCCCTGCTCAGCGGGGATCCTGCTTCCTCCTCTCTCTCTCTCTGCCTGCCTCCCTGCCTACTTGTGATTTCTCTCTCTTTCTCTGTCAAATAAATAAATAAATAATCTTTTAAAAAAATAAAAAATAAAAATAAAATGGGGATGACAATTACATCATAGGGTTGTTGTAAAACTAAATGAAATAATTACATGTAAGGGTCTTAGAGAAACGTTCAGAACACAGTAGATGCTATCTGCTAGCTCCTATCATCATCATCATCATCATCATCATCATTCCCCGTTTCCAAAAGAGTAGTACATGCATTTCCCCTACTTAGGCACTACCCTGACACTTAGGAAATCAGGTGATTTAAAAACTAATACCTAGATCGCTTCTCGGCCTTTTGGCTAAGATCAAGTGTAAAAACTAATACCTAGAAATATGCCATACAAAAATGTGCGAAACGTATAGCAAGAAAACTATACAACTTTGTCAAAGTACATTTCATTAAATATTTTTTAATGTACTTTGATAAAGTTGTATAGTTTTCCTGCTCTGGGCCTTGTACATTTATGGCATAGATTGTGGGGATATTTCCTGGATGTATACTTATGTCCAGACTCACCAAGCTGGACATGTTAAAAAGGTCGAAGTTTTTGTCAATCATACCTCAATAATGTGATGTAAAAATATTTAACAAAATGGAGAGATATATCATCTTCTAACATGAAACTGATTGATCCTGCAAATATGTAAATTCCCTCCAAAACAACCTAAATAATTTAATGCAATCCCAATACCCAGTCTCAATGAAATTTTTTTTCTTTTGTTGTTGTTACTGTTTTGTTTTGTTTTGTGTTTTGGTGGGGGAATTGACAAACTGAACGTGGAAATTCATGTATTTGGAAGATTAGGCTAAATTGCCCTATCAGATAGGAATTGTGAAAGGCCTTTGTGAGAAGTGCTCAAGATCTAAAAGCAATAAAGAATTTAAATGCATAAAAATTTAATACTTCAGAAAGCCAGTAGACTATTTAAAATGTGTAGCTGTACACACATGCAAAACACGCAAATGTATACATACACACTTATCTACAGCAGAGAAAGGATTAATACCAGAATAAGAAAACAGTTCCTGCAAATTAATAAGAAAAAGACAACCCACTATAAATCAGCAACTTAAAGAACACAATAACCAAACATGAAAAGATGCTCAGCTGCCCTCACAATTAAAAGCAAATTTTTTACGTAGTCAGTTATTTTATAATTATACGACTAAATAATATTTAGTTTAATATATAAAGAAAAAGCACATTCATACACTATAAGTAGGAATATAAATTCACACAACCTTTTGGGAGGTCTATTTGGCAGTACTGATAAGATTCCAAACATGCATATCTTTTTACCCAGCACTTCCATTGCTAAGAATTTATCCTATGAAGTCTCATTCCGGGACATAGATACTTATAAAGATGCTCGCTGGAGTACAGTTTGTGATTAGAAAAAAACTTTTTTGAATGGAAACATCAGAAACAAACTTTAATCCTACCAACAGAAGATTAGAGAAATAATAAAGAATGGTCCAGTTCACATAAGGAAAATACATATTATGCATTTATCATTTATTACTATATATGTATGTATAAATAACCATTGAAGAAAGATATACTGGCATTCTTTTGAAAAAGGTGTTGAACAGAATGTTTAATACAGCCTTTTTTGACAAAAATACATATACATATATAATGTATGTAGTTTACATAGTAAAAGAAAGTCTGGAAGGATATATACTGAATGGTTAACAGAGATTACTTTTGGGGAGTAAAATTACATCTTCTATCTGATATATGTTCTGTGTGGTTCTGACTCTTTACCATAACCATGTCTGATTTTTATAATTAAAAAAATAAGGACCAAAAATAGTAACACATGTTCATAGCAAATATTTTAAATCATATAAATTTCAAACTATACAGAAGGGTATAAAAAGGTAAAAGTTGATGGACTTCTCATTTTCACTCCGCAGAGGTAAATGTTTTCTGATATATCTTTCCAGAAATTTTCTATGCATATACGGTTACTCACAGGTCAATCAGTTTGTGCATGCATTACTTTTGTAATATATACATATTTTATTTAGATGATTTGATGACCTTCAAAGTTCTCAGGAGGAAAAGCATCATCATTTCCTTTTCTCTTCACACTACTGTCAATCCTAAGTACGTAAAAAGCTTGAAGACCAACAGTTTCATGAACAATTCTTAGTGGAGGAAAAGAGAAAAGGGGACAAATGCCCTCCTTACATTCATTTGTGATGTGGGGCTTTGCCAAGAGGATCAGCATCTAACAATAAGGAAATGGTTCAAAGTTGTACCCACAGCTGTACCAGCTCTAGCCCAAGCAGATGAAGCTAATGTTGAGCTGTTAAAACTCATTAACAGTGCTTTATCTTGACTTTGAAAAAATGACTCACATTTCCTTCTCTCCTAAAGGTCTTACTCATCTAAGGATCTGTCTTTTACAAGTGGGAAATTAAGACTGTGACCTCTTGGATAACTTCCTCCAAAAATCACACAGAAGGTCAGAACTGGGACCAAGCCTCATTCTCATCAGTATTCGTTTCACACCTACATTTCTTTCTCCTCACTAGAGTTGGGAGAAGCAAATCAATGGTTCCCAAATGTAGCTGATCAGACTCGACTGGGGCATTTTTAAAAATACAGATTCCTGGCCTCCCCACACTCAGATTGAGTCAGGTCTGAGTAGGAGATGTAATTTTTTTTAAATATTTTATTTATTTATTTGACACAGAGAGAGAGATTACAAGTAGGCAGAGAGGCAGGCAGACAGGGAGAGGAGGAAGCAGGCTCCCCACTGAGCAGAGAGCCGGATTCGGGCCTCGATCCCAGGATGCTGAGATCATGACCCGAGCCGAAAGCAGAGGCTTTAACCCACTGAGCCACCCAGGCGCCCAGGAGATGTAATTTTTTTAAGAAGGAGATTTCACCCAGTAATATGTTTTCTCATGATCAGTAATATCTGGGAATCTCTTATTAAAAGGTGGCCACCCCTAAGCCAAAACAAAACAAAAAACCCTCAGTATAATTTAAACACTCTGGGCTAGGGAAAGTGTCCTACTGACTGCTGGTATTACCAGATGTTTCTGGGCCCAGAGAGGGCTTATCTGCGGCACTTTTAGCCTTAAATAGTTTATCCCCATTAAAGAAATCTGGCAGGCCTAAGATGTCTGGCTCCCCAAGTTCTTTGACTATCTACTAGTGCTGTCCAATACAGTAACCGCTAAGCGCACTTGGCTATTAAACACTTGAAATGTGGCTAGTATGACCGGGGAAGTAAATTTTTTATTTCATGTTTCATTTTAATTTAAATAGCCTCATGAAGCTGGTGGCAGTGTCTTGGACAGCTCAGGTCTGGATTTCTAACACCCTTGATTTAAATGGAGCCCTCCCCTCTCCTGGCCCCACTCACCTCTACCCAGGGGGACCTCTGTAGAGATCAGGGTCACATAGAGCTGATAGGTCAGCTGGGGCACTGAGCCCAGGAAGGCTTGGATCTGTGACATACGTTTGTAGGCATTGCGGTGCATAGCCAGGGTCCGGATGGAGTGGCCCACCTCCCATTCTATCAGCACCTCCTCGCCATTTATTAGCATCTTCTTTCGGGTGAGGCTGACATAGGGCTCCTCCTGCCCCTCTTTCTTCCACAGTGTGAGGTACTTAATCATGGCCTCCAAACATCTGCAGAGGTAAAGCATCATGGGTACTTAACTAAAGCTGTCTTGGGAAGGAAGGTTGTAGTGGGGGGCAGGGGGGTGGCGGTGGATGATAATACAACTCAGGGAGTTTGTGCTGCCTTTTGCCATTCCTTAATTCCCATTCTACTCATTCCTCATGAATCAAAGAGTTCGTCATTCCTTCCACAAGTTACTTGAGTCTAAATCCTTTTTTGTGGGCGCCTGGGTGGCTCAGTGGATTAAAGCCGCTGCCTTCGGCTCAGGTCATGATCCCAGGGTCCTGGGATCGAGGCCCACATC
>LNAC01000588.1:373012-403266 GCA_002007465.1 Ailurus styani
CTCGGCCTCAGGGTTGAACTTCCCTAGGTCCTACTGCCCTCCAGATACCATCACGGTGGGGTGCGGCGGAGGAGACCTGAGAGGCTACTGGGCCATAGTTTCCTTTCCAGACAAGACTGTGTGCAGCAGAGGTTAACATAGAAAGGGATGGGTGTGTGTGTGTGTGTGTGTGTGTGTGTGTGTGTGTGTGTGTGTGTGTGTGTGTGTGTGTGTGTGTGTATACTCAAGGTCAGCACTGAAAACTCCTATTATATGCCTCGATTTCCCCGCTTGCAAAATGAGGTCAGGATAGGAACTTTAGAATGAACTTTTAGGTCTTTGGCTGGAAGGTTCTGAAGAGGTGCCAAATTCTAAATAGACTGGAGAGGAGCCAAGAGAGCTGTTAGTAAAAACTGAGAGGGGTGATTTAAAGAGCTCAGAAAATTGCCAGGATTCTTAAGATCAATCCTCCCCCATCTCACTGAGCTTTTGTTTTCATGCCTTCGTTTGCATAATTCTAAACCCCAGAGAAACAGAGAAAACATCTGCCTCTTGGTAATAATATAAATGTAGCAGAGCCTGTGCCAATCTCCTTTTGGGGCAGGAAGTCAGTAAAAAGAATATGTGAGGAGTGGCCAACTAGTAGCCACCAAAATGATGGCTTGGAGAAAGACTTAGTCTTGTCGTTGTGTTGATGTTTAAGATTCCTGCAATTGCTGCCTCCTTTCCCCAGGGTTGATTCAGGAACAAATCAACTTCTAAAGGTTGTTGCCTTTGAAGCAGGCACGCTATCTTGGTCTATCTTGGTCTGCACCCGTGCTCCTGCTGGTAGCTGGGTTAGCTGGATTAGCAGGCTGATCCTTCCTCCTTTCCTTTGCACAAGGCAGGTCAACACTATCTGAGAACACTTCACACATTGTGTTAATTGGTTGCAACTTTCCAACTGGCACAGGGTTCTCCACCAACAGTATAGGGTGAAGAACTTCTGAGGGCTTCTTAGGAACGTGTTCTCAAGATGGATCTCAAGTAGGGTGACAAACTCATCTGTTTGCTGAGATGGGATAAATTGGTCACCCTAGCATGGGAGACTAAGCTAGGAAGAATGTAGAATCCCGATTCTTTTAGCCTTTCTTCCTTCCCTATACCCACAGTGCCCCAAATACACAAATCTACAAAGCCTTCCTACTTTGTTCCTAAACAGCTCCCTCTGGATGCCATTGAAGGCTTTCTGTGATCACCACACTACTTTCCTCTCCAATTTCATCAGCCACGTTACCCTACCACAAACCCTTTGCTCCAGTCCAGCAAACTTTCTCATTTAATTATACTCGCCTTGTTCACTTCCACCTCTGTGTCTTGTTGAGGTCATTTACAGTGGCCTTCACTCTTTTCTCTGTTAGTCCAGACCCTAACTTTCCTTCAATGGTCAGCTCAAGTACTACCTCCTCCAAGAAGCCTTCTTTCACCTCCCCAACCCTCCCTTTTCCCTCTGTCTTTGTGCTATTGGCACACTCTCTCTTGCACTAGTCCTTCAACTCTTTCTGTGTTTGCCCTGCCTAATCAACAGAAGTGTAGACTCAGGGAGGGATGCTCAATTAATGTTTATTGTGGTTCTGGTTGATGACAGTAGTGATTTAAAAATGGTGATGATGATGAAGCTTCCTCCCCCACACTTCCTCTAGGAAACTATGCAAGACTTGGGCACACTCATCTCTAGAAAAGCTATAGCCACTGTAGCTGGGGCATAACGTTCTGGGGCATAAAGACCTGCTTCCTCAGTCAGCCATTCAGCTCACAAAGGATGCCAGCCAACATATGTCCTTTCTCCAAGTTCCTACAGCACTTATTTTTTTGTCAACACCATGGCTTAGCACCAAATTATAAATTACTGAAAGTGTATTATTTATTCCACAACTACATTACCATAAACTCCTTAAAGGCAGAGCCCCTACTGTTAGAATTTTTTTTCTTTTGGACTCCTCCATGGCTGATACAGACCTGTAAGTTTCCTGCCATCTGATCCCCCTCACCCACCAGCTTCTCTATTTTCAGCCCTAGGACTCTCTGGCGCTTTTGGTCACTAAATCCTCTGGTCTCTTATTTCCCTGTTCCTCTTACCCTGCTGGGAGAAACTGAGAATTTGCCCTCTTTCTGTACAACTCTCTTTCCTCTTTCAGGCAATCTCTAGACTTCAGCCCTTTACTCTTCTTAGGAGTAGAGACACTGGAAATGTTGACAGGCATGAGACTACTGAGGCCCGGGGAACCCCTTCCCCATCAAGACCACTCATCTCCCGGGGTGCCTGGGTAGCTCAGTTGGTCAAGCATCTGACTCTTAATTTCAGCTCAGGTCATGATCTCAGGGTCTTGAGATCAAGTCCTGAGTTGGGCTCTGGGCTCAGCAGCACAGAATCTGCTTGAAATGTTCCCCCCTGCCCCTCGTCCCCCATTCACCAACCCCCCTGCTTGCTCACTCTCTCTTTCTCTCTAAATAAATAGATAAAATATTAACAAGAAAAAGATGACACATCTTCCAAAGACTGGTCAACTGTGGTGGTATCCCTAGGCTGCCCCCTGAATACTAGATAACATTCAGTGTCCATTTCTTCTTGCAGAACCAAAGTTCTGCAGGAAAGGGAGACAGAAGATTTGACTCTCCTCTGTAACACCTCCAACCCCAAATTCAGCAGGAACAGAGAATGAGTCTAAAAGATCTTGGTGTCTTTATTAACATTCAGAACACCACTGAACCATATAAGACCCCAGAATAGCTTTAAGCTTTCAAAGCGGCTGCCGCCAGAGCTGACTTGTAAGAGGTAGCTGGTATGCATGAAGGAAGAGAGGAAGGAGCGAGGTAGTGCAGCATGTGGCTGATAGTTGTCATGGAACACTAGCTGGTGGGAGGTGAAAGACAAGGCCCAGAGAATCATTAGTTAGGACGGAAAAATGGCTTCCTTCTATAGAATGCTCAATTTGAACTGTCAAAATCTTTAAAAGATATCTAGTGCAAAGTCAGTTTTGCAGCCTCTGGGCCTTCTTTTTTCACTGTAAAACAACCTGAAGATGAAGAATTTTTCCTATCCTCTTCTGAGACATTCGCTCATCAGTATCACCCATAGGTGGGACAGGGCCTAGAGTCAAAACACAAGTGAGTTCCCTGCAACCCTTATCCCTAGTATTTTTGTTTTTAAAAATCTGGTTTAAATGATCATCTCAATTAGCATTGAAGGGGAAGAAGGGCTATTGCAAAATGCAACATGGAATTTGGGGATGATGGGTGTTGCCAGGAAGATGGCAAACTCTACATACAATGCCCAGTAGAAGGGAGGGATAGGAGACAGAATTTTTTTTATCTTAAGTCTTGTTAATTTTATTTTTTTTTATCTTAAGTCTTGTTATTTTTAAAACCATGGCTATATTGAGATATAAGTCACATACCATACAATTCACCCATTCAAAGGGTACAATTCAGTGTTTTTAGTACAAACCTGTGCAGCCATTACCATTACCTAATTCTAGAACATTTTCATCACCCCCAAAAGAAACCACATACACATTAAGCCCTCACTACCCATTCCTCTCCCCATCCCCCTTCCTGAGCCCTAGTCAACCACTAATCCACTTTCCATCTCTCTGGATTTGTCTATTCTGGACATTTCATATAAATGGAACCATACAATATATGGCCTTTTGTGTGTCTGGCTTCTTTCACTCAGCATAATGTTATCAAAATTCATCCACATTGTAGCATGTATTAGCATTTCATTTCTTTTTTTATATCCATTGTGTGGATATATCACATTTTGTTTATCCATTCATCAGTTTATGGACATCAGGGTTTGTATTAAGGTTCTCCAGAGAAACAGAACAAGGAGCAGAGGATAGGGAAGGGAGATAGTTTAAGGAATTGGCTCACACAATTATGCAGGCTCGTTTGCAGGGCAGGCCAATTCAGGAAAGAGTGATGTTGCAGTCCAGAGTACAAAGGCTGCAAACAGGCAAAACTTTTTTTAAATTTTTTAATTTTAATTCCAGTATTGTTAAAATACAGTGTTATATTAGTTTCAGGTTTACAATATAGTGATTCAACAATTCTATACATCACTCAGTGTCATCATCATAAATATACTCCTTAATCCCCATCACCTACTTCACCCATCCCCCCACCCACCTGCCCTCTGGTAACCATCAGTTTGTTCTCTATAGTTAAGAGTCTGTTTCTTGGTTTGTCTCTCTCATTTTTTCCCTTTGCTTATTTGTTTTGTTTTTTAAATGCCACATACGAGTGAAATCATGTATTTGTCTTTCTCTAACTTATTTTGCTTAGCATTATACTCCCTAGCTCCATCCATGTTGTTGCAAATGACAAGACTTCATTCTTTTTTATGGCTGAATCATATTCCATTGTACATATATACCACATCTTCTTTATCCATTCATCTATTGCTGGATACTTGGGCTGCTACCATAATTTGGCTACTGTAAGTAGATACTGTAAATACATAATTTGGAAACTCCATACTTTTTTCCACAGTGGATGTACCAGTTTGCATCCCCACTAACAGTGCACAAGGATTGCTATTTCTCCACATCCTTGCAAACTCTTGTTATTTCTTTTTTTTTTTTAAAGATTTTATTTATTTATATGACAGAGAGAGATTACAAGTAGGCAGAGAGAGAGGAGGAAGCAGGCTGCCTGCTGAGCAGAGAGCCTGACGCGGGCCTCGATCCCAGGACCCTGAGATCATGACCTGAGCCGAAGGCAGGGGCCTTAACCCACTGAGCCACCCAGGCGCCCTCAAACTCTTGTTATTTCTTATATTTTGTTTTAGCCATTCTGACAAGTATACTTTGAAGTGATATCCCATTGTAGTTTTGATTTGTATTTCCCTGATGATGACAGATGCTGAGCATCTTTCCATGTGTCTGTTGGCCATCTAGATGTCTTCTTTGGAGAAATGTCTGTTCATGACTTCCACCCATTTTTTTAATTGGATTATTTGCTTTTTCAGTGTTAAGTTGTATCAGTTATTTTTATATTTTGGATATTAACCCTTTATTGGATCTGTCATTTGCAAATATCTTCTCCTATTCAATAGGTTGCCTTTTAGTTTTGTTGGTTATTTCCTTCACTGAGCAGAAGCTTTTTATTTTGATGTAGTCCCAATAGTTTATTTTTGCTTTTATTTCCCTTGCCTCAGAAGATATATCTAGAGAAATGTTGCTATAGCTGATGTGAGAGAAGTTACTGCCTGTGTGCTCTTCTAGGATTTTTATGCTTTAAGGTCTCACATTTAGGTCTTTAACCCATTTTGAGTTTATTTTTGTGTATAGTGTAAGAAAGTGGCCCAATTTCATTCTTTTGCATGTAGCTGTTCAGTTTTCCCAATACTATTTGTTGAAGAGGCTTTTTCCCATTGAATATTCTTTCCTCCTGTGTCATAGATTAATTGACCACATAAGTGTGGATTTATTTCTGGGTTTTCTGTTCTGTTCTATTGATCTATGGGTCGTTTTTTGTACCAGTACCATATTGTTTTGATCACCACAGCTTTGTAATGTAACTTGAAGTCGGAATTATGATGCCTCCAGCCTTCCTTTTCTTTTTCAAGGTTGCTTTGGGTCATTTGTGGTTCCACACAAATTTTAGGATTATTTATTCTACTTCCATGGAAAATGCTGCTGGTATTCTGATAAGGGTTGAATTAAACCTATAGATTACTTGGGTAGTGTAGACACTTTAACAATATTTGTCCTTCCAATCCATGAGCATGGAATATTTTTCCATTTCTTTGTGTCCTCTTCAATTTCTTTCATCAGTGTTTTATAGTTTTCAGAGTACAGGTCTTTCACCACTTTGGCTAGGTATTTTATTATTTTTCGTGCAATTGTAAATGAAATTGTTTTCTTAATTTCTCTTTCTGCTGCTTTGTTATTGATGGATAGGAATGCAACAGATTTCTGTACATTGATTTTGTATTCTGCCACTTTACTGAATTCCTTTATCAGTTCTTCAGTTTTCGGGTGGAGTCTTTGGGTTTTCTGTATGTAGTATCATTCCATCTGCAAATAGTGAGAGTTTGACTTCTTCCTTACTAGTTTGGATGACTTTTATTTCTTTTCCTATTTGATTGCTATGGCTAGGACTTCCAGCTCTGTGTTGAACTGAAGTAGTGAGAATAGGCATTCTTGTCTTATTCCTGACCTTAGAGGAAAAGCTCTCAGTTTTTCCCCATTGAGTATGATGTTGGCTATGGGTTTTTCCTATAAGGCCTTTATTATGTTGAGATATATTCCCTCTAAATCTACTTTGTTGAGGGTTTTTTTTTATCATGAATGGATGTTGTACTTTGTCAAATGCTTTTTCTGCATCTATTGAAATGATCATATGGTTTTTATCCTTTCTTGTATTGATATGATATGTCACATTGATTTATTTGCAAATATTGAATCACCCTTACATCCCAGGAGTAAATTCCACTGGATTGTGGTGAACGGTTCTTTTAACACATTGTTGGATTCAGTTTGCTAGTATTGTTGAGGATTTTTGCGTCTATCTTGATCATAGATATTGGCCTATAGTTCTCTTTTTCTGTGGTGTCTTTATCTGGTTTTGGAATCAGGTTAATTCTGGCCTCATAGAATGAATTTGGACATTTTCCTTCCTCTTCTATTTTTTGAAATAGTTTGAAAAGAATAGGTATTAACTCTTTTTTAAATGTTTGGTACAATTCACCTGTGAAGCTGTCTCCTCCTAGACTTTTATTTGTTGGGAGTTTTTTGATTACTGATTCAGTTTCATTGCTGGTTATTGGTCTGTTAAAAATTTTTTTTATTTCTCCCTGCTTCTGTTTTGGTAGGTTATATGTTTCTAGGAATTTATCCCTTTCTTCTAGGTTGTCCAATTTTTTGGCATAGTTTTTCATAATATTCTCTTACAATTATTTGTATTACTGTGTTTTCAGTTGTTTTTTTCTCATCTTTCATTGGTGATTATGCTTATTTGAGTTCTCTCTCTCTCTCTCTTCTGATGAGTCTGGTAAGAGGTTTACCAATTTTGTTGATCTTTTTGAAGAACCAGCTCCTGGTTTCATTGATCTGTTCTGTTGTTTTTTTTAGTTTCTCTATCATTTATTTCTGCCCTAATCTCTATTATTTCCTTCCTTCTACTGGTTTTAGGCTTCATTTGTTGTTCTTTTTCTAGCTCCTTTAGGTGTAAAATTAGGTTGTGTATTTGAGATTTTTCTTGCTTCTTGAGATAGGCCTGGATTGCTATAAGCTTCCCTCTTAGAACTGCTTTTGCTCCATCCCAAAGATTTTGGACAATTTTGTTTTCTTTTTTTTTTAAGATTTTATTTATTTATTTGACACACAGAGAGAGATTACAAGTAGGCAGACAGGCAGGCAGAGAGAGAGGAGGAAGCAGGCTCCCTGCTGAGCAGGGAGCCCGATGCGGGCCTCGATCCCAGGATCCTGAGATCATGACCTGAGCCGAAGGCAGAGGCTTTAATCCACTGAGCCACCCAGGCGCCCGACAATTTTGTTTTCATTTTCATTTGTTTCCATGTAATTGTTTATTTCTTCTTTGATTTCTTGGTTGATCTCTTCATTGTTTAGTGGCATGTTCTTTAACCTCCACGTATTTGTGGTCTTTCCAGATTTTTTCTTGTGATTGCTTTCTTATTTTATGGCATTGTGGTCAGAAAAGATGAATGGTATGACTTCAGTATTTTTGAATTTGTTGAGGCTTGTTTTGTGGCCTAACATGTGATCTACTCTGGAGAATGTTCTATATACACCTGAAAAAATGTGTATTCTGCTGTATTATGATGGAATGTTCTGAATATATCTGTTAAATACATCTGGTCCAGTATGTCGTTCAGAGAAACAGGTAGAATTTCTATGTTGCAGTCTGAAGGCAGATGCCTAAGGCCTTCAGGTGATTGGATGAGGCCCACTTACCTTATGGAGGGTAATCTGTTGTAGTCAAGATGTACTGGTTTAAACATTGATCATATGTAAAAAAAAAGATACCTTCACAGTACACCTAGATTGCTATTTGACCAAACAAGTGGGCACCATAGCCTAGCCAAGTTGACACATAAAATTAAACATCTTAGGGTTATTTTCACTTTTTGGCTAGCATGAATAATACAAGTAGGAATATTCATATACACATTTTTGCATACACATATGTTTTCAATTCACATGGGGTACATACCTACAAGTAAAATGCTGGATCATACGGTGACTACATGTAAACAAAATGTCACCTGTAGTTTGCTCCCTAGTACAATTCAGTAAGAATTAAACTATCTGAAGACACTTTCATATTCTTTCTTACTGGGCACATTATGCACTTGCTGGATCTTGAAGTGTTCAACCTTATGGCAAAGGGAAGGAGATACTCCATCAGGGCCAAAGGAGAAAGAGACTCCCCCTAGACTATGTGATGAGTCAGTAGATAAGCTAAGAGTAGAAAGCAACAATTTCATGAATCTTTTTTTTTAAGATTTCATTTATTTATTTGACAGAGAGAGATCACAGCTATGCAGAGAGATAGGCAGAGAGAGGAGGAAGCAGGCTCCCTGCCGAGCAGGGAGCCGGATGCAGGCCTCGATCCCAGGACCCTGAGATCATGACCTGAGCCAAAGGCAGAGGCTTTAACCCACTAAGCCACCCAGGCGCCCCAATTTCATGAATCTTATGCCATTACTAGATCACCTCCCTGGCACTCCTGCCTCTCCTACTTGGCTTTACTACTAAAGGGTCCCCAAACCATAAAAACTTTAGCTCTAATTAAAAATTTTTATAAGATGGAGTTATTATTAGTGGAAGAAGTCACAGCAGCAGGAAAAGTAGGGTTACTTAGGTTGGTGACCTCAGAGCCTGGAAAGAGAAATCAGGTAGAGACAGGCTAGTGAGAGCAGAGTGGGCCAGATAATGCACAGTCCTGCCTGTTAGGACAGAAATCAGGCCATGCCAAATCTCTCTGACAGAGAGCAGTGTGTAGTCAAAAGAGTTACATTATGGACTGGAGTAAAAAAAAAAACAACTGGGTTTTTATTCTGGATCTTCTTCTAAATCTCTGTGTGATCTTGGCCCTCTCTGGGATCTCTAAGACCCCTTTGAGCTTCACATCCTGACACTGGCATAGTTAGACATGGCTAGGTCTCCTAGGACCTCTAACTCCACACATAGTACTATGGTTTATAGCCATCAAGCAACCAAAAAAGTCAATGACCAAAGTGCTCTGACCAATTTCTCCTAGAGGCCTAGAAATACTCTCTCACAGGTGAAATATAATATGTATAAGCATGTTTATAATAGGCAAAGACTGGGTGAAACCTAAACATCTACCAACAAAAGGACAGATTAAGTATATTCTGCTACATCTACAATAAGTATGGAATACTATGTAGCCATATAGCCATAAGAAGCTCTTTAAGTACTGATATGAAACAGTATTCTGTAGAGTAAGTGAAAAAAAGCAAGATGCAGAATAGTATTTATGGTATGGTACGATCTGTATAAAAATTAAGGGTGTATGTATACAGATATGCATAGAGTGTCTCTGGGAGGGTACACAAGAAAACTGGGAACAGTGACTGGCTCAAGGGAAGGGAAATGGACAACTAGGGAGAGAGCAGGAAAAACAGGTATTCATCTGTTCAAAACATAAAAAGAACCTTAGCCCTCCATGTCACAGACCCATCTTTTTCAACCATCTAACAGGATTTATGTGAACAAAGTTAGGAGTGACTTTGTTTCTGAAAGCAGAAAGAAGAGTCTGAGGCAATTTTCTTGCTCAGCCTGTCCCAGAAGTGTTTAGGTGGCTATCACAGCTCTGTAGCTGTTTCCTTCCCTCTGTGCCCTCAAGACTTGAAGGTGTATCTTGAGAGTAGCTTCAGGCAGTTAACTGTCAAAGGAAACGGGAGAGGCTAGGAGAAGCTTCTGTTCAGGTGAGGCCTTGAAGAAAAATGAAGCCAGAAGTTCACAGTAGCCAGGAGTTCACAAACTACCAAGTTAGGCACATAGGAGTTTCTCATTCCTTGAAAAAGCTGTTGCTATGTGCCACAGTCCATTGTGGGGTCACTAATAGCAGGCCATATACCCAGACGAGAGACTGAATTTTATTTTTATTTATTTGACAGAGTGTGTGTGTGTTTATATACAAGCAGGGAGAGAGCAAAAGGAGAGAGAGAAGCAGGCTCTCCACTGAGGAGGGAGCCTGATGTGGGACTCAACCCCAGGACCCCGGGATCATGACCTGAGCCGAAGGCAGACGCTTAACTGACTGAGCTACTCAGGCGTCCCCTGAATTTTATTTTAATTATCGGTCCCCTAGAAGAACAAGTAGAGGTGATTCTTTTTCTCAAATAAATATCATAAACAGCGTTCATTGGAAGCTGGTAACAATGTAAAAAGTACAAAGATTAAAAATGTATAATTCATAGCCAGGAAATAACCACAGGTTAATACATCCAGTAAGAAGAGCAATTTATCCTCTATTTAGATTTATTTTATAAAGGATAGCCATATGTTAAATTAAGTGAAGAATTAAGGTTTGAAATACAACTCAATCAGCAAAAAGAGTAGCATTTGGTTTTAATATTGTAAGTGGACAAATTTAACACTTTTTCATGGAATGCATCTGCTTAGCTTTAACTATTACACTAATTAGAATGAACTAAAAGAGCTTTTTCATTTAAGTAATATTAACACCAACACTGAGTGCTTACTATGTGCCAGGTACTATTGTAAGCTATTTATTACCTCACTTACTACTCACAATGCCAAGGTGCCTGGGTGGCTCAGTCAGTTAAGCAACTGCCTTTGGCTCAGGTCATGATCCCAGGGTCCTAGGATTGAGCCCCACATCAGACTCTCTGCTCAGCGGGGAGCCTGCTTCTCCCTCTCCCACTCCCCCTGCTTGTGCTCTCTCTCTGTCTAGTAATTAAATAAAATCTTCAAAAAAATACTCACAATGTCCTTATGAGATAGGCGCTAGGATCATCTCCAGCTTATGAATAAGGACATGGAAGCATAGACAAGTTAAGTAGCTACTCAAAGCTAAAACAGCTTAAGTAGTAGGGCTGGGGTTTGAACCCAGGAAGTCAGGCTCTGGTGCTTGGGCCCTAGTCATTTCAAGCAGCAAACAAATTGTGTGGAAAATTCAAATATAGGAAATATTAGGAATCAATATCACAATTCCAAGGCACCAGCCAGAAAGATCTGCATTTGTGAAATTCATATCTGAACTATTTTAACAGTCACCTGATTTCCTCACCTAGTTTCTATATTCTACACTTTCCCACCTTATCAAGCTTCCTGTGATACCTCTATCATCACATCACTCCTTTGACCAAAAGCTTCCAAGGGCTCCCTTCTCCCTATCTAATAGGTCTCAAACTTGAATGTGCAGCATACACACCTGGGGAGTTTGCCTAAAATACTGATTTCCTAAGCTGCAACCTGGAAAATTTGATTTAGTAGGTCAGGGCAGGACTTGGGAATCTGTGTTTTAAGCAAGCTTTGCAAAAACACTGTCCTATGTGGACGAAGCCCAAACACTTTGTTATAGCAGTCAAGGCTATCCATGACCTGGCCCAAACCCACCTAACTCCTAATATAAAAGCTCTATTCTAGAACGGCCATTGTCTTCAAACTTATCACATAGGAGGCATTTCTAGCTCTAAATCTCTGCTTGCACTTTCCAACACATCTGGAATTACCTCCTGCCTTCTTTCCTACTATCCAAAGACTATATATCCTTCAAGATCAAGCCCAAGTTTCACATGCTCTGCAAGACTCTCTTTAAATTCTCCATCCCAGAAAGTTATCATTCTTTTTCTGAATAATTAAGTCTCTACTCTCTGACTCCAATCCTTTTGGTATTTAACTGGTTTCAAGAGTATATGCCTTATTGGGACATCTGGGTGGCTCAGTCATTAAGTGTCTGCCTTCGGCTCAGGTCACGATCCGAGGGTCCTGGGATCAAGCCCCGCATTGGGCTCCCTGCTCAGTGGGGAGCCTGCTTCTTCCTCTCCCTCTCCCCCTGCTTGTGTTCCCTCTCTTGCTTTCCCTCTCTCTGTCAAATAAATAAATAAAATCTTTTTTAAAAAGAGTATATGCCTTGCTTCCTCAATGAGACTGATGGTTGCCACTACCCACACATGGCTATTTAAATTTGAGCTAATTAAGATTAAAGTTAAAATTTCAGTTCCTCAGTCACACTAGCCCCATCTCAAGTGCTCAATAGCCATGGAGAACATTTCCACATCACAGAAAGTTCTAATGGACAGTGTGGCAAGAGTCTGCTTATGGCTGTCACAGCTGCCTTCTTACATATTCTCCCTATGAACATTGCTTGCTCTAAAGTTAAAGTAGATACATAACCAGACCACAAAAAGCGATAGATTTTCTTTTTAAACTGATTCCTGTTTTCAGTAGAAGGAGCTCAGAAGATAAGTGTAAATATTCTGCATTTCTAATCAAGTCTCAAAATCCTTGGCTTTTCTCAATTATTCTCTTTGACCTCTCCGCTGCATTTGGCATTATATAGAGCACATTTCCTGCTCCTACAAGAATGCTCTCCTCCTTTGTTTCCATGACGCTGTAACAAGAATGATCATCATTAATTTACTGAGCTCTTACCATGTGCTATGCTAAGCACTTTACATATTTCAACAACCATATTAAGTAAATAGTAGTATTATTGCTATTTTATAGATGAGGCATCTGAAGTTCAAAGAAAATTAATTTGCTCAAGGGCACAAAGCTAGTAAGTGGTGGTGCTGGGACTAGAACCCAAACATCTCTTTTAAGGCTCTTCTTAAGAGTCATTACTAGATCAAATGCCCAAAAGAGGCGGGGCAGACCATCAATTCCAACATCAAAGAACAGAAATAACCCCCTCTAGAGTCTCTTTTCTTTTTTCCCTGCCCTTCTAAAACTCTATCTTATTCTATCTCACAAACCCCTCTGGTAGATTTTCAAGGTCTCAACAGCCTGGGGAATTTAAAGCCAATTATTCAGTAATGGAGAAAAAAGTACCCACAGAAGGTCAGGGAGAACAGGGATCAGGTACTGCCTTTGTTTTTAAGAATTCTGTTTTCTCCTAAATACCCTGTAGGCCCTTCACATTAAAACCTGTGTTGTTCAGGACTTACAATTTTGATTCAAGTGCTCTGCCGACAGTCCGTTTTAATTACTCTGGGAAGTATTTATAGCTTTTCTGTTTGCTGGGTTGGGCCTTGTGTCCAGTAGCTGCTGTCAGAGCTAGTCAAAGAAGACAAGTGAAGTGCTGGAGGAGTCCTGCTTGAGGTTGGAACAGTCACCTACTTATTAGTGTTTCACATTATGCTGTTTACTGATACCCTTAAGCAGGTCAAACACAGCATTCCTGGCCAGTAGTCAGAGGGTCAGGATGCAGAAGAAAAAGCATATAGCAAACTTGCCCCCTGCCTTCATGGATAAGAGACTGTCAACCCTGTCCATCTCCCAAACTCTCCAGGCTCCCATGATGTGGTCTCAGCAACACAAGGCCCAGCTACTGAAGACAGGGAGCTTAAGTTAATGACCATGTAGATCCTTTGGAGTTGGAGGCCTTCATTACTTAGGCCAAAGAAGAATAAGGAATACGGGAATCTCTGTACCTTCCCCTCAATTTTACTGTGAACTTAAAACTGCTCTAAAAAATAAAGTCTTAATAAAAAAAAGAATAAGAACAAGAAGAAGGAGGAGGAGGAATACTGGCTTCTTGTCCTGCCTATACAACTAACTGGCTCTGTGTGTTGGCAGGGGTGTACATGCAAATATTTAGTGAGAACTTCTTTCATTATTGCATATACCATAAACATTATAGGATATTGCTTTGTGTTCTTATATTTGACATAAATTTGATTATATGGAATTTGATGCAAATTTTTCCACAACAGTATGCTTTTGATACAGTTTGCTCGAGTTCTGTGTTGCTACATGTAGTTATTATTCATTTTAACGGCTTTATGGCATTCCCTCAGATGAATACACCATAATTTATATATTCATTCCGTTGATGGTCATTTAGTTTGCTTTCCTTTTCTCACTATCACAAATAAAATTCTTCAATGGACATCTGTATATGCATGGGCACATGTGGGAGTTCCTCTTGACTAAAAATCCGTGAGTGAGGGGTGCCTGGGTGGCTCAGTCAGTTAAGCTCCTGCCTTCGGCTCAGGTCATGATCCCAGAGTCCTGGAATCGAGTCCTGCGTCAGGCTCCTTGTTCCGCAGGGAGTCTGCTTCTGCCTCTGCCCTTCCCCCACTCATTCTCTTAATCTCCCTCTCTCTCTCAAATAAATAAATAAAATCTTTTAAAAAATTTTTTAAAAATAAAAATCTGTGAGTGAACCACAGGACTTTTGTTGATGACACGCTACATCAGTACTAAGGCAAGATGGTAAAATCCTTCCTCTAGTTATTGCAATTAAAAAGTGTTTTGAAATGTATCTAGATTTTTTAAATGATGATAATGATTTTTAAAATAAAATATTTGAGAAACTTTAAAAATCATGAATAAATAAATAAAAATGAATCCATAAGTGGAATTACTAGGTCATAGGGCATTCATAAGTTCAACTTTAGTGGATACTGCCAAATAGTTTTCCAAAGTAGTTGTACCAATTTTCATTACCACAAGAGGATGGTGGACAAAAGTTCCAATCGATCTAAATCTTCATTAATATATGGCATTGTTAGTCTTTTCTCATTTTAGACACTTTGATGGGTGTGTAATGATATTTTGTGGGCTTTAAAAATAGTTTTATTTATTTGAGAGAGTGAGAGAGAGGATGTGGGGTGGGCAGCAGGAAGAGGGAGAAGCAGTCTTCCTGCTGAGCAGGGAGCCAGACACGGGGCTTGATTTCCAGGACCCTGAGATCATGACCTGAGCCTAAGGCAGATGCTTCACCGACTGAGCCATCCAGGTGCCCCATCTTGTGGTTTTAGTTTGAATTTCCTTGATAACTAGTGAGATGGAGCACAATTCATGGGTTTATCATCTGATATGCTTTCTTAAAGTATATATTGACAGGGACAAGAAAGGGCTAAGAGGAAGGACATGAGGGTAGTGACTAAGGGCTGGGGGTGGGAAGCAAACACTGTAGAAAGGCTAACGTAAGGGCATTAAACCAAACTTTCTGAGCAGACCAGTTTTTTCTGAGGACTAGCCAAGTATACGCAGATTCGGGAGTCTCTTCAGAGCAGCAGCTACGGATGCTGTAAAGGCGCATAAAAAGGTGTAGGTAATACATGTTTGAAGTCCAGCCATAAAAAAAATCCTGGCAGCAACCTACGTTCAAGCTCTGCTTTCTACATCAGCAGCAGTTCCAGCTCCTTCCTGGCATTTCTAACCAGGTTAGGTTCCTGACTGGCTCTTAATGCCCTTGTCTCAAAAATAATAGCACAGGCTTTGCAGATTCCAGCTAGAAGGCCATTCGATGCCAGTGTTAAAGAGCACAGAATGGGAAATACTCTTTTGTCTCCAGCTTTACTGAAGTATGATTGACAAAATAAAATTACATATATCCAAGGCGTACATCATGATGTTTATATATATATATATGTATATATATATATGCACACACATTGTGAAATGATTACTACAACTAAGTTAATTAACATATCTGTCACTGCACACAGTTACTTTTTGGGGTAAATATTCTTTTTACTCAGCACAAGTCAAATACAACTTTCTTCAATAGTCGGGCTGCAGAGCAACATGATTTAGAGGGCTCCTTCTCAAATTTTCGTGCGCATGTGAATCCTCTGGGGATCTTGTTAAAATGCAGACTCTGATTCAAGAGCTGTGAGGTAAAGCCTGAGATTCTGCATTTCTAACAAGCTCTCAGACACCACTGATCTGTGGACCACACTTTAAGTTTAGAACATGAGTTATGTCAAGCAGAGAAAGACAATTACCATATGGTTTCACTCACGTGTGGAATATAAGGAAGAGCACAGAGGACCACAGGGGAAGGGAGGGAACATTGAATGGGAATAAATCAGACAGGGAGACAAACCATGAGAGACTCTGGACTCCTGGAAACAAACTGAGGGTTACAGAAGGGAAGGGGAGTGGGGGGGAGGGGGTGACTGACCAGGTGATGAGTATTAAGGAGGGCACGTGTTGGGATGAGCACTGTGTGTTATATCCAACGAATGAATTGTTGAACACTAAAACAAAAACTTATGATGTATAGGGCACCTGGGAGGCTCAGTTGTCAAGCTTCTGCCTCTGGCTCGGGTCATGATCCCGGGGTCCTGGGATGGAGCCCCACATTGGGTTCCCTGCTCAGTGGGGAGCCTGCTTCTCCCTCTCCCACTCCCCCTGCCTGTGTCCCTCTCTCACTGTGTCTCTCTCTGTCAAATAAATAAATAGAATCTTTTTAAAAAAAAAAACTTATGATGTACTATATGTTGGCTAACTGAACATAATGAAAAATTTAAAATAATAATAATAAAAAGAACATGAGCGGGCGCCTGGGTGGCTCAGTGGGTTAAAGCCACTGCCTTCGGCTCAGGTCATGATCCCAGGGTCCTGGGATCGAGGCCCACATCGGGCTCTCTGCTCAGCGGGGAGCCTGCTTCCTCCTCTCTCCTCTCTCTCTGCCTGCCTCTCTGCCTACTTGTAATCTCTCTCTCTGTGTCAAATGAATAAATAAAATCTTAAAAAAAAAAAAGAACATGAGCTATGGAGTTTACAGCCCAGCTCACTGAGCTGTGGCTTTCTTAGCTGTGAAATCTCTGACAGGCTATTTAATCTCCTGAGCTTTTGTTTCCGCGCCTATAAGAAGATTTAAAAAAAAAATTACCCACCTCATAGGGTCGCTGTGGAGGTTAAATGAAATAATGCATATAAAACACGTTTAGCACAATACATGGAAAGAATAAGTAAGAAGTGCTAGCTATTGTTAATATTCCATGAACTGGCACATCTACATATCTATGATACTCTGTGGAATGAGGTTCAGAATGATTATCTGGAAGCACGGCAAGAGCCTAGATTAATCAGAAGAAGACAGATTGAATCATATTTAGTCATATTTTATGTTGGGCTTCTTTTATTGTATTCTAAGTCTTTGAAAATTGAGACTTCATCTGTATCAGTCAGGGTCCCAGCAGGAAACAGATGGCACACTCAAATTAGTAAAATTAGTGGAAATTTTAACAAAAGGACTATCTACAAAGGTATGGGCAGAGTGTAGGAAAACCAAAAGGGATACAGAGTAGAGTAACTTGTGGCTGTTACCACCCATATGCCCAAAAGGATGAGGGGAGGGAAAAGATACCAGGAGAAAGGAGAATGTGGCACAGAAGGGGTCCCCTTGAGGGAAGCTGTGAGCTTTAGATAAGAGACAGCAGTCAGCCTACAGCAATCCTACAAGGCAGAAGCCAAGAATAAATACCCTAACCTTAGTTCCTTCCCTCCCTTTGATGTCAGGCCAGGAATCTCCACTACCCAAACCCTACCAGAAGCCAAGAAGGGATGGAAACTCACTGATATGATCCATGGAGGTTAGTCTCCCAGGGCAGAGAGCAGGTGGAGAGTGGATCTGAAGGGATAAGCAGAAGATATCTGATATACCATTTATAACACATATACTCAACCAAAATACTATCCAAACCAGAACACTGTATTCCTCTGACCAAGCCAAGAGAACAGACTACTGTCTGGACAAAGCTAAACTCAATTAGTTTATCGCTGAATGAGGATCAATAACTTCCAAGCTATTTCCCTCTTGGATGTCCTATAATCATCCAAAACTCGGCACATCTAAAACTGAAATTCATCTTTCTCTACCACCACAACTCAACTTTCCCATTGACACGAATGGTAGCCTTTGATATGCCAAACTCTCAGCCTGAAATTATTTTTCTATTTCCTCTCTGCATATTTAAATTGTACCTATTCTTTAAGGTCTAACTCAAATATTCCCTTCTCCAAGAGGTCTTCCTCCAACAGTGTAGTTTAGCCTACACTGATTTCCCTCTTCTCTGAAACCCCATTATTAGTAATGTAATTGCTATTGTCAGCTGTTGTATTTAACTGGTTTGGGTATACATACCATCATCCCAACTAAAAACTATACTTCTTGAAGACAGGAACTATATCTTAACTTTCATTTTTCTTGTTTGTCAAGACCAAGCATCTTTTTTTTTAAAGATTTTATTTATTTATTTGACACAGAGAGAGAGATTACAAGTAGGCAGAGAGGCAGGCAGAGAGACAGGGAGAGGAGGAAGCAGGCTCCCCGCTGAGCAGAGAGCCCGATGCGGGCCTTGATCCCAGGACGCTGAGATCATGACCTGAGCCGAAAGCAGAGGCTTTAACCCACTGAGCCACCCAGGCGCCCAAGACGAAGCATCTTGAGATTTGTTGAATGTAAGTGTACAATAAACACTAGAAGAATGAAGAATTGGGAAAGAATAGCAGGGGACCAAATTTCAAATCTCATTTTTCTATAGAGCTTCTTGGAAAAAGCCTAACTCTCTGAGGACTTGCTGGCCTCATGTAGAAATATGCAGGCATAAAGGACAGCTGTGTCTCCCATCTATCCACTTGGCATTTTAAAAACACTCTTCTAAATAACCCTTGGGTTAAATACAGAATCAAAACAGAAATTACCAACTGTTGAGGAATGACTAACAGGAAAATCAACACCCATCAAAACCCATGATATGCAGCTGAAGTGGTGCTCATAAGAAAGTTGTAGCACACTAGATGCATTTATTTATTCCAATATATTCAAATGTATTTCAACTGATAATATGAACTATTTCAGCTGACAATATATGAACTAAACAGTCACCTAAAGAATATAGATAAATAACAATTAAATATACCCAAGGAGGGCATAAGGAAAGAATAAATATTTTTTTCAAAATTAATGGCCCCTTTCTCACCAGTCCTCCCTCTTACAACAACAACAACAACAATGACAAAACAACCCTGGATGAAATAACAACCAAGCATAGGAAGAACCTGAAAAGTAGAAAGGAGAAAATGGACTTCCTAGAGACTTTAAGATATAAGGAACACTACAGTGCTAAGTTGTATGGGGCTCTTCTTACCCCCTATTTATTGCAGATGGGGCAGTGGAGAAGCCTGCGACCTGAAACTGCCAATAAACCCAGACCCAAAAAGGCCCCAAGACAAGCTTGTTTCCTTTAGTTAAATAATGAGGGAAAGAGTGACCTAGCAGAACAGAAAACCTTTTTGATAATACCCACCCCACTCTAGCCAAACATCAAAGGAAAAGCTGCCCTTTCCCTGTAGTATCAGTGGTGTCAAATAGAGTCACCCATGGCTGGTCCTACATTGCAACAGTTAGGCAGGGTGAGTTAGCTCTCTGTTTCCTCCATAGGGGTGGTGCCAGCAGAACCAAACAGGGAGCTGAACATCCTCCGCACCTCCTGGGTAGCAAAGAGATGAAATGAGGCAATGCAAGGTGGTGCTAGTTAGTACTCTATTTTCCCCACTGGGGTAATGTCAGTAGGGACTTCCCCATCTGGCAGCAACAAGGTGGTAAGAGTCAACATTCCACTGCCCATTTTTCCACCTGGTGTGGGAGGCACCTAGCAGAGACCTGAATTC
Organism: Ailurus styani; assembly: GCA_002007465.1. Lineage (NCBI taxonomy): Eukaryota > Metazoa > Chordata > Mammalia > Carnivora > Ailuridae > Ailurus > Ailurus styani. Next base: position 392,629 of record LNAC01000588.1, read on the forward strand.
CCACCCTCTCCCAGCAGTAACTAGAAAGAAATGAACCAAGCATGAGGACTTGTGGGAAAATGAAAAAAAGGATAGAACATTCATATAATTGGAGTCATAGAAAAAGAGAAGAAAGACTATGGAGCTGAAAAAATATTTGAAGAAATGATGGCTGAAAGCTTCCCAAAGGCTAAGATGTTGACATCAGTGGACTGTGATAAGTTACTTATATATAATGTAATAATTAGAGCAACCACTAAAAAAATCTATACAAAAAAAATATATTCAAGGCCTGTATAGATTAACCAAAATGGAATTCTTAAAAAAGGTTCAAGTAACACATAGCAAGGCAGGAAAAATGAAGAGGAACAACAAAACAGAGAGAACAAACAGAAAACAATAACAAAAAACACAGCAAAATTAAGGTTTAACATATCTGTAATTACATGAAATATAAAAGGCCTAAGAAAACCAATTGGAAAATGAGATTGATGAGCGCCTGGGTGGCTCAGTTGGTTAAGCATCTGCCTTCAGCTGGGGTCATGATCTCGGGGTCCTGAGATCAAGCGCTTGGGATGGTGCCTCATGCCACACTTCCTGCTCAGTGGGGAGTCGGCTTCTCCCTCTCCCTCTGCCCCTCCCCCCACGTGTGTGTGTGTGTGTGTGTGTGCATGTGTGCACATGTGTACACGCATGCCCTCTCTCTCAAATAAATAAAATCTTTTTAAAAATAATATAATAAAATAAAAAATAAGATTGACACAGTGATTAAAAAAATATGACCTGAACATGCTTTCTATAAGAAATCCACTTCAAACATAATGATATATGTAGGTTGAAAATAAAAGAATGTAAAAAGGTACATCATACAAAAAGAGTGAAAAGATAAGGTAGACTTTAGAACAAAGAACATCACGAGAGACAGAGGAAGACATTACATAATGATGAAAAAGCCAATCCCACAAGAAGACAGAGCAAATCTAAGTGTATAGACACCAAACAACACAGTTGAAAAATACATTAAGCTAAAATTTCATAGAAATGAAAAGGCAAACAAATCTTCAACATCCCTTTCTCAACAATTGCTAGAACTATTAGAAAATCATCAAGAATATAGAGAAACTGAACAATGCCGTCAACCAGCATTTGCAAGACATTCCACCCACCAATGGCAGAATATACATTCTTTTCAAGAGCCCATGGAACATTCACCAAGACAGACTATCTCCTGGGCCATAAAATAAACCTAAACAAATTTTTTAAAACCACAATGATACAGAGTGTGTTCTCTGACCACAGTGAAATCAAACTAGGAATCAATAACAGAAAACAGGAAAAACTCCAAACATTTTAGAAATTGAATAATTAATGTATAAATATATCATGAGTCAAAGAAGTCTCAACAGAAATTTTTAAAAATACACTGAACTGAATAAAAATGAAATTATATCAAAATTTGTAGGATGCAGCTAAAAGCAGTGCTGAGAGGGAAATTTGTGGCACTAAATACTTATATTAGAAAAGAAGAAAACTCAAATAATCTAAGCTCATATCCTACCCTAAGAAACTAGAAAAACAACAGCAAAATCCAGTCAAAGCCAACAGAGTGAAAGAAATCATAATGGTAAGAGTAGAAATCAGTGAAATTGAAAACAGAAAAGCTGTACAAAAAATGAATGAAACAAAAAGCTGGATTCTTTGGAAGAAAAACTGATAAACCTCTAGAAAGACTAACAAAAAAGAGAGAAGAGACAATTTACCAGTATCAGGAATGAAAAAGGAGATATTGCCACAGAACTTGCATACACCAAAAGGATAAGAGAGTATTATGAATAACTCCGCAGAGATAGATCAGACAACTTAAATGAAATGGACCATAATTTCTCAAAAAAACACAAATTACCACAACTCTTCCAATATGAAATATTTTGAATAGTTCTATAACTATTAAGAAAATTAAACTCATAGTTCAAAAACTGCTGAAAGAGAAATCTCCAGGTCCATGTGGTTTCACTAAAGAATTCTATCAAACCATTTAAAGAATTTTTTTTTAATATTTTATTTATTTAGAGAGAGACATTACAAGTAGGCAGAGAGAGAGGAGGAAGCAGGCTCCCTGACAAGCAGAGAGCCCGATGCGGGCCTCGATCCCAGGACCCTGAGATCATGACCTGAGCCGAAGGCAGAGGCTTCAACCCACTGAGCCACCCAGGCGCCCCATTTAAAGAATTATTAACAACAATTCTAAACAATCTCTTTCAGAAAAAATAAGGTAATTCCAGCTTATTTTATGAGGCCAATATTATCTTGACACCAAATCAGACAAAGCCAGTAGAAAAAAAGGTTATAGTCCAATATCCCTCAGGAGCACAGATGTAAAAATCCTCAAGATATAAACAAATATAATCCATCAATGTATAACAATAATTATATACCACTACTAGATGAGGTTTATTCCAGTAATCCAAGGGTGGTTCAATATTTGAAAATCAATGTCATCCAACTATCAACAGGCTAAAAAAGAAAAACCACATGATCGTATCAAAGGATATTTAAAAAAGCATTTGACTAAATTCAACATCCATCCATGATAAAAGCTCTCAGAAAGCTAGGAATACAAGATAACTTCATTAACCTAGTAAAGAACATTTACAAAAACTAGAGCTAATACCATACTTAAGCTTGAAAGACTGAATGTTTTTCTGAATGATTTTAGAAACAAGGCAAAGATGTCTGTTCTCACCACTGCTATTCAACATAGTACTGGACATTCTGCACAGCTCAATAAGGCAGGGAAAATGAAATAAGATAAAAATTGGAAAAGACAAAATAAAATTCTCCCAATTTACAGATGACATGATTATATAGAAACCTTCAAGGAATTCAAACACACTATAAAACTATTAATACTACACACAAGAAATTGGATTGCTCTAAAGGGAATTATGTTGAGTGAAAGAGCCATTCTCAAAATGTTACATACTGTATGATTCCATCTATATAATATTCTAAATGATAAAATTATAGAGTTGGAGAACAGATAAGTAGTTGCCAAGATTTAGAGACATGGGAAGAGAGATGACTGTGACTATAAAGGGGTAGCAGCGATCTTTGTGGTTACAGAACAGTTCTAGGTCTTTATTATGATGGTGGATACATGATTCCATGCATGTGTTAAAACTGGGACAACTGCTTATCCACCTGCAAACAAATACAGTTGGAACCCTCTTATACCATATAAAAAAATCAATTTAGGGCGCCTGGGTGGCTCAGTGGGTTAAAGCCTCTGCTTTCGGCTCAGGTCATGATCTCAGGGTCCTGGGATCGAGGCCCGCATCGGGCTCCCTGCTCAGCGGGGAGCCTGCTTCCTCCTCTCTCTCTGCCTGCCTCTCTGCCTACTTGTGATCTCTCTCTCTCTCTGTCAAAATAAATAAATAAAATCTTAAAAAAAAATCAATTTAGGGGTGCCTAGCTGGCTCAGTTGGTAGCGCATGCAACTCTTAATTTGGGGGTTGTAAGTTCAAGTCCCACATTGAGCATAGAGTTTACTTAAATAAAAACAAAACAAATAAATTAATTTAAAATGGATGAAAGACCTAAGTGTAAGGGATAAAATTTTAAAACTCTTAGAAGAAAACAAGCATAAATTTTCATGAACTTGGATTAGGCAGTGGTATCTTAGATGTGATACCAAAAGCACAAGCAACAAAAGGAAAAACAGATAAATTAGACCTCAAATTTAAAACTTGTGCTACAAAGGATACCATTAAGAAAATAAAAATGTTATTACTCAGCCATAATAAAGAATGAAATCTTGCCACTTGCAACAACATGAATGGAGCTAGAGAGCACTATGCTCAGTGAAATAAGTCAGTTCACAGAAAGACAAATATATGGTCTCACTCATATGTGGAATTTAAGAAACAAAACAAATGAGCAAAAGGAAAAAAAGAGAGAGAGACAAACCAAGAAACAGACTTTTAACTATAGAGAACAAACTGATGGTTACCAGGGGGGAGGTGGGTGGAAGGATAGGTGATGGGGATTAAGGAGGGCACTTTCAGTGGTGAGCACTGGGTGGTGTGTGGAAGTGCTGGGTCGCTAGGTTGTACACCTGAAACTAGTACTACACTCTGTGTTAACTAACAGAAATTTAAAATAAGATTAAAAAAAGAAAGTGAAAATGCAGCTCACACAATAGGAGGAAATTTTGCAGAGTATATATCTAAGAAAGGACTTGAATCCAGAATATATAAATAACTCTTACAACTCAATAACAAAAAGACAAATAACCAATTTTCTTTAATGGACAAAAGATATAAATAGACACTCTCCAAAGAAGATACCCAAATGGCCAATATGAAAAGATGCCCAACATCATTAGACATCAAGGAAACACAAATCAAAACCTCAATGAGATACCTTTTCACACCCACTAGGATGGCTATAATCAGAAGGACATAAAAAAGTGTTGGCAAGGATGTGGCAAAATTGGAACCTGGGATTGTAAAGTGGTATAGCTGCTTTTAAAAACAGTCTGGCAGGGGGCGCCTGGGTGGCTCAGTAGGTTAAGTGTCTGTCTTTGGCTCAGGTCATGATCCCAGGGTCCTGGAATCGAGCCCCGCATTGGGCCCCTGCTCAGTGGGGAGCCTGCTTCTCCATCCCACTCTCCCCTTGCTTGTGTTCCCTCTCTCACTGTCTCTCTCTCTCTCTCTCTCTCTCTCTCTCTCTCTCTGTCAAATAAATAAGATCTTTTTAAAAATCTATTAAAAAAAACAATCTGGCAGTTCCTCAAAAAGTTGAGCATGGAGTTACCATATGGCCCAGTTATCATACAATTCGTACCTAGGTAGATATGATCAAGAGAAATAAAAAGATATGCCCCCCCACACAAATCTGTACATAAATGTCCATCACAGCATTATTCCTAATATCCAAAAAAATCCAAATGTCCAGCAATTGATGAAAGGATAAACAAAATGTGGTATATCCAGCAAATTGGAGTATTACTTAGCAATAAAAAATGAAGTACTGATACATGCTACAACATGCATGAATCTTCAAAATATTATGCTAAGTGAAAGAAGCCTATCATAAAAGATTATGTATTGTATGATTCCACTTATATGAAATGTCTAGAATAGGCAGTCAATAGAGATAGAAAGTAAATTAGCGGTCAGCAAAGGCTGGGGGTGGAAAGAAAAGGCATGTGACTTTCATCCAAGAATACCCTACCCAACAAAGTTATTATTCAGAATTGAAGGAGGGATTTCCATCCAAGCAAGAGCTAAAGGAGTTCATCACCACTAGACCAACCCTAAAAGAAATGTTAAAGGGATTTCTTTAACCTGAAACAAAAGGGTACTCATTAGTAATAGGAAAACACATGAGGGCTACCTGGGTCACTCAGTCATTAAGTGTCTGTCTTCTGTTCAGGTCATGATCTGAGGGTCCTGGGATCGAACCCCACATTGGGCTCCCTGCATCAGGCTCCCTGATCAGAGGGAAGGCTGCCTCTCCCTCTCCCACTCCCCCTGCTTTTGTTCCCTCTCTCACTGTGTCTCTCTGTCAAATAAATAAATAAAATCTTTTTAAAAAAGGAAAACTTATGAAAGTACAAATCTTATTGGTAAAGGTAAATACATAGTGAAATTTAGGATAATCTAATGTTGTAAAAGTGATGGGTTAATCACTTATAAAGCTAATATGAAGGTTAAAAGACAAATGTAGTAAAAATAACCACAACAATTTGTTAATAGATACACATGATAAAAAGATGTAAATTGTGACATCAAAAACTAAGGGTTTTAGAGGGGAGGGGGGCGGAGGGGATGGGTGAGCCCGGTGATGGGTATGAAGGAGGGCACATATTGCATGGAGCAGTGGATGTTATATGTAAACAATGAATCTTGGAATACTACATCAAAAATTAATGATGTACTGTATGGTGACTAACACAACACAATAAATAAATAAATAAATAAATTTTAAAAATGTATTGAGAATGTGTTCAAATTTAAGTTGTTATCAACTTAAAACAGACTGTTATGAATATAAGTTGTTTTACGAAAGCTTCATTGTAACCACGAAGTAAAAACCTATAAAATATATACAAAAGAGAGGGCGCCTGGGTGGCTCAGTGGGTTAAAGCCTCTGCTTTCGGCTCAGGTCATGATCTCAGCGTCCTGGGATCGAGGCCCGCATCGGGCTCTCTGCTCAGCAGGGAGCCTGCTTCCTCCTCTCCCTGTCTCTCTGCCTGACTCTCTGCCTACTTGTAATCTCTCTCTCTCTCTGTGTCAAATAAATAAATAAAATCTTTTTTAAAAAAAAGATATACAAAAGAGAAAGAGAAAGAAATCTTAGCAAACCACTACAGAAAAAAAAATCAAATCACAAAGAAAGAGAGCAAAAGAAGAAAGAAACAGAGGACCCACAAATCAGCCAGAAAACAATTAACAAAATGGCAATAATTTATTTAAATGTAAGTAAATAAAATGCTCAAAAACATAGGCTAAATGGGAAAAAAGGCTATATGCTGCTTGCAAGAGACTCACTTCAGATGTGAGGACACACAGAGATTGAAAGTGAAGGGATGGAAAAGGATGTTCCATGCAAATGGAAACCAAAAGGAACCTGGGATAGCTATACTTATATCAGACAATAGAGACTTTAAAACAAAGACTGTAATAAGAGACAAAAATGTCATTACATAATGATAAGTGCATCAATCCAACAAGAGGATATAACATTTGTAAATCATTTATGCACCCAACATAAGAACACCTAAACATATAAGGCAAATATTAACAGATCTGAAGTGAGAAATAGATAGCAATACAATAATAGTAGGGGACTTTAATATCTCAATTTCACCAATGGATAGATCATCCAGACACATTAGATCAGACTCAATAGACATACAGAACATTCTATCCAAAAGCAACAGAATACACATTCTTTTCAAGTACACATGGAACATTCTCCAGGATATATCGTCAAGGTCTTAATAAATTTAAGAAAATCGAGGGCACCAGGGTGGCTCAGTGGGTTAAAGCCTCTGCCTTCTGCTCAGGTCATGATCTCAGGGTCCTGGGATGGAGGACCACATCAGGCTCCCTGCTATGCAGCGAGCCTGCTTCCTTCTCTCTGCCTGCCTCTAAGCCAACTTGTGATCTCTCTCTCTCTGTCAAATAAATAAATAAAATCTTTAAAATAAATGAATAAATTAAAGAAAATTGAAATCATATCAAGCATCTTTTCCAAACACAGTGGTACACAACTAAAAATCAATTGCCAGGAAAAAATGGGAAAATTCACAAATAGGTGGAGATTAAACATGATGCTACTGAACAACATGTAGGTCAAAGGAGAAATCAAAATATAACTTGAGACAAATAAAAATGGAAATACAACATTCCAAAACTTATTGGATGCAGCAAAATGTTCTAAAATTGATTGCAGTAATGGATGCACAACTCATTGAACATAATAACTACTGAATTGCAGATTTTAAATCAGAGAATTGTCTGGTTTGTAAATTATCTCCCAATAAAGCTGTTATTTCAAAAAATGCATAGAACTATACACATACAAATGAGTGCGTATAAAACTAGTGAAACCTGAATATAGTTCATATGTTTTATCAATGTCAATTTCATGGTTCTAATATCGTACTATAGTTATATAAGGATTACCATTAATAATAGGGAACACCAGGTGAAAAGTACATAGGATTTCCTCGTACTATTTTTAGAACTTTCTGTAAAGCTATAATTATTTCAAAATAAAAAGTTAAAAAGGCAAAACCAAAAAATTCTGATTATGCATGCTTATTCTCACTCTATTCACAATTGTCAAAAATTGGAAATAATACAAACATCTTTCAAAGGATCAAATAAATACACTGTAGTATATCCATAAAATGAAATCTTACTCAGCAGTAAAGAAACCAACTATTTATACACACAAAAACTTGAATGAATTTCAAAGCCATTAGGCTGAAGTTAAAAAACTAATTTCAAAGGGCTATATACCCCATGATTCAAATTATATAACATTCTCAAAATGACAAAATTGTAATGATAGAGAATAGAGTACTGGTTGACAGAAGTTAAGAGTGTGTAGGGGGAGGGGTTGAGGGAGAGGTGTAACTATCAAGAAATAGCAAAGAGGGAGTTTTTGGGGGTGATGCAATTATTTTATATACAGATTATGATGGTGGATACATGAATCTATGTGTGTTAAAATTGTATGGATAGATGTGTTTTTTAAGTCTATTTTAAAATACGGTAATTTTTTAAAGAAAAAAATGCTAAAAGAAAGGAAAGAAGAGTAAACCTGTAGATTAAACGAGATGTTAAAATATCAAGGTTTCTTGGATACCTGGGTGGCTCAGTCGGTTAAGCACCTGCCTTCAGCTCAGGTCATGATCTCAGGGTCCTGGGATGGAGTCCTGCACTGGGTTCCCTGCTCAGCGGGGAATTTCCTTCTCCCACTGCCCCTCCCCTTGCTCATGCTTTCTCTCTCTCAAATAAATAAATAAAATATCTAAAAAATCAAGTTTTCTAAAATGGGCAATACTACAGTGTATAAGGGAATGACATTGGCTAATGGCAGAGTAGGCAGCTCCAAACTCCCAACCGTCCACAGAAACACTGGAAAACAAGCAAAAACTGTCAGAACCAATTTTGTGAGAACTCTGAAAAACAAAGGTTTACAAGCAACCAAGTGAGCACAGAATTTTTTTAAAAAAATAAAGGAAACTTAAAAATAGCAAGAAAGCTTTGTGGTGTTTTTACCTACCCTTGCCTCACCTCTTCCCCTGTTCAGTGCTGGTCTTTTTTTTTTAATAAGATTTATTTTATTTATTTATTTATTTGACACACAGAGAGACAGCAGAAGTAACACCAGCAAGGAGAGTGGGAGAGGGAGAAGCAGGTCTTCCCACAGAGCAGGGAGCCCGATGCGGGGCTGGATCCCAGGACCCTGGGATCATGACTAGCTGAAGGCAGATGCTCAACAACTGAGCCACCCAGGCGCCCCTCAGTGGTGGTCTTGAAGATGGCACCCTGCAGGGGCACCTGGGTGGCTCAGTGGTTAAGCATCTGCCTTCAGCTCCTGTCGTGATCCCAAGGTCCTGGGATCCAGCCCAACATCGGGCCCTCTGCTCAGTTTGGAGCCTGTTTCTCCCTCTCCCACTCCCCCTGCTTGTGTTTCCTCTCTTGTTGTGTCTCTCTCTGTCAAATAAATAAATAAATAAAATCTTAAAAAAAAAAGACAGCACCCTCCATTCCCAGTGTGGGACCCTGGCCCCTGGTTCCAGAGATGGCAGAGCAGACCTTTCTCACAAATTATTGTGTGGACCTGTTCTAACCCATCTGGAGGCTACCTGAAGGACTGACACGAGGTTCTAGTCTTTGTTTCCCCTAAATCAGAATTCATTTAGGGCAGAAAAGTGATGGGCATTGCCCAAAAATGTTATAAGATAAACAGAATCCTGCAGCTGCCTGGGGCGAAGATTATTGTTTAAGCCATAGTGTCAATACACTACCTAAATCCTGAGAGGAAAATCCTGGAAGAAAGTCCCTTTGGAAAATTAGAGCACCCAAAAGTGCCTGTGTATACTGGGGAATTTAGAAATCTACACACATATCCAGGGCAAGTTGTTTGCTCAGAAAAGACCTGAGAAGACCCTAGTCTCCTTTCCCTGGCTGATCTCTAGGTTCAGTGCAAGCAGGAAGTGAAGGCTGAGGAGTAGAAAGACAAAAGAATGAAGAACGATGAACAAAGATTAAGAGATTTGTGGGACACCATCAAGTGGACAACATACACATTATGAAAGTCCCAGAAAAAGAAGAGAGAGAGAAAGGTACAGAAAGAATATCTGAGGAAGGGTTATACAGGGCGCCTGGGTGGCTCAGTGGGTTAAAGCCTCTGCCTTCGGCTCAGGTCATGATCTCAGGGTCCTGGGATGGAGGCTCACATCGGGCTCTCTGCTCAGTGGGGAGCCTGCTTCCTCCTCTCTCTCTGCCTGCCTCTCTGCCTACTTGTGATCTCTCTCTGTGTGTCAAATGAATAAATAAAATCTTAAAAAAAGAACATCTGAGGAAATAATGGCTAAAAATTTCCCAAATATGATGAAAAGACATGAATCTACACACTCAAGAACACCACTGAACTCCAAATATGACATTCAAAGGGATCCACCCTGAGACATAATGAATCCCATAATGTGTCAAACTGTTAAAAACCAAAGGCAAAGAGAGAATCTTAAAAGCAGCAAGAAAGAAGTGACATAACACATACAAAGAATCCTCAATAAGATTTTTAGCTAATATCTCATTGGAAACATTGCAGTGAAGAAATCAGTGAAATGACATATTTAAGGTACTGGGGAGGCACCTGGGTGGCTCAGTCAGCTGAGCATCTAGCTTGGGCTTGAGTCATGATCCCAGCGTCCTGGGATCAAGCCTCACACTGGGCTCCCTGCTCAGCAGGGAGTTTGCTTCTCCCTCTCCCTCTGCCTGGCCCTCCCCGTGCTTATACTCTCTCTGTCAAACAAATAAATAAAATCTTTTTTTTTTTAAAGATTTTATTTATTTATTTGACACAGAGAGAGAAATTACAAGTAGGCAGAGAGGCAGGCAGAGAGACAGGGAG
>LNAC01000588.1:403833-440156 GCA_002007465.1 Ailurus styani
AAAACAAGGGCGGGCGCCTGGGTGGCTCAGTGGGTTAAAGCCTCTGCCTTCAGCTCAGGTCATGATCTCAGGGTCCTGGGATCCAGGCCCACATCCGGCTCTCTGCTCAGCAGGGAGCCTGCTTCCTCCTCTCTCTCTGCCTACTTGTAATCTCTCTCTGTCAAATAAATAATTAAAATCTTAAAAAAAAAAAAAAACAAGGGCACCTGGGTGGCTCAGTGGGTTTAGCCTCTGCCTTCGGCTCAGGTCATGATCCCAGAGTCCTGGGATCGAGGCCCGCATCGGGCTCCCTGCTCAGCGGGGAGCCTGCTTTCTCCTCTCTCTCTGCCTGCTTCTCTGCCTACTTGTGATCTCTCTCTTGCTGTGTCAAGTAAATAAATAAAATCTTTAAAAAAATTTTTAAAAAATTAAAATAAAAAAAAACAATAAAATAGGGTGCCTGGGTGGCCCAGTGGGTTAAAGCCTCTGCCTTCGGCTCAGGTCATGATCCCAGGGTCCTGGGATCTTGAGGCCTGCATCAGGCTCCTTGCTCAACAGGGAGCCTGCTTCCTTCTTGCTCTGCCTACCTCTCTTGCCTCCTTGTGATCTCTCTCTCTCTCTCTCTGCCAAATAAATAAATAAAATCTTTTTTAAAAACCCAATAAAGTAAAGTGCTGAAAGTGGGGCACCTGGATGGCCCAGTCAGTCAGGCATCTGACTCTCGATTTCAGCTCAGGTCATGATCTCAGGGTGGCGAGATTGAGCCCTGCATCCAGCTCCCTGGGATGGAGCCTGCTTGGGATTCTCTCTCTCACTCTCCCTCTGCCCCTCTCCCCGCCCCATGCATGCTCTCTCTCTAAAAGAAATAATAAAAATAAAGTGCTGAAAGAAAAAAACTGTTATTCAAGGATTCTGTAACTGGCATAACTATCCTTCAAAAATGGAGTAATTAAGACATTCCTAGATAAACTAAGTTGAGGAAGTTTGTTACCAGTAGACCTGCCCTATGGGAAATGCTAAAGGGCATTCTTCAAGTTGAAACAAAAGGATACTAGACAGTAACTTGAAGCCATGTAAAGAAATAAAGATCTCCAGTAAAGTTAACTACATAAACACATAAAAGCCAGTATTATTGCATATTTGGTTTGTAACTTCATTTTTATTTACTACCTGATTTAAAAGATAAATCCATAAAAATAATTTTAAATTTGTATTATTGGGCACATGATATACAAAATGTAAGTTGTGACAACAAAGTTGGGGTGGAGTTGCAAAGGAGCAGAATTTTTGTATGCTATTGAAGCTAAGCTGGTTATCAATTTAAACCACATTGTCAGGGGGCGCCTGGGAGGCTCAGTTGGTTAAGCATCTTGGTTTTGGCTTGGATCATGATCGCAGGGTCCTAGGATGGGCCCACGTTGGGTTCCTGGCTCAGTAAGAAGTCTGCTTGTGGATTCTCTCCTTCTCCCTCTACCCCTCCCCCCGCTCACGCACGCACGCACGCACTCTCTCTCTCTCTCTAAAAATAAATAAATAAATCTATTAAACTAGATTGTCATGGATTTAGGGTGTTCATGGTAACCACTTAAAAAAAACCTCAAAAAATAAACTATAGTGTCTAGGATACATACTTAGGTGATAAAAAGCATAAAGAAACACAAGGAAGTGATTCCTAAAAAAGTCAAGATAGTGATTACTTTTGCAGGGAGGGAGTAGGCTGTGATTTAGATGGGGCACATGGAGAGGCTTATGGTGCTGCTGACAGTGTTCTGTTTCTCGACCTTAGAGGTGATTACTAGGGTGTTCACTTTATAATAACTTTTTAAGCTATGTTTTATGTGTGTGTGGTTTTCTCTATCTGTATTTCAACTAAAAAGTTGTTAAAAATCAAAATAACAGGGGCACCTGGGTGGCTCAGTCAGTTGAGCATCTGCTTTCAGCTCAGGTCATGATCGCAGGGTCCTGGGATCGAGCCTCACATCGGGCTCTGTGCTCAGCAGGGAGCCTGCTTCTCCCTTTCCCTCTGCTCATTCCCCCTGCTCATGCTCTCCCTCTTGCTCACTCTCTCTCTCAAATAAATAAATAACATCTTTAAAAATAAATAAATAAATAAGTTAATAAAAATGACAGGGATGGAAAGAGGAGGGGAAAGGAAAACAACCTGGGCCAAGGAAGCCATCTTTGAAGAGGTGACAGGAAGATGAGAGTAATGAAAGATGAGGAGGAATCATTAAAGTGAAGGGTAGGAGGAGGGTATATGAGGCAGAGAACAGGAGCCACGATAGAAAGGGTAGGACAGAAGGAGGCCTTGATGCAAGAATATGTGGTTGTTCATATCCCAGCAACAGGATGTGTGTGTGGAGGTGTGTGTACAGATTTATTAGAAAGTATTGGCTCATGCAGTTATGGAATCTGGCGAGTCCCAAGATCTTCAGAGTGAATCAGCAAGCTAGACACCCAAGAGAGGTGATGGTTTCACTCCAGCATGAGTCTGAAGGCCTAAGAACCAGAAGAGCTGATGGAATAGTTCCACTCCGAGCTTGAGCAAGCTCAAAATCCATGAAGAGCCATTGTTTCAGTTTGAGTCTGGAGACAGGAAAAAAGCCAATGTCCCATTTCCAAAGCTGTCAAATAGAAAGAATCCTCTCTTACTTGGGGAAGGGTCAGCCTTTTTGTTCTAGTCAGGCCTTCAACTGATTGGGTGAGGCCTACATATTGGGGAGCACATTTGCTTTACTCAGGTAAATGGTTTTGTTGTTGCTGTTGTTGTTGTTTAAAGATTTTATTTATTGGGCGCCTGGGTGGCTCAGTGGGTTAAAGCCTCTGCTTTCGGCTCAGGTCATGATCTCAGCGTCCTGGGATCGAGGCCCGCATCCGGCTCTCTGCTCGGCGGGGAGCCTGCTTCCTCCTCTCCCTGTCTCTCTGCCTGCCTCTCTGCCTACTTGTAATCTCTCTCTCTGTGTCAAATAAATAAATAAAATCTTTTAAAAAAAATATTTTATTTATTTATTTACTTACTTACTTGAGAGAAAGATAGCAAGAGAGGGAACACAATCAGGGGGAGTGTGAGAGGGAGAAACAGGCTTCCAACTGAGCAGTGAGCCCAAAGAGGGGTTTGATCCCAGGACCATGGGATCATTACCTAAGCTGAAGGCAGACACTTAACTGACTGAGCCACCCAGGCGCCCCAGCTCAGGTAAATGCTAATATCATCCAAAAACACTCTCATAGAAACACCCATAATACTGTCTGACCAAATATCTGGGCATCCCGTGGCCCAATCAAATTGACACATAAAATTAACTCATCACGGTATATGTATTACAAATGTACAAAATAACTTCACTGAAGGAAGTCGGATGAGTCGGACCCAAGTAACTTTGCAAATAAGTTGAATCTGTAACAGCAAAAGCAAAAGGAAGGACACAGAGCACTATACTCTAGCTGATCAAGTTCCCCGCAGGCGTGAGTTAACAATTCTAATACTGCTATATATGTATACTGGAACTGAATAATCAAATCAATAGTTCATGGATGACGGAAGCTGGGTTGCTTATTGTTGGAGTGCGAGGTTACAGATGAGCCAAGGGTGAAGGCTGGAATGATCCACATGGTGATGGGTTAGAGTTGAGAACATCAGTATGATCTCGTTTAGTTCAATATATATAAACATTGTCATGTAAACATTTACAGGTGTATATATATATACACAAGTTAGTATACAAACACATATTTCTTTGCTCTGTCATCTGAGAGGGCCTAGAAGCAATGCCACATCAGTAGCAATGAGCACATCTACTAACCAGATCTTGATTTCTAAGACCATTCTCTAATGAAAGGATCCAGGACTCCTCCAAGAAATGGCTGATTCTCTGAGTAGGGCAGAGAATACAGGATATGAGCCTGAAGCATCTGATAGTGCCAGAAAGTAACAAAGTGCTCAAAAAAACAAACAAAACCACAATGATGGAGGTATGTCAGAGGGATACGGGGGTCAACTGAAAGAACGCCCAGTGCCAAAGCTGGAACAATTTGAGCAAAAGTAAATAAATAAGGTAGTATTAGATTATAACTCAAAGTTTAAAATAAATACCCATGAGTCCATATTGTATTAATAAATGATTTAATAAACAAATGGATGAAAACAGACAAACTTCCCATACAGAAGAATCCCAAATAATTTATGTAGATACTCCACTTTTAAGGAAGCAGACCATAAGTCCCCATTCCTTAACTGTGGGCTGCACATAGTGAATTTCTTTCAAAGAGTCTAGTATGGAAAGGGGAGAATAGAGTAACTTTACAGAGGAGAGACCTGAAAAATACCACCTCAGCTGGGTGATCAAAGTCAACATCACCAGCAATGCATCATGTTGATAACATGTACTCATGATATGATGTAATGAGGAAGGCCTTTTCCTGTGTAGTTTTCCTCCCAAGAACACATAGCTCCAGTCTATTACTCATGAGAAAAATAGCAGACAAACACCAAGTGAAGAGCATTCTACAAAATACCTGACCAGTACTCCTGTCAAGGTCATCAAAAATGAAATATGAGCAACTGTCACAGCCCAAAGGAGCCTAAGGAGACTTAACAACGAAATGTACTGTGGTATCCTAGACAGGATCTTGGAACAGAAGGACATCAAAGAATAGTGCCTTCATTAATTGTAAGAAAAAATGCACCATTCTAGCATAAGATGCTAAGAATAGGGGAAACTGGGTGCAGGGTGTATGAGAAATCTCTGTAGTATCTTGGTGATTTTTCAGTTTATCTAAAACCATCCTAAAAAATAAAGATTATTTTTTAAAAGTTCACCAAAAGCAGAATAAGTAAAATACAGTTTGGCCAGAAGGGACAAAGAGGCCCAGAGCAGATGCAGTTTCTTTGGTCCCTAAGATCATTGCATTCACACAACCTGTGAGACCCTTAACCTAATATACAGGTTCTAAAGCCGGAACACCTGGTTTGGATTCTGGCTTTATCACGTACTAACTGGGTAACCCTGGGAAAATTATTTGATCTCTTTGTGAACCTCATCTCCAAAAAGTAGTACTTTTTGTCAATGTTGTAATGAGGATTAAATGAGCTCACATGTATAATGTGCATGTACTAAGGTCTATATAAATAAAGATCTACTTTGTATAAAAAACACTTTATATGATATATATAAATACCTTGTAAACTGGAAAAAAAAACTATGATGACTAAAATTTCATTTAGTAATTAGCTGTTATCATATAAGGTAGGAAGATGTGGATTTGGTTGCTATGAACCAGGCAGTAGTTGCCATAGATATGTCAAAGCCTTGACAGCCATTGTTAGGCCATTGCCATACCCTCCACAAGCAGGCAACTGAGCTGTATTAATTTGGCAAGAAGGCTAGAAAGCTCAATACACCTTCCTATTACTCTACACATCTTATGTCTTTCATCCAAAAAGAACCAACTTCTAATCAGATAATTAACCACCTCAAGGTAAGCAAAATATATCATTATCTCCATTTACAGAAAAGAGATCTGAAGGCTTAATTTAGGTTATTTAATCCCAGGATACTTAGGAGAGACACTGGAGATAAAAGAAAGGACGAGTAACCCCCTAGCCCAGTTTTTTTCCTCCTCAGTTATCCTATTTATCCTTCTTTAGAGTGAGTTCTTGAGGAAAGACTTGTGCGATGTCAGTTTGACTTTTCTTGGTGACACTAACAAATACAGAGAACCTGAGATCAAGCTAGGAAGTTCAGCCAACTATCAGGACATAGACATGAAACTGCTACTGGCCTCATCTCAAAGGGAGATGGCTATCGTGGAACTCAGATAATTAGGCTCTGGTGTTTCAAGCCCCAGGTCTTAACAGCTTCAGGAGCAAAGTGGGAATAAGGATGGATTGGATCACAAGCCATATATAAGGTTTCCCTTTCATCGAGCATAAGCCATAGCCATTCTCCAGGAGGTCCTTATGGGGAGCCAAATGATTTTACTAGGGAATAAACTGTACTCTGAGTAGTGCTATGAACTATGAGTCTCTGTTTGGGAATGGCAATTCTACAAAATAGGGACTGACTCTGCAGAACCTTGTTACGTTATCCACTCGTAAGTTGGAAATGCCCTGTGCTCATGAGGTAGCTAGGCAAAGCCCATCTGAAGTATCAGTTGAAGTGTTTTGCTAACCCAGTGGGAACTTCCCCCAGCTCCGGGCTCCAATATAATTAGTCATCAGGAAAATGTAAATCAAAACTACAATGAGATACCACTTCACACCCACTAGGATAGCTATAAACAAAAAGACAACAATAAGTGTTGGTGAGGATGTAGAGAAATTGGAACCCTTCTGCACTGCTGGTGGGAGTGCAAAATGTTGCGGCCACTTTAGAAAACAGCCTGGCACTTCCTCAAAAGGTTAAACACAGAGTTATCATATGACCCAACAATTACACTCCTAGGTATATACCTAAGAGAGCTGAAAACACATGTCCATACAGAAACTTGTACACAAATATTTATAGCACCATTATTCATGAGCCAAAAAGTAGAAACAATCCAAATGTCCATCAACTGGTGAATGGATAAGCAAACTGTGGTATGTCCACACAATGAAATATTATTCAACTAAAAAAGGAACAAAATACTAATACACGCCACAACACGGATAAACCTTGAAGTGATTGTCTAAACTGCCCTTTTGACTTAGGTGACCACTTCCAAATGTGGCTGCACTTTGAAATCACCTGGGGAGCTTATGTGGCTCCCTAGAATCTTTAAGAGTGGGGCACCTGGACTGATGTTTGAAATCTATTAGACTAGGTGATTTCTAAGGTCCCTTAATGTTCTAGAAGTTGTATGAAATCTATAACAGTGGGTCACCAATACATACATTTTTTTGAAATACATCTGAAATACATTTGAAATATATACATCATATTTTTGAAGCAGAAAGCAATTAAAGAACCAAGCCTGGTGGATAGTTGTTACCTGGGTCTCCAAATAGGTCCTTCTTAAAATCTAATCTGGTTCTTCTCCAAGGTTTTGCTGCATGCCCCACCTCCACCCAGGACTGAAGGAAGATATTCCTAACAGGGATGAACTATGGCTGAAGGGACAGGCTACACTTGGTGTTACCATGCCCATGGTGGGTTGCTTTAATAAGAAATTCCCCCGCACTTTACAGGTACCTTCTAGTGGAGTTGAGAATTACCAGTTTCTCCCTCTATGACATTTATAGACGAGGTTGGATATCGTCAAGTTATGGACTTCTGACTTAAGACTTTATTTATCAGCACCTACGTAGTTCTAAGCTGACTGAGGTTCACTATAAATAACGGGGCGGATTTTTCATTTATTTGTTTCCCTTAATGTTAAAGAACCAAGTGGAATCATGTTCCGGCTGCTGACCTCTTGCTGGTCTCGGCTAAAGACAACTGCAGAAACACGAAGGTAATATTGCAATTATTTCACTAGACATATTCCACCATTTCCTCCAACGTATCTGCCCAAAGTCCCTCAAAGGACGAATCTTCATGACACATGTTGTGAGGGAAAGTGATTAAGCAACATCTGCAAGATTGGAGGCAAGGTTGGGGGAGGATGGCCAATTCTACAAGGCACGTAAATCAGGGAAGAAATGCATCCTTGGAGGCTTTAGGAAGGGGTTCCCACACCACTTTCTACCACCTTGGCTCTGCTTTTTATGGTACATGCATTGGAACTCCTGCAGGCAGAGCCTCAAACATAAATGAAGAATAGAATTCTTTGTTTGCCCTAAGAACTAACAGTACTTTTTAAGGCTTTGGCTCATTTTTCTTTTCTATTTCCAGGAATGTGACCATCATTATCATTGGATTGGACAACTCAGGCAAAACTGTTCTTGTGGAGGCTTTCCAAAGGTGTAAGGAATTAAGAGCATTAGATACTGGTTTAGGTCTCCTATGGGCCCCAGGGGCCAATGAAATAATCATTCCTTTCTTCCCAGCCTTACTTCATGACCCTCAGGTTCCCTCTTTTTTTAAGATTTTATTTATTTATTTGAGAGAGAGAGAGGATGAGAGAGAGACAGCATGAGAGGGAAGAGGTCAGAGGGAGAAGCAGACTCCCTGCTGAGCAGGGAGCCCAATGAAGGACTCAACCCCGTGACTCTAGGATCATGACCTGAGCCAAAGACAGTTGTCCAACCAACTGAGCCACCCAGGTGCCCCAGTTTCCCTCTTTAGAAGATAAACACTTCCCAACACAAACGCGCACGCGCACACACTCCTCTCCTTGGGTATTATCAACCTGTTTATGTAATGTCTGTCGCCTCTCCCTTTACATGACATCCTAACTGAAGGTCCTCTCATAGTGTCAGTATGAATGAGCTCAAACTATGTAAAGTACTGCAGTCAATTATAAAGGATAGCATGTTCCAAACAGTGTCTAGTTTCAGAACTCAATTAAAGTGGAATTTGGTCTAAATAAGAGAGACAAGTGTTGGATGATGAAAAGTTTAATATGAAACTTTTTGTGACAGTTAATATAGAGGGTTGGAGCTTGAGAAATGTTGTCAGTTCAGAGGTATGCATGCTTAATACCAGATCTCCAGTTTAATACCTTGACATTTCAAGCAACAGTCACACGGAATTTCAGGGAGGTACTATTCTAGTTGCGAAGACCCATCTAACTGCTGGCCAGCTAATCAGGGAGCCCAGCGTAGGATGCCCTCCACTGAAGTGTATAAAACAGAAAAAAGGGTATGATGATGTGGCTGAGATTTACATAACCTGGGCCTTCAGCAAAGTACAGGAAAGGGCTCGCCTGACTCCTTTGCCACTTGTTAACTTGGAGCCTGCATCAGTTTCCTTAAACTACATTGACTGCCTGCTGGCTGATCTTGCCATCTTTAGTTGTCCCCCCAGTACTCAATCCACACTGTTGCCTGAAGGATCTAATGCAAAAATCTGACCATGGCACTTCCCTGCTCAAAACCAAAGCCCCCCTTTTATCATCAAAACAAAATTTAAATTCCTCAGCAGTACACAAGGTCCTCCATGATTTGGTCTTTGACTTCTCCAGCTTCACTTTCCCACGCTCTCTGAATATGCCCTCTGATAAAGTCAAAACATATTATTTGCCACTCCTCTGTGATCATAGCATTCTAGTTCACATGCCTACACTCTGTATATACTGTCTCACTACCTAGAAATTCATCCACTTCATTACCTAACTGCTTAATCAAATGCCCTGAAACACAAGCCTATGCTTGACTCCACCTTGACCTGAACCATCCCTAATGCCCAGTGCCTCCTTCCTCAGCTCCCGCTCTATTCTGTGCCTCCCTCTAGCTTGCACTTATCACGACATCACTGCATGATAGCAAGTTCATGCCCTAGACCATGAGCCCCTTGAGAAGTAACAACTTTTCAGCTCTGTATCTTTAATTTCTGTGCTTTTTAGTACCCTCAGGCAGGTACTCAATAAATAGTTGTGGAATGTTCTCCCCCATTCTCTTCAGACAACATACTGACTCTTTACAACTTCTCCATCCCCCATCCTTTCTGCTTATAGGCAGCAAACTTGACTCCCTGCCTCTCCCAGTTCTCTGACAGGCAGAGATGGTAAAAAGGTAAGGGGTAGCAGGAAAATCAAGGAGCCAAGATAAATCACAAGATTACTGATGAAAGTAGGGATAATTTTTAGAGCCCCAGCTAAGCCCCACCCCTAGATTCCCATCCACTCTGGGTGGGGCCTGGGAATCTATCTTTTAAAAACTCCCCAGGTGTTTCTGATGACCAGCCAGCTTTGGGAAGCATTCATCTCCCAATTAGCCATGTGCTATTTTGTCTGTGAGAACAGTGCCTACTTTCCATTATAATTCCTTGACGAAAGAGCCTGTAGTCTATTTAACGTGTTACTGTATAACTTGCCTTGTGCTTGGTGACTAACTTGGGGCTGATTCATAAGCCAAAAGGTGTATGGTTGTGACTTCAAAGAATAGTTTGAATGGTCAAGAAGTGCCACTGATGTCACAATCTGATGGCTGTCGCAGGCCATCTTTGGCCATGCAGGACAACCAGAGTCAATCTAGTACCCAAAATGCAATAGCTCACCTCCCCTGTTCCTGCAGATGTTTATGATTGCCAAGAACAGACAATAACCTAGGAGGGAAATTCCAATCTACAAGTTCTAACTTGTATGAATGTTTGAAGACGCCAGCTACAAAATATTTGTGGGACATAAGCCATTATTATCAATGACACCATTCACTATAACTGTTCTGCCTGGCATGGTCCCGTGGGGCAAGAAACCCAAACATGAGCACAAGCAGCTGCCCTAAATGAGGGCATTTAGAGCAGTGCCTCTCAAATCCAGCAATAGCTTTCAGTTACCTGGGGAGCTTTAAAAAAAAAAAGGTGCTTAAGCCCCACTCCAGATCTATGGCATCAAACCTTCAAAGAATGAGGCCTAGTGTCAGGGTTTGAAAGCTCCACAGGTGATCCTTGAGCATAGTGAGTACTGAGAGCCAAAACTCAGAATCACCAGGGGAGATTTCACACCTACTGAGCCAGATGCCTGGAGGTGCAGATTCTTTGGTCTGGGTGGGTCCACAGATTCAAAATCTTAACAAGTGTGCCAGATGATGCTGAGACACAACAGGCATGAGTTTCATTGCTCTCTAACGCCATGAGTCCCAAGCTTTAAAGTGCAGAAAAATAAGAAAAACATAATAAAGTGCAGAAAAATCACCTGGGGATTTTCTTCACTATAGGAGTTTGTTAAACATACGAATGCTTAGGTCCCAACCATAGAGGTTCTGATTCATTTGGTATAAAGTAGGACTTCACAATCACCTCTATGTACCTCTGAATCAGAGTCCTCAGACTATGCTTTATGAAACACTCTGCTAGGGATGTAGAGATAAAGTAGACTCAGTGCCTGTCCTCAGGGAGTTTACAAATTAATAGTGGAAATAAGAGAAATGTAAATTATCAAGAAACAACTTCTCATGTCTTCTAAGGTTCACCAACAATAGATTGCATTATTGAAGGAACTAGTAAGGTTTCAAGTAAAAAGAAAAAAGAGAAACTAGGTAAAATGTTTTGCTCTCACAGGGAAAAAATGATATAAAGTTTGCCTGGTTGCAGGAAATAAGATTTAAAAATTACCTATAGAATTTCTACCTATTCACTCACTATTTTTAAGTAGTCTAATATAGACATAGCAAATATCACATCAAAGTTATGACTGAAAACTGTTAACTGGAAACTGTAATTAAAAAGATCATTGACTAACATGAAAACAGGAGTTATAAGATCACATTAAAATGTAATATCTCTATTATATATAATATAGATAATACAATATATATAATATATATAATACACACACATAAATATGTATATAATCATACATTTCCAAAGATTTGAAAGCATCTAACTAACTTCTCAGCTAAATGGCTTATTCTGGCAATCCCATGGAAAATGTCATAGGTAGATCTAAGACTATATATAAATAAGAAGCTACTGATTCTGGTGTTAAAACTCCCAGGTATGAGCGTAGAGGATCTATAAAATCATCTTACTACTAATGTGGGGAGAGAGCCAGGTTGGACTGTTAATTCAAAAGACTGCAATGTGTATAAAACTGTCATTTTGAACTGCATTTCTATGGGAGCTGAAAGAGGTATGGAACACCCTATGGGATTCTATGCTCCAGCCATAGCCTTGAAATGGTAAATGTATCTGAGTTTGGAATGGGTTCTTGGAGAAGATAAGAGGAAGAGGACTTCATACTTTCTTTTTTTTTTAAGATTTTATTTATTTGACAGAGAGAGAGAGAGAGATTACAAGTAGGCAGAGAGGCAGGCAGAGAGAGAGGAGGGAGCAGGCTCCCCGCTGAGCAGGGAGCCCGATGTGGGCCTCGATCCCAGGACCCTGAGATCATGACCTGAGCCGAAGACAGAGGCTTTAACCCACTGAGCCACCCAGGCGCCCGAGGACTTCATACTTTCATCCACAGTAATAGGCACCATAAACATTTCTATGTAAGGTAATGCGGAGCCCCTCCCTAGCAGAGCTTACATTTTAGTTGGGAAGACAGGACACGCACAGAATGAGGTTAAGAACTAGTTCACTAGATCACGTGCTCAAGCAGAGAGACAGAAACGAGAACTGGACAGGTCAGAGAGGCTTCCTAAAAAAAAGTGGTACTTGAGCTGGGCCTTGAAGAAAGGGTGGGGGAAAAGGGCCCCTTGTTCATTCACTCATTCATTCATTCATTCATTCATTCATCAAAATTTTGCATTCAACAAATATTTGTTATGCCAGCTGTGTGCCAGCTTCTGTGCTCAGCATCAGGAATAAAACGGTGAATAGAACTGAAAGGGTTCCTGTCCTGTTCTGGTTTAGAACTGAGATAACAAAATCATTGAATTTATAACACTAATGCGTGCTGTGAGTGGTAAGCCTAGAAGAGAGGCACCTTGTCCAGACTGGGAGATGGTGGTGTGAGTTAGGGAAAAATTCCTAGAGGCAACAAGATCTAAATTGATATATTTTTTAAAAGGCACTAAGCAAACAGAGAGTAGTGGGAGAATGTTCTAAGCAGTGGGAATAGCATCTTGTAAGGCCCAGGGCAAAACAGAGCATGGCATTCTGGTGGCGTGGGAAGAACATGAGCCAAGGAGCAGAGGGAGGAAGAAACTGGGTGTGTACCAGGGGCTCTGCAGACCCCAATCAGGTCTGGCAGGTTAGGAGGCAAAGGGGTCAGTATTCTATCCTGGGAGCAGTGGGTATTCACTGAAGGTTACTGAGCCAGGAAAGGGTAGCATGACAGTACAGGTTGAGGAAGATGAATCCATGAGTGTGAGCAGAATGGCAAGACGCTTCAGTTGGATTCCTCAGGGCAGGCTCTGGTCAAGGTTCAGATCGTTGTTAAGCAAATTCTTATGTCTAACATTATTCCCCTGCTTTGTGGTTGCTAGTACTTCCCAGAAGGATGGACAATTGTGTGAAACCTGAACTGATTACGCTCTTGCTGGATGAGTATGAAGTTTCCATCTATGACCTGAATGGAGACATGAAGGGCCGAGAAATCTGGCCAAACTACTATGCGCAAGCACACGGACTTGTTTTTGTCCTGGATTCCGGTGACTTAGGACGCATGCAGGAAGTGAAGATCATGACACATCTGCTGGCTGATAAAAGAGTGGCAGGGAAACCTCTCCTTCTGTAAGTCTATGCTTTCGTACCCAATTCCCCCTTCCCATGTACCCTCAGAAGAGTAGTAGAGGAAGGGTGGTCCCTTTGTCACAACCAGCGTGAACTCCTCTTCCCTTCAGCTCAGTGAGAGGAAGTGGGCCAGTTCTCTGGGGGCAGTTTCCAAAAGCCACTTTCAGTCTTTGACCCTGAGAAGGTGGCAGAAAACAACTCCTGTTTTGTATAATTGATGCCAATGGACTCACTCCTCCTTTGGCCAGCTACCCAAAAGTTGTGTAACTAGCATTCATTCCAGGGTGGTAATTCTGGTGGCCCAACAATCCTCACCCTTCCCTCACTCCCTTTTTGCTTTTTTCATTCCTCATGAATGCTCCCAACTCAAGCCTGAACAGAGGTTGGGAGAGTGTGTAAAAACTCCAAATCTGTTCATATCCCAGTTAGCCATCCTAATTCAAGTTTGATGGCATAGTGTAGAGAAAGTGAGAAGTGAGGCCCGGGGATTATCTTGGATTCAAATGATCTGTCCTCTTCTTTCCTCCACTGAGAGTTTACTAGAAACATCTCTGCCTCATCCCACTGGTTATGTTTTTAAAGCTAGTTCCTGGATAAATAGTAGTTGTGCTAGAATTGATTGGTTCTCCTCCTCTTTCCCTTCTTTGCTTGCCCTTGGCCTCGATTTCTATTACACTCTTCCTCTTCTCTTCCCTCCCTCTCTCCTGTGCCCTGCTCAAGCCTGGCAAACAAACAAGACAAAAAGAATGCCCTCCTACCTTGTGATATTATTGAATATCTACTCCTAGAAAGGCTAGTGAATAAGTCCCTGTGCCGAGTGGTAAGTATCAACCTCCCCTTCCTCCCCTCCCTCCCCCCCCCTCGAGCCCAGCTGATGCATCTCCTGGCCCATTCCACAATCAGCCCCATCTGCTGGGTCTCAGGCAAAGCCTCTCCCCCACAGACAACATCTACAGTGATGATTTCTGACTCAACGCTGACAATAAATAACACATTCTTATGACACTTTCACATCTGTTTTCTCATTAGGCCTTCAAAAGAGCTCCATACAATTAGAAGTTTCAATATCCTCATTTTATGGATAAGAAAGCTAAGGCTCAGAGGCTATGAGTGACTTGACCAAGGTCACACATCCAGGACATGACACCGCAATCACTTTATTAAAGGACCTTAACTCTTGTCTTTTCATTTACCCTCTCAGGGGTGAGTCCTGGGTGTCTCCTAGGAAGTTTGAGAACCTCTCTAGGCATAGCAGAGCTTAAGTGTACCTGTGTTCTTGGCTGAGAATAATTGGGACTTTGGGCCTCAGGGGTTCCAGTCCCTTGGGCTAGAGCTTTCTCTTCACTTTCTGTCACAGGAACCCTGTTCAGCCATTAGAAACCTCCAAAGAAGGAACCATCAGCCCATAATTGAAGGACTGCGCTGGCTATTAGCTGCCATCGGGGATAAATATAATGAGCTGTGTACTCGCCAACAGCCACTCACCTCGAACATCCCAACCTCCAAGGGCACTAGAGGCTCTGGGGAAAGATGCTCATCAGACAGGTACTGAGCTGCCTCTGTTAGGTGTACTAATAAGAACAGATGCAGGAATCAATCTTCAGTGTACACAAGGAGGTCTGGGTAGTGTTTGGATTCTGCACTGTGCTGAGCAAGTGTTTCAAGATCAGTTGGCCCAAATGGGGCTAGGGCAATGACCACAAACATTCCAAAGTTGTTAGGTCTACCCTCCCCTCATGTTAGTGGGATGAGTTGTAGAAAGGTAAAGCCAAACCTATCGGTATTAGAGCCTCTCCAAAACAGGGTTTCTGTTGCCTGGTTTGCCACGCAGAGGAGGAAAGGAACATGAGCCCTTTAAGAAGCCTACTGGAAACATTCTGTGGCAAAGATTCTTTAAAGCTACCCTACATTCTCTGCTTTCAGGTCTCTGTTCCTCCCAATAATTAGGAAAGATGAGGGAGAACAGGAATATGGAAAAGAAGAAAGAAAAAAAAAGAAAACAAGAGTTGATTAAGGTTTTGGGGAATAAAAGACCTAAATGTCCTCTTGCTCTGTCATCCCTTCCAATGTCCAAAAGCATACAGCAGGGATAGGGTAATAGCTGCATTCAATTAAGGAGGCTGAAGCATGTGTATTTTCGCTATTGCTTTGTCTTTCCTCTCTTCCCCAGTTTTGCTACCAGGATGGGAATATCCAAAGAAAAAAGACAGCATCCAGGACAACACTCAGTGGAAGCTAGGCCCCTAAAGCCAATCCTACAGGTAAGTGGCTCTTTAAATGTTACTGCCCCAGGGACCAATCCCTGAACTGTAGGAGCACCAACTGACTTTTTTTTCCCCTCCATCTTCTTGCTGTACAGAAAGAAGGTATAAGATTAAGGCCTAAAAAGAATATATCAGTCACGTTTGCTTTAGATGAACCCATGAAGGAAGGTGAATGTTCCAGTGGAAACAGAACTCAGAACACTCCTGAGCTTTGCTACAATCAAAGTGATGACTTGCAGCCCCCAGCTCCAATTGTCAATGATGATCTTTTTGAAGGTAATGCTAGACCGGTGGTTAGTCATAAAAGAAAAGATAGAAAAGAAAATATAGGCGTTCCCTCACAATTTATAAGAGTATTCTTGTTTTGAGTCGGGAACTCTTTTCTCATACTATGGTTGGTGGGTAGAAGAAGCAGGTGAAGTAGAGGGAGAGTGCTTGGAGACTACCCTCTGGTAGTCCAGTATGATGCGCCAGCACTCCAGCACTGGCTGACACATGATCTTTGTTTGCACAGCTATCAGGTTATATTAAAGGTTATGAGTTCCTGTGGTGGAAGTACAAATTGGTACAACCTTTATGGTGAGTAGTTTGGTTGTCTGTCTCCCTCTCTCAATATGTATGTGTGTATGTGTGTGTGTATACATATACATATACACACATTCCACTTTACACACACACACACACACACATACACACACACACACACACACACACATATATATATATATATATATACACATTCCACTTTAAAAGTGTGGAAACCCAACATTGTGTACAACAGCTGAAAATTGGAAACAAGCTAAAGGACTGATAGTGGGAAATGGCTAAATAAATTATGGTGCATTCATACAATGGAATACTACGGAGACATTAAAAGGCATAATGTTGACTTATATTTACTGACATGGAAAGTTTTCCACAGCCTGATATTTTGTTAGAGAAAATGGTAAATCAGAGGCTAGCATGTTCAGTGTGATGTGTACACATGCGCAGAACATCTGAAGGGAAATCACCAAAACAGCAGTGGTTTTCTCTAGAGGTGAGATACTAGGTGATTTTGATAAGTAAAAGGCCTAGGTGACTTTCTTTGGATGTTTGGTTTTTTGGAAATTCTAAGTTTTTCTAATAAGCATATACAATCTCTCCCAATACAATAAAGGCATTAAAAAAAAAAGCTATAAGACCTTGAAAGCCCATTGTTGTTAATGGCCACTCCTTCTCAGTATTCCTTGGGACCCCACTATCCGTGATGGTCAACTGTCAATATTATGTCATCTCTGCTCTCCAAGGGATCTAGCCCTTCAGGCCAGCCCCGAGCCTTGGGTTGTTCAACCTATACTGAGGGGCCTAGGCTTGGCCAGGGCCACTGAGGAGGAGAGAGGCACTGTCCTGGGGACGAGGGGTGAGGATGAGAGCTGAGTGGAAGAAATCTGGTAGAAGAGCAGAGGAAGTGTTTTTCTAGATTTGAGGAACTACCCCTAAATCTCTGTCCAAAACTGAAATTTGGAAATAATTCATTTGGAAATTCATTTCTATAACTTCAGAACCCAGGGCAAAAAAAAAAAAAACTGGAGACATGGGACACAGAAGAAATGTTACTGGAAAATCCCTGTGAAGAAGCCTTTGGATCCTGTGGTTAGTAGTCCTTATACAAAGGGGAGAGGGAAGAGGGCAAGACTGACTGAAAGTATGAGGCCAGGGAAGAGGGCAGGTGTCTGGAGGGGTGCAGTCTATACCCCTGTTGGATGTAGGGGCCAACACCCTCCCAACCGGGAGTGATCTGGGAAGGACAAGAACACCTGGTGCTTAGCTTCACTTTGTGGTGATTTGCTGTTTTCTTTCTCTTATTAGACTTTTAACAGAGTACGAAAAAGAAAGATGGAGGGAAGTCCAAAAAAACCATCTCCTATCCTTCCTTCAGTAAATAGGCTCATCTTCAGAACCTTCAGAACTGCTCAGTTTTTTCATTTCTATTAATACCACTAAAGTCCCCCCTACCTACAAGTCCACCTACTCTAACATCACATCCCTGTGGACTCCCATTGTTCCCATCATCCGTCAAGTGAAGCTTACACCTGCCCCAAAAGGCTCAAGAAAGTTAGGTGGCATCCATCTGAGAATGAAGATGACCTTTGGCAGCGAAGAAGAGAGACGTTACATTTCTGCCCCACCCCCCACCATGCTCCTCATGAAGCCCACAAACAAGTCATTGGTGTCCAACTGAAATTGAGCCTTAGAAGTAAAGGGTGAGGTTGGAATTCCATTCTTCCCCCGAGGTTGAGGTTCTTGGGTGTAAGGGGACTGGCAGAAATAAATAGAACTTCGCTGCTGACAACTGTGTCCTGCTGAATCATTTTCAGTCATGCCTCCAAAACAGAACAAAACAAAACAAAACAAAAAAACTTGGTTTTAAATGCCCAGCCATGGTCTAGGGAGCCTGTGGCCTCACTACCGCTCCAAGAAATGGCAATGGCTGCCTCTCCCAACGCTTGGGTCAGGTATGCAAATGCTGTATGAGCTTGAACACATTCAACCCTCTGATAATCCCAAGGAGGGTGGTGGTAGTATTTACTATCCTACAACTATTACTTTCACCACATTGATCTGGTGCCTTCTGGACGTCGAGCCTTAGGTATAGGCCTAAGTTCTTCACACTCATCATCTTACTCAACATCCCTTAAGGGTGGGCAGTAGACCTGTCTGCATTTTCCCAAACGAGGGAGCTAAGGAGCAGACAAGTTAAATGACTTGCCAAAGGTCCCACACCCTGTAAGAGGCAGAGCAGGGATCTGAATCCAGATCTGACTCTAGAGAAGGCAGCAGGCCAGAAAGATTTTCTTACGCTTTTCTCAGACTCCATGCAGAAAGGGAAAGCTACATCCAGGAAATGTGCTGAAATGTAGCCATCCCTGAGTCAGGAGAATTACTTTGATAGGGATAAGCACACCAACAGTTGTGGCAAA
The DNA here is from genome assembly GCA_002007465.1 of Ailurus styani. Taxonomy (NCBI): domain Eukaryota; kingdom Metazoa; phylum Chordata; class Mammalia; order Carnivora; family Ailuridae; genus Ailurus; species Ailurus styani. Next base: position 422,239 of record LNAC01000588.1, read on the forward strand.
CGCAGATGACTGAGTACTTCTGTTTGGCCAGGTGCTGGGCTAAGTGCTTTACATACTATTGCCTTTGTGATCTTACAGAAGTAGAAACTGACATTCAGAGAGGTCAAATCATTTGTCCCAGGGTACCCATGAGGAGGTGGCAGAACTGGTTTTCAAACTAACGTCCAACTCCAGAACTCACGCTCTTAACTCCTACCTTATACAGCCTCACCAGGCAAGATAAGCTAACTAGCCCCTAATTGTTCTTGAACAATAGAAACCTTGCATGGAATAATCAGTCTCACAAACCCATCTAGAGGGTCTGACACTGTCAAAGGTTGCATCACTTGCTATTATGCATTACACATGGCCTTATCTCCAAAAGAACCACCCGAGGCACCTTCTGGATCTTTTTTGTTCTTGTTGTTAAAGATTTTATTCTTTTATTTGACAGAGAGAGAGCACAAGCAGGGGGAGCAGCAGGCAGAGGAAGAGGGAGAAGCAGACTCTCCACTAAGCAGGGAACCCAATGCAGGGCTCCCAGCACCCAGGGATCATGACCTGAGCCAAAGGCAGACATTTAACCAACTGAGCCACCCAGGAATCCCCTAGATCTATTTTTTTTTCAAGATTTTATTTATTTTAGAGAGAGAGAGAGAGAGAGAGAGAGAGAGAGAGAGTGGCGGGGGAGGGGCAGAGGACAAGGAACAAGCAGATTCCCCACTGAGCAGAGAACCTGACATGGGGCTCGATCCCAGGAGCCCGAAATCATGACCTGAGTGGAAGGCAGACACCCAACTGACTGAGCCACCTGGGTACCCCCCACTTATGGATGTTTGATAGGATTCTGACTGAGGCTCAGCCTGTTAGTCATGGAGCCAGAAGTAACATAACAGAGCCTCTAGTCCAACCTCAGTTGTTAAATAGATGAGAAGTTTAGGGTACAGAGAGGTTAAGTGACTTGCCCAAGATTGCACAGCTGACCACTGACAGAGCTGCTCTTAAAATCCACATCTCCTGCGTGCTCAAGCCAATACCGTATCTTTCCAGTCCAAAAATACTGCTTCCTCTTTGGGTCTTCTTTGGCCTCTCTTGACCCATTTACTTGCCTCCAACTTGCCTAATAAATGTAACTGGAGAATTCCGTTGACAATCATTCTCACCCAGGGATTCAGCAAATACCTCTACTGGCAAAGAGTTTTATCAAACAGGAAATGTAATTCAACAAACTTGGGTTCTTAAGAAAACTGGATCACCCACATTTGTCTTTACGGCATGTATGTTTATGAGGTAGGCATGATTTCTCAGCCAAGAGGGAAGTGTGGTTAAAAGGGGGCAGGAGTGCTACCTATGAATGTGGGCAAGTTGAGGAATTTAAGTTGAAACAACCTGATAAAACCACATTTCAGTATATTGGCACATTTCCCTTTGTACAATGTATGTGTTCCTGAGCGTCAACCTAATTTTTCCTACATAGAATCCATCAATCACAGTTATTTAAAGAATATCCCCCAAATACAGCCTGCATACGTCTATTTATTTTTTGAGTGAATCTTAATTTTGTTGCTGCAGGTTGTTACAGTACTTTCCAAATCCCATATCAAGCTGGGTAACCGTGGCAATTTCCCCCAGCGAAGACAGAAATAAGAGTACCTACCTCACAGAGTTGTCAGGATCAAAGAGGGAAATCCATATAAAAATGCTTCACATAGTGCCTGGCACATATTAAGTAGTTCATTAAATGTTAGAGGCTATTATTATGATTAGGGGAGAAGCTTAGATCATTAGACAGCTACACCCCCCTTCTGGGAAAGGCATCCTCTTTTCTGCAAAGGACAACCCAAACAGAGATACCTTGACTTCTAATGTAAAAAGAGCATGGAGAAATTTAGGGTAACTATATAACCACAGCTAACCACTGCCTTCCATATCCTTGTCTTTGAAAATCCTAAATCTGCCAAAGAGGTTTCACAAATCCGTGTCTCCGCATGGCAGCCCAAGACCTAGATTAAGGATAGTTTCTTGACCCTCGGAGGCAAATTTTCTTTCAGGCAAGTGGCTACCTTAGGAGTTTCTCTCCTTTCATTGTCAGGCTCTTGGCCTCCCTCCTCTAGGACTTTTAAAGCTTAGCTTCTTTTCAGAGGCACTTTGTGAGCAAAAGGCCCTGGTCCATCATTCAACAAGCCCCATATGGCTCTGAGCACTTGTTGACTTTGTGTTGCAGGATAGGCCCAGGTTTTCTGACTAGAGAATTCAATATGCAGAGTTAGTGGGGGGCAGGGAGTCCCTCTGTTTGGAATGGTTTTCAACTCCTGGCATCTACTCACCACTCTTCATTTATATGTTGTTTCTACCTGTTTCTACCTATGTCAGCAGGCCTGGTATCCAGTGTGATCTGCAGAACACAGGGCATATAATGAGTACACAGCAAGAGTTAAGAAAGAACAGTGATCAATTAGGATTAAAGCATGGAAACCAGTAGCCAACATAGCCATAAATCCCTGACCATTTGAGTGTTTGGTGCTTGGGCCATACCAGTTGTGTTTTGAATATCACTCTTCCCTCCCAGTAACCAGTTAGAATCACTCATTTTCAAGGCAGTTGCTACTAGTAGGACTTAACCAAGGGCACTGAATATAACACTCTTCTCCTGAGAATCCTGCCAACTAGCCTTCTTAGCTGTGAAATGCCATTGGCCATGGGTGGAGTAGAGGTCACACCTGGACTCACTGCTTTGTCTCAAATCCCTTTTAACCCTTTATTGGATTACCCAAACTGGGATTTCTGACAGGAATGGGGTGTAGAAAGTGCGGGCTGGAAATCATCCCCACATCCTACTTCATTTTTCACAGGTGTGCCTCAAAGAACTTAGCCGTGGCCCCTGACCTGCGCCTTACTTCTTTAGCTATAATAATCCATCCTCCCACTCTCCTTGCCTTTCATCTTGCAGCTCTATCTGAAACACAGGTGGAGCTCTCCTGGGTGAGTGAGAAAGGAGCAAAAACCTCTTGCTGTTGGCACAGAGATAGTATCAGCTGGGGGTCGTGGGAGTCGGGGGGCTTGTACTTCCAACCCTATGCCTCTGAAGTGCACGGCTCAGGTCCAGGGAGCCCAGGAGGCTCTGCTGTCAGGTGGTGGGCCGAGTGATGTTAACAAAGCACTCAAACTGTGCTGTGTGAGGATGACTCAAGAATCCCACGCAATCCCACGCTCATGCTAGTCTCCACTTCCAGGAACTAAAATAGACCTCTGGTGCTAAGAAACAGCAAGCCTTTTATATCTGCTTAGAGAAATGAGCCCAGTCCTAAGAACTATCATGCTATTAAATACAATGGAATGTTATCCAGGCATTAAAGATGACAATTAAGTGCACTGCACAAGTGGGAAGCAGAATGTAAAATAATGTTAAATGAAAACATCAAAACAGAAAACAGCACGTACACATGCTGATCACAACTCTGAAAAACATACATAGAAGGGTTCATCCCTAAAGAAACTAGGAGAACAAAGAGTGCCACAGTCCTTTTAGATTCCACTCCCGCTCCGCCAACAGCTTTTTAAATTGTCATCTGGTCACCCCAGGTTACAAAAACACCTGCCTTTTAGCCGATAACAAGAGTTAACGCCACACTACATTTGCTCCAGGGAATAGAGAAGGAACAGAGTGCTAAGGGGGCTGGTGCTTTAAAATGGGCTAGATACTTACTCTTCCCACTCCTCTCATGTTCAGAGCACAATTACCATTTCAGGCTTAGCACTACAGTGAGAAATTCCTTCCAAACACCTAGCTGACCAAACGCTTAAGATGGGAGTTTAAGACAACATATATATTTGGACCTCTTTTTTTTCAGTTTTATTTATTTTTTCCGTTTTTATTTTAATTCCAGCAAACATACAGTGTTAGTTTCGGGTGCACAATATAGTAATTTAACACTTCCACACATCACCCGGTGCTCATCACAAGTGCCTTCCTTAATCCCCATCACCTATTTCACCCATCCCCCCACACCCACCTACCCTCTAGAAACCATCCATCAGTTTGTTCTCTACTGTTAAGAGTCTGTTTCTTGGGGCACCTGGGTGGCTCAGTCAGTTAAACGTCTGCCTTCAGCTCAGATCATGATCTCCTAGTCATGAGATAAAGCCACATGTCAGGCTCCCTGCTCAGTGAGGAGTCTGCTTCTCCTTCTCTCTCTGCCCCTCCCCCTGACTTGTGCTTTCTCTCTTTCTCTCTCTCAAATAAAATCGTTTTGTTTTTTTTTAAGATTTTATTTATTATTTGACAGAGAGAGAGAGAGAGATTACAAGTAGGCAGAGAGGCAGGCAGAGAGACAGGGAGAGGAGGAAGCAGGCTCGCTGCTGAGCAGAGAGCCCGATGTGGGCCTGGATCCCAGGACGCTGAGATCATGACCTGAGCCGAAAGCAGAGGCTTTAACCCACTGAGCCACCCAGGCGCCCTCAAATAAAATCATTTTGAAAGAGTCTGTTTCCTGGTTTGCCTCTCTTTTTGTTCCCTTTGTTCATTTGTTTTGTTCCTTAAATTCCACATGTAAGTGAAATTACATGGTATTTGTCTTTCTCTGACTTACTTCGCTTAGCATAATACTCTCTACTACTCTATTTGTCATTGCAAATGGCAAGAGTTTATTCTTTTTGGGGCTGAGTAATATGCCTTATATATGTATACCACCTCTTCTTTATCCATTCATCAGTTGATGGACACTGGCTGTTTCCATAGTTTGGCTATAGTAGACAATGTTTTTATAAACATTGGGGTGCAGGGCACCTGGGTGGCTCAGTGGGTTAAAGCCTGTGCTTTCGGCTCAGGTCATGATCTCAGGGTCCTGGGATCGAGGCCCGCATCGGGCTCCCTGCTCCGCGAGGAGCCTGCTTCCCCCTCTCTCTCTCTGCCTGCCTCTCTGCCTCCTTGTGATCTCTCTCCCTCTGTGAAATAAAATTTAAAAAATTAAAAAATAAACATTGGGGTGCATGTATCCTTTTGAATTAGTGTTTTTATGTTCTTCGGGTAAATGCCCACTAGTGCAATTGCTGGATTGTAAGGTAATTCTTTTTTTTTTTAAGGTAATTCTTTTTTAACTTTTTGAGGAACCTCCATACTGTTCACTAGAGTGGCTGCACCAGTTTACATTCCCACCAACAGTGCAAGAGGGTTCCTTTTCTCTGCCTCTTCATCAACACCTGTTGTTTTTTGTGTTGTTGATTTTAGCCATTGTGACAGGTGTGAGGTGAGGTCTCATTGTAGTTTTGACTTGTATTTCCCCGGTAAGTGATGTTGAGCATCTTTTCATGTATCTGTTGGCCATCTGTACGTCTTCTTTGGGAAAATGTCTATTCATGTTTTCTACCCATTTTTTTTAATTTTTTTTTGTTATTTGACAGAGAGAGAGAGATCACAAGTAGGCAGAGAGGCAGGCAGAGAGAGAGGAGGAAGCAGGCTCCCTGCTGAGCAGAGAGCCCGATGCGGGCCTCGATCCCAGGATGCTGAGATCATGACCTGAGCTGAAGGCAGAGACTTTAACCCACTGAGCCACCCAGGCGCCCTCTACCCGTTTTTAATTGATTATTTTTCCTTTTGGATGTTGTCTTTTAGAAGTCACATTTTGGATACTGACCCATTATTAAATATGTCATTTGCAAATATTTTCTCCCAGTCTGTAGGTTGCCTTTTGGTTTTGTTGTTTCCTTCACTGTGCAGAAGCTTTTCATTTTGATGAAGTCCGAACAGTTCATTTTTGCTTTTGTTTCGCTTGCCTCAGGAGCTGTATCTAGAAAGAAATTGTTATGGCCGAGGTCAAAGGGGTTGCTGCCTGTGTTCTCCACTAGGATTTTGACGGTTTCCTGTTTCACATTTAGGTCTTTCCTCCATTTTGAATTTATGTTTTTGTATGGTGTAAGAAAGTGGTCCAGTTTCATTCTTTTGCATGTAGCTATCCACTTGCCCAACACCATTTGTTGCAAATGCTTTTTCCCATTGGATATTCTTCCTGCTTTGCCAAAGGTTAATTGACCATATAGTTGTAGGTTTATTTCTGTGTTTTCTATTTTTCTCATTGCTGTGTGTGGCTATTTTTGTGCCAGTACCATACTGTTTTGATTACTACAGCTTTGTAATATAACTTGAAGCCCATAATTGGGATGCCTCCTCCTTCGCTTTTCTTTTTCAAGGTTGCTCTGGCTATTCAGGGTCTTCTGTGTTTCCATACAAACTTCAGGAGTGTTTGTTCTAGCTCTGTGAAAAATGATGGTGGTGTTTTAATAGGGATTGCATTAAATGTGTAGGTTGCTTTGGGTAGTATAGATATCTTTTTTAATCAACATATAATGTATTTATTTCAGGGGTACAGGTCTGTGATTCATCAGTCAAGTACTATAGATATCTTAACAGTATTTGTTCTTCTGATCCATGAGTGTAGAATGTTTTCCATTTTTTCCCATCATCTTCAGTTTCTTTCATCATGTTTTATAGTTTTCAGATTACAGGTCTTTCATCTCTTTAGTTACTAGGTTTATTCCTAGATATCTTACTTTTTTTGATAGTTATAAATGGGATGGATTCCTTGATTTCTTTTTCTGCTGCTTCATTATTGGTGTATAGAAATGCAACAGGGGCATCTCGGTGGCTCAGTCAGTACAGTGTCTGACTCTTTACCTCAAGTCATGATTGCAGGAATTTCTGGCCTGGGGTGCCTGGGTGGCTCAGTGGGTTAAAGCCTCTGCCTTCAGCTCAGATCATGATCTCAGGGTCCTGGGATCGAGCCCCACGTCAGGCTCCCTGCTCAGGAAGAGAACTTGGCAAAATTTTGGATAATATAGAAGAAATGCCTTCTTGACATTAGACTCATGAGGCATTTTAACAATACAGTAGATTTTAAACAACTTTTAGCAACAGAACCTTTTCTTTGAACAAAATCGTATGCTAAACTCTGGTGTAGGAAACAGGTCTCTTTGTTCCCTCCACCCTACTTCCAGAAAGCTCTTGAGGCTCTGAAAATCTGTAATGTAACAGAAAGAGCACTTGAGTAAAAGTCAAGGTTTTCTTCTTGGTATAGATACTTATGTGCTACGTGTCACTAAGCTTTAAAATAACATGTTCTAGTATCTCAAGCTGAAAGGCCTACTAAGAGATATTGCAAAGGAAAGTGTGTTAGCAACAATGAGACAGGCCCAAAATCATTTTTTTCCCCTTGTTATTCAGAGGTATGCTAGACCCAAAGGGAAGATGACAGCCCTGGCTCCTATACATTTCTGTAAAGCTGAAACACACACTCCTTCTCTCCCCCCGCCCCGCCTGCCCTTCCCTCACTGATGGGATTGACTTTTGAATTCTGTCCTGTGGGCCTCTCTTCCACAGGCATCACCAACTGTGAATTCCACACTGGTCGAGCAGAGATTTTACCACAGCTACTAAAGTCAAAGGAAGATGGGCAGTTCATAGTTGCTGTGGTGAACCCAGCCCGGGTGGGACTGCATAAGAATGGATAGCTTGCCTGTTAATAGAACTAGTTGGATGTTCTTATGATGTCCACCATCTTTAGTCCCTCATTCCCATACAGTGCTAAGGGGTCTCCCAGTGGGCTGGCTCTGAACCTACTTCTCTATTCCTAACCAATCCTAGGTGCTAGCCAGTTGGTAGTTTCTGATAACCCAGACCATGATAGTTTAATTACATTAATAGCGGGGCACCTGGTTGGTTCCATTTGTTAAGTGTTGGCCTTCGGCTCAGATCATGATCCCAGAGTCCTGGGATCGAGCCCCACATGGGGCTCCCTGATCAGCGGGGAGCCTGCTCTCCCTCTGCCCCCCCCCAACTGGTGCTCGCTCTTTCGGTCTCAAATAAATAAAATCTTTAAAACAAAACAAGACAAAAATAGTTATGTTAATAGCAATGTGTTTCTTCCTTCAGACAGGTGGTTCAAGCCATTCGAAACTGCAGGGCTATCTGCACACTGATTTTTGTTCCTGCAAGCCCCATGGTGAAGCCACAGGGAACATCATTGAGTGAGTCTTGACTTCTTTTTTAACTTTATTTTATTTATTTTTTTAGAGATTTATTTATGGAGAGAGAGCATGAGAAGGAAGGACAGATGGAGAGAGAGGAGAGGGAGAAACAGACGCCCCACTGAGCAGGGAGCCCATCACAGAGCTCGATCCCAGGACCTTGGGATCACGACCTGAGCTGAAGGCAGCTGCTTAACCAACAGAGTGACCCAGGCACCCCGACTGACTTCTTTTTTAAAAAAAAGATTTTATTTGTTTGACAGAGAGAGAGAGAGAGAGAGAGACAGCGAGAGAGCAGGGAGCCCAATGTGGGTCTCAATCCCAGGACCCTGGGATCATGACCCGAGCCTAAGATAGGTACTTAACAACTGAGCCACCCAGGCACCTCCTGATTGACTTCTTTTTTCCTGATTATCAAAGTAATCCATTCTTATGTACAGATTTAGAAAACAGTAATATGAAGAGACAGAACAAAGTCATTATACTACATCAACAGTTAGTTACAGGGCCAGGTCCCAGGTAAGGCAAGTATAGCAACTTACTTTGGGTGCAAAATTTAGTAAGAGGGTGCACAAAATCTCAGTAATTAAAATACATTTATAATGCATCATTTTCAAAAATCAAAATGAGTCCCAAGAAATCCATGATGAAAAATACATTAAGATCTTTTTTTAAAAAGCATAATCCATTCCTGTGCTTGCTAAACCCTGTCTCACTCACCTTACTTTAATCTTGGTCCTGGTTCCAATAAAACTTTATTTTAAAAAGCAGGGAATCAATCTGCAGGTTATTTCTAATTTGATTTTCCAAAATATTGCATTAAAATATACTATTTATTTTGATTACTGAGTTTTTTGGCACCCTCTTAAATTTTGCACCCAAGTGAATACCTCTTGCTTCACTCCAGTTCTGGCCCTGGTCAATTCTTTCGAATTTTGAAAAGTCTTTTTCCTTCTCTCTCTCTCTCTTCCTCCCTCCCTTCCTCCCTTTTACTTAAACAATACAATTTGCAATATTTGAACAACATAGGTGGATATGAAGTACAGGTGATACACCTGGATGAATAAGTGAGAATTAAAAGTAAATGAATTGAGCTGTCAAGTCAGTGATCTAGAAAAAAAAATAATAAACCTAAAGGAAACTGAAGGAAAAAATGTTGGATAAAATCCAAAAATGAATGAATGAACTACCCAACAAAAAAAACCTGGTAGACTTGACAAATAAGCAAGATGTTATTAGAAGAAGAAAATAAAATAGATAAATAAATCTAATTAAGAATATAAAGGAAGGGCGCCTGGGTGGTTCAGTGGGTTAAAGCCTCTGCCTTTGGCTCAGGTCATGATCTCAGGATCCTGGGATCGAGGCCCGAATCGGGCTCTCTGCTCAGCAGGGAGCCTGCTTCCTCCTCTCTCTCTGCCTGCCTCTCTGCCTATTTGTGATCTCTCTCTGTGTCAAGTAAATAAATAAAATCTTTTAAAAAAAGAATATAAAGGAATAAAACATAAAAATATAAAACCTTATATGAGAAAAAGCATAACTATAGCTATGAGGAAGTTTTTTTTTTTATTCTTTACCCCAGGGGTACAGGTCTGTGAATCATCTGGCTTACATCTTTCACAGCATTTACCAATGCACAAACCCTCCCCAATGTCTATAACCCATCCACCCTATCCCTACCCTCCCACCCCCCAGTAACCCTCAGTTTGTTTTGTGAGATTAGGAGTCTCTTATGGTTTGTCTCCTTCCTAAGGAAGTTTTTAAAAATTATAAGAAAGTACTTTGTACATCTTGCTCACAATACATTTGAAAACCTAGATGGGCAGTTTTCTGGGAAAATGAAAATGGATAATATTAATTGCAGAGGATGTAAGTAAACCTACTCAGACCGGTAACCATGGAAAAGAATTGAGAAAGTTGTCAAAGAGCTTCTACCCAAAATAAAAACATGAGGCCCATGTGTTTTCACAGTCTCATTTCCTTGTCCTTGCACATTTACCTATTCAAGCTCTCCTTTATTTTAATTTTTGTTATGCTATTTAAAAATGTTTTTGAGTATATGCTAAAGGTGGCACCTCACACCAGTGGGAAAAACATGGACTGTTCAATAAATGGTGATGGACAACTGGGAAGCCAGGGTGAAAAAAAAAGTTGGATCTGTATCCCACAGTGTATATACCAGGAAAAAGGAGTCAGAAATTGAAATATAAAAAGGGGAAACCATAACTGTACCCGAGGAAATCATAGAATTTCTTTATAATCCTGGAGTGCAGAAGCCCTTTCTATGAAAATTCAAAAGCCATATACTGAAAGGTAGTTAAGTTTGCCGACATAAAAAATAACTTCTCCCTTTGTTACACCATACACAGAAATGAACTGAATATGGGTCATAGAACTAAATGTAAGAGTTGAAACTTAGGAATTAATCTTTGTGACCTTGGATTAGGCAAAGTTCTCTTAGATAGGACATCAAAAACCCAAGCAACAACAATAAAATATATGTATCAACAAAAAATATATGTATCAAATATGTGTGTGTATAATTGGACATCATCAAAGTTAAAAAAAACTTTTGTCCTGCAAATGATACTATCAAGAACGTGAAAAGACAGCTCTTAGAATGGGAGAAAACATTTGCAAATCATTTATCTCATAAGGGACAGGTATCTAAAAGCCAGACATTGAAGGGCCGCATCTTACATGATTCCATTTATAGGAAATGTCCAGACTAGGCAGATCTCAAGAGACAGAAAGTAGGTTTATGGTTGCCTACGGCTGAGAGTTGGAGGGTTGCAGAGAAATGGGGAGTGAGGGCTAAGGAGTGCGTGATACCTTGGGTTAACGAAAATATTCCAAAATTGATTGTTCTGATAGATGGACAACTCTGTGAGTGTACTAAAAACCACTGAACAGTATAAACGAGTGAGCTGTATGGTATGTGAATTATATCTCAATAAAACTGTTAAAAAATCAATAACTTACATGATGAAAAGCACCAAAATCAAAGATGGGAGACAGTATACAAACCAGAAAAATATTTGTAGTTTATATCATAAAGATTTTTTTCCTTAATTTATAACAAACTCCTAGAGATTGATTTTAAAAATGACATATCTGATAAAGGGTTAGTATCTGAAATGTATAAAGAATTATCTGGTACGCCTGGGTGGCTCAGTCAGTTGAGTGGCTGCCTTCGGCTCACGTCATGATCCCGGGATCCTGGGATTGAGTCCCGCATCGGGCTCCTGGCTCAGCGGGGAGCTGGTTCACCCTCTGCCTGCTGCTGCTCCTGCTTGTGCTCTCTCTCTGTCTTCTGTCTCTCTGACAAATGGATAAATAAAATCTTTAAAAAGAGAACTTACCAAACTCCCGAAAAACAAATAATCCAGTTAAGAAATGGGCAGAAGACATGAATAGACATTTTTTCAAAGAAGACATGCATATGGCCAATAGACACATGAAAAGATGCTCATCATCACTCATCAGCAGGAAAATGCAAATCAAAACTGTAATGAGATATTACCTCACTCCTGTCAGAATGGCTAAAATTAACAACATAGGAAACAGCAGATTTTGGCAAGGATGCGGGGAGAGGGGAACCCTCTAAAAATATTGGTGGGAATGAAAACTGATGCAGCCACTCTGAAAAATAGTATGGAGGTTCCTCAAAAATTTAAAAATAGAACTGTCCTGTGATCCAGCAATTGCACTACTATGTATTTACCCAAAGGATACAAAAGTAGTGATTTGAAGAGACACATGCACCCTGATGTTTATAGCAGCATTATCAACAATAACCAAATTATGGAAAGAGCCCAAATGTCCATTGACTGATGAATGGATAAAGAAGTGGTGTGGGGCACCTGGGTGGCTCAGTGGGTTAAGCGTCTGCCTTCGGCTCAGGTCATGATCCCAGGGTCCTGGGATCGAGCCCCGCATTGGGCTCTCTGCTCAGCAGAGAGCCTGCTTTCCCCTCTCTCTCTGCCAAATAAATAAAATCTTAAAAAAAAAAAGTTGTGGTGTGTGTGTATATATGTGTGTGTATATATACATATATGTGTGTACACATACACACACACGGGATATTACTCAGCCATCAAAAAAGAATGAAATCTTGCCATTTGCAATGGCATGGATGGAGCTAGAGTGTATTATGCTAAGCAGAATTAGTCAGAAAAAGACAAATACCATATGATTTCACTCATATGTGGAATTTAAGAAATGAAACAGATGAGCATGGGGGAAAAAAGAGGCAAACCATAAAAGAGACTCTTAACTGTGGAGAGAACAAACACAGAGTGTTGCTGGAGGGGAGGTGGGCAGGGAGATGGATTAAATGGGTGATGGGGATTAAGGAGGGCACTTGTGATGAACACTTGAGTGTTGAATGTAAGTGATGCATTCCTAAATTCTCTTGAAACTATTACACTGTATGTTAACAAACTGGAATTTTAATAAATGCTTGAAATAAAAAGAAAACACAAAAGAAAAATGAACAGGTGAAAGAAAATATAAATGTGTTTATGAACCATGAAAGGATGCTCAGTCTCTTCCATTATAATGGAAATGAAAATTAAATGTACCCCGAGATACCACTTTTTACATCTCAGATTGGCAGAAAGACGTTCAAAAGTTTGATAATACACTGTTGGTAATACTAAGACAAAACATGAATTCTAAAATATTACTAATCAGAATGTAAATTGGTACCATCCTTATGGAGGGAAATTTAGCAATATAGATTATAAATGTATATATATATATACCCCCTTAAACCTGTAATTCCATTCCTGAGGCTTTTTCTTTCAAATGTACTGACACACATGTAAAATCACATAGATACAAAGTTAGTTATTGCAGTATTATAACAGCAAGCAATGAAATATCCTAAAAGTCCATCAGGGAGGAACTGGTTAAAATCAGTGCTCTATCCATACAATGAAATACAATGCAGATGTTCTCTGTACAGATCTAGAAAGATCTCTAAGGTGTGTTATTTTTAAACAGATTGAGACATAATTCACATGTAAAATTCATCTATTTAAAGTCCACAATTCCGTGAGTTTTAGTATGTTCTTGGACTTGTGTGGCCATCACCACTATTTCCAGAACATTTTCATCACTTCAGAAAGAAACCCTGCACTTCTCACCTGTTACTCCCCATTTTTCCCCAAGCCCTAGGCCTTAGGCAACCACTAATCTACTTCCTGTCTTTATGGATTTGCTTATTCTGCACACTTCATACAAATGAAGTCACACAAAATGTGATTCTTTCCATCTGGCTTCTTTCACTTATGATGTTTGCAAGGTTCATCCATGTGCTAGCATGTATCAGTTGTTTCATTATTTCATGGCTGAATATTTCATTTTGTGGATATATCACATTTTTATTTATTTATTTATTTATTTTTTAAAGTCTTTTAAATTCTTTGAATCTGTTTCTTTCTTTTAAGATTTTATTTATTTATTTGACAGAGAGATTACAAGTAGGCAGAGAGGCAGGCAGAGAGAGAGGAAGAAGCAGGCTCCCCGCTGAGCAGGGAGCCCGATGCGGGGCTTGATCCCAGGACCCCGAGATCATGACCTGAGCCAAAGGCAGAGGCCTAACCCACTGAGCCACCCAGGCGCCCCCATTTTTATTTTTTTTAAAGATTTTTTATTTATTCGAGAGAGAGAAAGCAAGAGACAGAGCACTAGAGGAGGAGGTGTGGGCAGAGGGAGAGGGAGAAGCAGACTCCCCACTGAGCAGGAAGGCCAACTCAGGGCTTGATCTCAGGACCCTGGAATCATGACCCGAGCCGAAGGCAGATGTTTAACTGACTGAGCCACCCAGGTGCCCCAATATATCACGTTTTATATATTCACGTGTTGATGGACATTTGGGTTGTTTCCGCCTTTTGCCTCTTTTGAATAATGCTGCTGTGAACATTCGTGTGCAAATTTTGGTGTGGATGTTTGCTTTCACTTCTCTTGGGTGGATACCTAGGAGTGGAATTGCCGGGTCATGTGGTAACCCTATGTTAACCTTTTGAGGAACTGCCCAACTGCTTTCCAAAAAGCTGTCCCAGTTTACATTTCCACCAGCAGCCTATGAGGGTTCCAATTTGTCGACATCCTCACCAACTCTTGTCACTGTCTATTATATTCATTCTAATGGATGAAAAGTGTGTGTCCTTGTGGTTTTGATTTGCATTTCTCCAGTGACTGATGATGTTGAGCATTTTTTCATGTGCTTATTGTCCATTTGTATATCTTCTTTGGATAAATGTCTATTCAGATCTTTTGCCCATTTCTTAATTGGATTTTTTTATTATTGAGTTTTAAGATTTCTTAATATGTTCTAGATACAAGTCCCTTATTGGATATGTGATTTGTCAAAATTGTCTCCCATTCTGTGGGTTCTCTGTTCACTTTCTCAATGATGTCCTCTGAAGCATAAGAGTATTAATTTTCTTTCTTTTTTAAAAAAATTTTTATTTATTTGAGATTGCACAGGGAGAGTGAGAGGAAGAAGCAGACTCCCGAGGAGAGTGCCCAATGAGGGGATTGATCCCAGGACCATGACCTGAGCTGAAGGCAGATGCTTAACCAACTGATCCACCCAGGCGCCCCAAGAGTAGTACTTTTCAGTATGTCCAGACTATTTTCTTTCATGGCTTGTGATTTGGGTTCTAAGGTCTGTTACTAAGTGGAAATAGTAAGGTGTGCAGAATTGTTTATATAATTGTAAACTGTCTTTGTAAAAAAGGACAAAAGATTAGGAGAATATGGATTTATATTTGTATAGGCATAGAGAAACTGGTAATTTTTTTTTGAGAAACTGGTAATTTATAGAAGAAACTGATAATAGCAGCTATCTATGGTGGGAGAGAACTGTGGAGATGGGTATCTTAGCTGGGAAGGAGAATTCACTGAATACCTTTTTATACTATTTCATTTTTTAATATAATGAAAATATTTATTATATGACACTAAATTTAAAAATGCAAATGATCAAGAATAAACCTAGCATTCTGCTAACACAGTGAGTAAAGACAATAAACATGGCCACAAAAAGGTAAGAAAAATTTATTTTGAAACGATAGTATGTGGGGCCTCTGGGTGGCTCAGTCGTTGGGCATCTGCCTGCAGCTCAGGTCATGGTGCCACGGTCCTGGGATCGAGCCCCGCATCAGGTTCCCTGCTCAGTGGGAAGTCTTCTTCTCCCTCTCCTACTCCCTCTGCTTGTGTTCCCTCTCTCGTTGTCTCTCTCTCTGTCAAATAAATAAATAAAATATTTATTAAAAAAAAGACAATACGTGCATATGGTAGAAAAATTAAAACAATACAAAAGAGTATGGAGTAATGACTCTCTTTCTTACTCCTGACCCCTAATCCTTCAGATGTCACCACTCTTACCAGTTTCTTCTGTAGCCTTTCAGAGAGATTCTGTGACTATACAAATTTGTGTGTGTGTGTGTACACATACATGTATGTATACATACCATCCCTCTTTTTTTTAACAAATAGAAACAGACTAAAACACCATTCTGCACCATGCTTTTTTTTCTTTTTATTTCTTTTTATTTTTTAAAAGATTTTTATTTTTTTTAAGATGAGTTTTTTTAAAGATTTTATTTATTTATTTGACAGAGAGAGAGAGATCACCAGTAGGCAGAGAGTCAGGCAGAGGGAGATGGGGGAAGCAGGCTCCCTGCTGAGCAGAGAGCCTGATGTGGGGCTCGATCCCAGGAGCCTGAGATCATGACCTGAGCCAAAGGCAGAGGCTTTAACCCACTGAGCCACCCAGGCGCCCCTCTTTTCTTTTTTAAACCTTTGTTATTTTATTTTATTCATTTTATTTGACTTATTATCGATCCCAAGACCCTGGGATCATGACCTGAGTGAGCAGACGGCAGATGTTTAATTGACTGAGCCACCCAGGCACCCCTGCACCATGCTTTTCACTTAACATTAGATTTTTGAGATTGTTCTACAATGATGCAAACTCTGCATCAATACTTACAGGTCTACTTAATTTTTTAAATAGGCTATATAGTTTTAACTTATATAAATATGTCACTTAACTAGTCCTTTTCTCATGAATTTTAAGTTTTTTTCTGTTCTATTGTTACCACAATGTTGCAGTGAATATCCTTGTACATAAACTGTTGTACATACGTGCAGTGTATAGGTATATGTGATGAATAAGTGTATGTGATAGTATATATAGTAGATAAATTCCTGTTGTGGTGTTGCTAAGTTAAAGGATATATACTTTAAACATTTTCAGCTGTTTTCAAAGAAAGCTCTAGAATCAACTTATCAAAAATATCCTTTTGGGACTGTGATTAGAAGTACATTGAACTTATTAATTTAGGGAGAATTAAAATCTTTACAATATTTTTTCTGTCCAAGTATGTGGTATGTCTCTTCAATTAGTCTTATATAATTTTCTCCAGCTATATCTATATCTGTATCTATATATCTAGATCTGGATAGATATAGCTTTTTTCAATTTTTCCAATATAGGTCTTTTCTTCTTAAGGTTAATATAAGATATTGTAAAGTTTTTATTGCTATTATGAATGGGACCATTTTCATTACTTTTTCTAAGTGGTTATTGCCAACTTTGTGTCCAACTTCCTCATTCTTTTATTCATTTTATTTGTTTTCTAGTTGATTCTCTTGCTTGGTAGCTGGCCACTTTTCTTGGTAGCTGGCCATGTGACCACCATCTCAAAATCAGTTTTGGCTCTCTCCTTCCAATACTTTTTCTTTCTTATTACATTGGATAAGAAAATATTCCATTTTAGGGACACCTGAGTGGCTCAGATGGTTAAGCGTCTGCCTTTGGCTCAGGTCATGTTCTCAGGGTCCTGGGATCGAGCCCCACATCGGGCTCTCTACTCAGCAAGGAGTCTGCTTCTCCCTCTTCTGTGTATGCTCTCTCTCTCTCTCTTTCTCTCTCTGTCTCTCAAATAAATAAATAAAATCTTTAAAAAAAATTTTAGAACATGTTCCATTATAGAAGCAGTAGTGAATATCTCGCCTTGTTCTGATTTCAGTGGGACAGTGCTATTTAAACTGTTGAGAGTCAGCCAGGGAAACAAGAACTCTTCTGCTTTGTTGGTTTGAGAGTAAATTGGTACAACCTTTTTTAGAACAGTTTAGTGGTATATATCTTAGGGCCTTACAAGCATATAGGCCCTTCAACTCAGCAGTTCTACTAAACAACTAAAAGTGTATGCAAAGACATAACTATTAAGGGTATCCATGGAGGGACTTTTTTGAAATAGCAAAGTATTAGAAACAACTTAAATTTCCAAAAGTGAGGGATTAGGTAAATAAACTATGGTACACACATTTAATGAAATACCATATAGCCAATAAATGTGAGGTAGCTTGACATATAGTGGAGAGATGGATATGATCTATGATGAACTGAAGAAACTCGTTGTAAAGCAGTATGTACAATGTGTACACTGTGACTCCAATTTAAATATACATATTGAGAAAGATATATCCTGAGAAGTCAGCAGTGGTTTTCCTTGGTGAGTTTATAGGTGAATTTTTGTGCTTATTTTTGCTTCACTGCCTTTGAAATAAGTGAAAAGAGTAATCTACTTTGAAACATTTCAATAGAATAATTTAATACAAGTAATATTTGTTAATTAATTACCTTTCATATACAAATCATACAGAAACATATATGACTTAGACAGCTTGCTCCATTCACTACTGAACTCTGTATCAAAAACTGGGAACACAGAGATGAATAATAAGCAGTTTTTGCCTCATTTCTACCCTTGAAAAGATTATACTCCACTGAAGTAGATGGTTTAAAAAAAAAAAAACTCCAGGGCGCCTGGGTGGCTCAGTGGGTTAAAGCCTCTGCTTTCGGCTCAGGTCATGATCTCAGGGTCCTGGGATCGAGGCCCACA
>LNAC01000588.1:443586-465001 GCA_002007465.1 Ailurus styani
AGAGATCATATAATTGTCTTTCTCTGATTGACTTATTTCGCTCCGCATAATACCCTCCAGTTCCATCTATGTCGTTGCAAACGGCAAGATTTCGTTTCTTTTGATAGCTGCAAATGCAACCTATAAACTGGCTATAAAAGACATTTAGAACCTAGATATCCTAAATGTCTTTTATCACCAGTTTATAGGTTGCATTTGGGTGTGGTGTCTCTTTTAATTTAGAACAGTCTCTCCACTTTTTTTTTTAATGGCATTGACTTTGAGAGACTGGCTCTGCCCCACATTAGGAATCTGATTGTAGTGTCACCAGCCATCCTGGTTTGCCTGTGACTGTATTGCTTTAAGCACTGGTCCTGTATCCCTCCCAGGGTAGGATGCTTTGTTTCCTTATGGTAATGTTTAGCTCCTCCTTCCAGCCCCTGAGTTTCCTGTCAGTGTGAAGTGCTTGGAATCAGAGGCTTGATTTGATTCGATTAAACCATATTTTGGTAAGAATGCTTCATAAGCAACGTTGTGTGCTTTATGTCACATCTTATCAGGAGGCACGTAGTGTCAGTTGTCCACTCTTAGGGTGATGATTTAGGTGGTGACCCTAAGAACTCTCCATGTGATTTTCTCTTTGTAATTAACAAGCAATTTGTGGGGTGTTACTTTAGTACCGTGTGATTGTTCTGTTCCCCAGTAACATCTCACGTAAAGCTTTTAGCATCATCCGTTGATTATTGTTTCCTGACTCGGTAATTTGGTTTTCTGATTTTTAAAATGTATTCCCTGGCTTGGTGATTTAATTAGGGTTGGAAAATGTTGATTTCCTAGTTCTGTCATCCAGTCTATATTTCTTAGCTGGCATTCTTGTGTTTTGATAAGCTTTTCCTCATCTGTGGAATATGAATCGGAAAGGAGAAGTAAAAGCCTAATTCTTTTCCGAATTTTCAGAGCAAGAAGTTGATGTAATAGTTCCAATAGTAGCAGTTTTATTGACTGATTTTTATATCACTTGACTCAGTGTTTTTCTTATTTAAATTCAGTATTTTACACTCAGTTCAGACATTTTTTTGGTAATATTAGCTCAAATATTCTCATGTGACCAGTGATAGTCCCTTCAGGCTGGCTCCCACGTCCTTTTTTTGGTTCGTTTTTTAAAGTTTTTATTTTAATTCCAGTTAGTTAACATACAGTGCAATATTAGTTTCAGTGTACAATTTAGTGATTCAAAAATTCCATACACCACCCAGTGCTCATCATGACAAGTGCACTCCTTAATCCCCATCACCTATTTAACCCACCCTCCACCTTCCTCCCCTCTGGGAACCACAAGTTTGTTCTCTGTAGTTAAGAGTCTGTTTCTTGGTTTATCTCTTTTTTTTTCCTTTGCTCATTTGTTTCTGAAATTCTACATATGAGTGAAGTCTTTCTCTGACTGACCTATTTTGCTTAGCATAATACTCTCTCGCTCTATCCATGTCATTGCAAGTGTCAAGATTTCATTATTTTTATGGCTGAATAATAATCCATTGTGTGTGTGTGTGTGTGTGTGTGTGTACACAGTTATATATATATATATAAACATTGGGGTGCATGTATCCTTTTGAATTAATATTTTTGTATTCCTTGGGTAAATGCCTACTAATGCAATTGCTGGATCATAGGGTAGTTCTATTTTTAACTTTTTGAGGAACCTCCATACTGTTTTCCAGAGCGGCTGCACCACTTTGCATTCATATTAACAGTGCAAGAAGTCTCCCCTTTCTCCACAACCTTGCCAACACCTGTTCTTTCTTATGTTGTTGACTGTAGTTACCCGAGAAATGAATAATCCAATTAAAATAGGGGAAGAAGACATGAATAGACATTTTCCCAAAAAAGACCTACAGATGGCCAACAGACAATGAAAAGATGCTCAAGGTCAATCATCTTCAGGGAGATGCAAATCAAAACTACAGTGAGATATCACCTCACCCTCAGAATGGCTAAACAGCCATGTCCTTTTGACATTCCTCCATGAGTCTTCGAGCACTTCCTTAGATTCTGGTACAAGATTCCTAGACTCAAACATATATTTCCCTGCCCCAGTCCTGGAAACAGCCATTTCTAAGGAACCCTGGTTCCTTTTAATGGAGAATGGTATTCAGAAATTTCTGAATGCTGGATGTTAGAAACAAAATCTAATACTGCATTTCTGTGAGCTGTACAATATTAGTACAGTGACCAACTGTCCTGATTTACTCAAACCTGGGACTTTCAGTGTTAAAACCAGGAGCATCCTATGCAAACAAATCCTATACAAACAGGTAGAACAAGTTGGTGACCCTAAATTGGTCACACTCTTAATAGTAATGATTAAGAAAGAACAATGGAAATTGGGGTTACGATATGTATACCAGAAGTAGCTAAGGTAGCTGTAAATTACCAGATTTAAGGGTTTGTACTAAATCTCTTCCAACTGTAAAGTATCTATGTCTAGAGCAGTGGATCACAAACTTCACTGCGCATTAGTATCGCCTGGAGAGCAATTTAAAGTACTGAGCCCTGGGCCCAGGACATACCAATTTAATTGGTTTAGGAAGGGTCTCAGACATCAGTATTTAAAAAGTGTCCCCTGCCCAGTGATTCTCATGCACTGCCAGGGTCGACAGCCAGTGGTCTGGGTGGGGCTTTGTCTTTCCAAGTGCGGCCCCTGGACCAGCAGGACTGGCTTCATCACTTAGGAGCTTGTTAGAAAAGCAAACTTTCAGACTTCACCCCAGCTGGATGAGAAACTGGGGATGGGACCCACCAATCTGTGTTGTAACATGCTCCCCAGGTGATGCTGATGCTCACTCAAGTTTGAGACCCATTTGTTCAGAGCAACTGTTCCTCAGCCTTGGTTGCACATTATAATCACCTGGGGACCTTCAAAAACAGAGGTTCCTGGGTGTCACCCCTTCAGAGAGTCAGATTGCCTTCACTTTGGGTGTGCCCCTAGCATCATTATTTTAAAAACTCCCTAGATGACTCTGATGTGCAAGTAAGGCTGAAAACCGTGGTCTGGGGTTTTTGTCTCCAAGGCCAGTGTTTGACTTGATGAGTGAAAGTGCACGTCAAATTGCAGATAAAAAAACTAGATGTGTAATGCATAGGCCAAATAGCTTGCTTTTTCGCTTCCTTGTTTAGACCTATCCAAGGTCTCTAAGCACTGGTTTGCACTCCTTTGAAAAGATTTTCATCCCTTGGAAGCATTCCCTTTCCCATTCTTCCAGCAGTAATTCTGGTGGGTGTGGTAGTGAGTGGGGCTTGAGATACCATCAGTTGCTAGTAATCCTAGCCAAGCCTTAATGTAACCCTCAGCCATGGCAAGAGAAAAGTAGGCTCATTTTTTAAAAAAAAGATTCTATTTATTTTATTTATTTATTTTACAGAGGGTGAGCGTGTGAGAGAGCACAAGCAGGGGGAGCAGGAGAGGGAGAAGCAGACTCCCTGCTGAGCAGGGATCCCAACTCAGGGCCTGGTCCCAGGACCACAGGATCATGACCCGAGCTGAAGGCAGACACTTAACCACAGCCATTCAGGCACCCCGAAAAGTGAACTCATTTTAACATTGAAGTAAGACAGTTGTTTTAAGGATTTCTCCTCAGCCTGCTTCCTACCTGTCTTCCAGAACGTTTCTTCTCATTAGGCTTAACCTAGAGTTGCTGAACCTACGAGTGTAATTTTGCCATTACTCTGAGTGCAGGCTTGGAGTTTTTAGCTACGGCAATGGTTCCTAGTCTTAGCTGCACGATGGACTCATCTGGCAGCTTTAAAAAAAAAAAAAGCTCCTGGTTCCTGGGGCTTGGTCCCTAACCCCAGATATTCTGATTTAATTGGGATGTGGCTGAAGGATCTGGAGTTTTAGAAGATCCCCCAAGGTGATTGAAATGTGCAGTTGGGGTTATGATCCTCCGATTTGGGTTGTGGTTCCCAAACTTGTCTGCATAATAAAATTCCCCAGGGATATTTTAAAGCTTCCAAAACCCAGGCCACACCCGGCACCAATTAAATAATCACAGCCTCTGGGATGGGACATAGGCGTTGGTAATTTTGAAGTTTCCCCAGTGATTCCAATGTGCAGCCAAATGTTGAGAACCACAGCGTGAGGGTATTTGATTGTTTGAGGTTTGGAAGGGAGACAAGAATGATTGTCATTTGCTGAGATGTAAGTCTTCCAGCCCTTCACCTTCAAAATCACATTGCCAATTTATAATTGACAGGGGCATCACTGTCAGTTTTCTAAGAGATGTATTTCAAAATGGCATGGCCAGGGCGCCTGGGTGGCTCAGTGGGTTAAAGCCTCTGCTTTCGGCTCAGGTCATGATCTCAGGGTCCTGGGATCGAGGCCCACATCGGGCTCCCAGCTCAGCAGGGAGCCTGCTTCCCCCTCTCTCTCTCTGCCTGCCTCTCTGCCTCCTTGTGATCTCTCTCCCTCTGTGAAATAAATAAATAAAATCTTTAAAAAAAAATTTAAAAAAAATGGCATGGCCATAAAATGCAGTCATGAACCAATTGAAGCTCCCTCAGATCTTACCAATTAATTCAAGTGCAAAAGGACAATTGAAATGGAATATAATTATGTCCCAGACTTAAAAATTTTCCATCAGCTGATTTGGTTCTATCATTATATGCATTTCCACATTATTTTCCCATTGTTTCTTCTCAAAGATTAAGTGGGATGGCAATGCTGACATGTAGCCCAGATTCTATTTAGTAGAGGAACATGTCAATATCAAGTCCATTCCTGTTAGGGATCCTCAGAGTACATGGAAGGGTAGAGGCCTTTGCTCTGAGAACTGAAAAAAGGAATTTAAATATTTAAAAACGTTGGCATGTACTGCTTGCATTTTACTGATCACCTTTGTTTGTAACCAATCCAAGGAATACCTGAGAAGAGAGAGGGCCTTATTATATATACTTAACTGTTTAATCGTTTTCCTTCTCCAGTTAGACTGTAAGTTTGAAGGTATAAGGGCTATCTCCTGTTCACTGTTGTATCTCTGTTTTGCACCCAGTTCAGTGTCTGAAATGTGCAGGTGCTCAGAGAGGCAGTGTAGCATACTGGCCAAGAGGACCGGCTTTTGAATCAGTCTGATCGAGCCTTGAATCCTGGCTCTGTCACGTACACGCTGTGTGAACTTCGGTGAGTCACTTAACCTCTCCAACCCTCTGTTCCCTGCCCTTCTCTCTGTAAAAGAAGGGTCATAATAGTATGTAGCTCGTGGGATTGTCATGACCCATTCAGCAAGACATTATTTGTAAAGCACCTTGCAAATTGCCTGGCACATAGTTTGCGTGCAGCAAGGCGGGAGTTATTCTTAATAATCCAATTACTTGTTAAAGGAATAAATGGATGTAATAGCCTGCTTTCCCTTCCCTCTCTTGAGGTTAACAAGCCAAAATAACCTAATCAATTTGGTTTCTGTCAGATTTCAACACTTAATTTCAGGCAAATAAAACCAACCACACATTGGAAAGAGTCTCTTTCCTGTTGGTGTTGGTGTTTCTCAGCATTTATGTTATAGTCAAATATTGCAACTTCTAGTAAAAAGTTTAGAGTTTGGAGGAAAAAAATGAAGCATAGAAAACAGATAAGGCCATCCCTCTCATTTTGTCACCCTCAAAATATTGGTTACTAAAATAACCCACTTGTCAAATCCCTTTGTACTGCTGTGAGAAGTGCTAATGTAAGACATGTTTTCTGAAAATAACCATGATGAGGTGTCACAAATTAAGGGCTTTGGTACAGAAGTGATAAAGTTCCTTTCTGGGTAGAATAGCTCAGGATCATAAATTGCGCAGAACCTCTACTGGCTTACCCTTTCCACCTCCTAAAAGGAAACTAGTTTCTAGGGGTGGGTTGTTTTTTTTTTTTAAACTACACATACTATAAATGCTGCGTAGGATTCTAGATTGGATCCTAAACGGAAAAAGGACATTAGTGCAAAAACCAGTGAAGTAGAAATAAAATCTGTGGTTTAGTAAATAGTTTTGTACTATATTGTTAGTGTCATGATTTTGATCAACATACCAGTGTTCTGTGAGGTGTTAATGTTAGGGGAAGCTGGTGAAGTATATACAGGAACTCTGTACTATGTTCACAGCTCTTCTGCACATCTAAAATTATTTTGAATCAAAAAAAAACCCTAAACATAGTCTTTTAAAAACTAAGCATACTGATTAAAAGCTAATTCTAGTAAAACCAGGTGTGGGCAAGTGTTCAGGCCAGGGCTCCAGGGAAAGAATAGTGCTCACCCAGATACCTAGTTATTTGCATAAGCATTACCTGTGATAAGGTGACAAGGGGCAGGAGTAGCATATAGTAATTATTTTACAATAACTAAGCTTTGCCTGCTTGTGCTCTCTCTGACAAATAAATAAATAAAATCTTTAAAAAAAAAAAAAGAAGAAGGTGAAAGAACCTAGGATTTACCCTGTCTTGATTGTATCAGTACATCAGGGTAACCAAATAGCTGATAAGGAAAAGTCATTTTTAGAAGAATTCTAACTAATAAATGAAGACATGATAGACTAGGCAATGATCACCAATGAATCGAAAACCTGATAGAAAATTTTTTAAAGAGTGCATCAGGCTGATAACACTGAATCCACGGTTCAATTTTAACATCACCAAAAGAGAGCCCATCAGACATATATGTGTTAAAAATTTTCTCACCTCGGGGCACCTGGGTGGCTCAGTCATTAAGCATCTGCCTTCGGCTCAGGTCATGATCCCAGAATCCTGGGATCAAGCCCCACATAACACTCCCTGCTCAGTGGGAAGCCTGCTTCTCCCTCTCCTACTCCCCCTGCTTGAGTTCCCTCTCTCACTGTCTCTCTCTCTCTGTCAAATAAATAAATAAAATCTTTAAAAAAATATTTTCACCTCAAGTTAAATCTGAATCTAATCATCTGGATCTACCAGTTTATAGGAAATACAGGGGAAATGTTCATAGCAGCAATGTCCACAATTCCCAAACTGTGGAAAGAGCCAAAATGTCCTTCAACAGATGAATGGATAAAGAAGATATGGTCCATACATACAATGGAATATTATGCAGCCATCAGAAAGAATGAATACCCAACTTTTGTATCAACATGGACAGAATTGGAGGAGATTATTCTGAGTGAAATAAGTCAAGTAGAGAAAGTCAATTATCATATGGTTTCACTCACTTGTGGAGCATAAGGAATAACATGGAGGACATTAGGAGAAGGAAAGGAAAAGTGAATTGGGGTGAATCGGAGGGGGAGATGAATCATGAGAGACTGTGGATTCTGAGAAACAAACTGAGGGTTTTAGAGGGGAGGGAAGTGGGGGGATGGGTGAGCCTGCTGGTGGGTATTAAGGAGGGCATGTATTACATGGAGCACTGGGTGTGGTGCATAAACAATGAATCTTGGAACACTGAAAAAATAAAATTTTTAAAAAAAGGAAATACAGGGGACAGAGGAAGAATATTAAATGACATCATGAGAATTCAATCAGCAAAATCCAGAACAAGAATTTCCACAGGTGGGCGCCTGGGTGGCTCAGTGGGTTAAAGCCTCTGCTTTCGGCTCAGGTCATGATCTCAGGGTCCTGGGATCGAGGCCTGCATCGGGCTCCCTGCTCAGCGGGGAGCCTGCTTCCCCCTCTCTCTCTCTGCCTGCCTCTCTGCCTCCTTGTGATCTCTCTCCCTCTGTGAAATAAAAATAAAATCTTAAAAAAAAAAGAATTTCCACAGGAAAACCAACCAGTTTCTTCATAAATTGCAAGGACAAAAAATTAAGAGGGAAGGGTACTTACAAATTAAAAGAGAATGAAGAGACATGTTCGTAAAATGTAATGTGTATGCCTTGTTTGAATCCTGATTTGGATAAACCACCTATAAAACTCAAACTATTTATGTGATACATCGGTGTCAAACCTAAACATTTACTGGATATTTGATGATATTATGGGATAAATGTTTATTTCTGGATGTAATAATGGTATGAAGTTATATTTATTTATTTATTTATTTTTAAAGATTTTATTTATTTGACAGAGAGATAGAGAGCACAAGTAGGCAGAGTGGCAGGCAGAGGGAGAGGGAGGAGGAGAAGCAGACTCTCCACTAAGCAGGGAGCCTGATGCAGGGCTCGATCCCAGCACCCTGGGATCATGACCTCAGCCGAAGGCAGCCACTTAACTGACTGAGCCACCCAGGTGCCCCTATTTATTTTTTTTTTTACAGATCGTATTATTTCACAGAGAGAGAGACAGATAGACAGACACAGAGAGAGCACAAGCAGTGGGAACAGCAGAGGGAGAGGGAGAAGCAGGCTCCCCGCTGAGCAGGGAACCCAATGTGGGGCTCGATCCCAGGACCCTGAGATCATGACCTGAGCTGAAGGCAGATACCCAACAACTGAGCCACCCAGGCACCCCTGAAGTTATGTTTAAAAAATTAAGTTCATTTTTTTAGAACTCACACTGAAGTATTCACATTTTATATGATATGTAAGGTCTGGAATTGGCCTCAAACTAATCCAAATGGGTTGGTGGAATGTGGGGTGGGTGAGAGTATAGATAAAATAAGATTGGACATATACTGATAGTTGTTGAAGCTGGGGAATGGGTATATGAAGTTCATCACACCATTCTCTACTTTCATATGTTTGCAACTTTTCACAATATAAAATGAAAGGAAAATTTGTACAACAAAGGAAAACAAAATCTTAGCACATGTACTTGGCTCAGGAATGAAACTATGACTATCTACATAGTCATAACAATAGAAATACTACATATTAATTTAACCAACAATTACGCTATAAATACAAAAGAAGGGTAGTTTGGGAAGAGAGACAAAATAAGGAAGAGAAATTCTTATATCCCATTACTAGAAGTCAACAAATAATATGTAACTTGGATAAAGCAAAACACATCAGAATAATGTACTATTTAGAAATAAGAACACTGTAGAAGAAGAAGAAGAAATAGCTAAAATAAATGCTGTAGTTTCTGGAAAACAAGACTCAAGAGCAAGGAAGGGTAGGACAGAGGAGCATTTTTTCCTTACTAACCTATTACTATTTGACTTTTTTATTTTATGTATTTGACAGAGAGAGAGAAAGTGGCAGGCAGAGGGAGAGGGAGAAGCAGTCTCCCTGCTGAGCAGAGAGCCCTATGTGGGGCTCAATCCCAGGACCCCGGGATCATGACCTGAGCCGAAGGCAGATGCCTAACCAAGTGAGCCACCAAGGTGCCCCTACTATTTGACTTTTAAAACTATGTACTTGTATTTCTTTGATAGTATTTTATTTATAGACTGCTTCTTAGGTCTTGGAGCTCTGGATGTCAGCTCCCATAAAATTTGTATTTTGACTCAAGACTTAAGAAGAGATACTAAAACCTCAAATCAGGGCAAACTATGGTTATCTTATCATCGTAATGAAATGGAATGTCACTACCAGGAACAGGGAAAGAGAGATCAGGGTATTTAAAAAGTGAGAACAACCTAGGGCTATACAAATGGTATTATTTTTATTACAGTGGGCATCTGGCCTATATTTGAGTACCTACTGGATTGGCTCTTAGGTCCCAGTACAAATTTTGCAGGGAAAGGGAATTCTTCTGGATAGATGTGGAAGGTAAACACTTTGCCCCACAGAAGCTGGAAGGGCTAGGAACTTGGGCAAATATTGCAAAGAGGTATCCATTCACCAAATATTTGATGAATACCCACTATGTGTAGGAATCTATGCTAAGTGCTGGGCTACAAAATTAAATACACAGCGGCTACCTCAGCAGTCTCGTGTGGGAAGCACCAATACACAACAATGCAATATGGTATAACAAATGCAACAACAGGAGATAAGCAGTGGGAGATAGACTAGAGTACAGAAAAGGGGGATCCCTAATCAGACTGAGGAGTCAGATAAGGTTTTCTACAGGACCTAATGCTTGAAATGAATCTTTGAACATAAGCAGAAGCCAGGGGGAAAAGACTGAGAGTGCTTTGGAGAAAGGACAGCCTCAAGCAGGAGTGAGATAGCTCAGCAGAATACCTTGAGTTCCACACAAATGGAAAGAGGAAAGCAGGTGAGCATGTGGCAGAAGATGAGACTAGGGACCTTCTCATGAAGATCTGTCAGTGCAAAGATAACAAATTTAAGCTTTATTCTAAAAGCTATTGGGTAACTACTGAAGAATTTTAAGCAAGATTGTGGTTATGATTTTGTTTGCATTTTAAGGACGCCTCTGGCTGCAGTGTAGAGAATAAACCAAGGTAAGGGGCTGGAACTAGTGAGACCAGTTTGGAAGTTATTGTAGTAGTTGAGGCAAGAGAAGATGGTAGCTTGGAATTGAGTGGTGGTGGTGGTGGTAACAGTGGCGGAAATAGAAGAGGATGGAGTCAAGGTATTTTTAGAAAGGAAAACTAATAGAACTTGGCAACTGATTAGATGTGGTTAAGGAGGAAGGTGGGGATTAAGACAGAGGAGTCTAGGGACGCCTGGGTGGCTCAGTGGGTTAAAGCCTCTGCCTTCGGCTCAGGTCATGACCTCAGGGTCCTGGGATCCAGCCCCGCATTGGCCTCCCTGCTTGGTGGGGAGCCTGCTTCCTCCTCTCTCTCTGCCTGCCTCTCCACCTGCTATGATCTCTCTCTCTCTCTCTCTCTCTCTCTCTCTCTCTCTCTCTCTCTCTCTGTCAAATAAATAAATAAAATCTTAAAAAAGGAGTCTAGGATGACATGTTTCTAGTACATGGTGCTACCATTTACTAAGGTGAGAAAAAGGCAGCAGATTCTGAAAGAGACGAGGACAAATTTGGTTTAGGGCAGTATTTCTCAACTAGAGGCAACTGTGCCCCTCAAGAGACATCGAGAGACATTTCCAGTTGTCACGACTAATGGCATCTAGTGGGTAGAGGCCAGGGATGCTGAAGTCCTACAATGTACCTAACAGCTCCACACAACAAAAAATGATCCAACCCAAAATGTCATTAGGGCAGAAGCTGAGAAACCCTGATCTAGGGCAATGCTGATTTGAATCTGTAGGTCAGTTAAGTAAAGTTCAAGAGCCTTTTAAAAATGCACCCCCAGGGGGCGCCTGGGTGGCTCAGTGAGTTAAAGCCTCAGCCTTCGGCTCAGGTCATGATCTCAGGGTCCTGAGATGGAGGCCCGCATTGGGCTCTCTGCTCAGCAGGGAGCCTGCTTCCTCCTCTCTCTCTCTGCCTGCCTCTCTGCCTACTTGTGATCCCCCCCTCTCTCTCTGTCAAATAAATAAATAAATAAATAAGAATGAAATGCACCCCCCCGGGCACCTGGGTGGCTCAGTTGGTTCGGCAGCTGCCCAACAGGTCATGATTCCAGGGTCCTGGGATCAAGCCCAGAATCGGGCTCCCAGCTCAGCTGGGAGCCTGCTTCTCCCTCTCCCTCTGCTTGCTGCTCTGTCTACTTGTGCTCTCTCTGTATCTCTCTGTCAAATAAATAAATAAAATCTTTAAAAAAATAGAAATGCACCCCCTAAAGCTCAAGAGGGAACCAGAATACAAATATAAGTTTAGGAGCTATCAATCTGTAGGTGGTCATTCCACCTACAACTCTACTTGGGTACAATCTCCCATGAATGTATCTGAAAAGAAGGTCAAGGACAGAGTCCTGGGGGATACCTATGCTTATAGTGGGAAAGGAGAGGGGAAAGACTAAGAAGTGGCCAGCAAGACAGGAGGAAAACCATCAGAGAAAGGAATCATAGAAATCAAACAAAGAAAATGTTTCAAGGAGAGAAGTAAGATAAATAAGTGGTGTCAAAGGCAGAGAAAATCTGAGTGAGTTAGGGAAAGTTTCCGTTGGAGTTAGCAAAATAGAAATCACTGATGACTTTGACAAGATCAATTTCTATGGGGTGTTAAGGGAGGAAGAACCATGAGATTTTTTTTTAAATGGGAGATAGTTAATATGTTTATGAACTTAAAGAAAAGAGCCAATAGGGGTCATAGTGAAGGAGGTACAGAAACAGGAGGAAGAGGGTATGTAATGAAGGAGCAAGGATCTAATGGAAAGAAGAGATGAGTCCAAAATGGTGTTTCAAGGAAGGATAGCCTTAGACAGGGGAAAGGCCAACTGCCTCTTTCACTGAAATAGAAGGAAAGGAGGGATAAGATTTCAGTGAAATTGGTAGATGTTAGGAGAAGCTAAGAGAGCTCTCATGTGATACCCTTAACTTTTCGGGGAAGAATGAGGTACAATCATCTGCTAAGGGCAAGAGTAGAAGTGAACGGGTAAGGAACTGAGGAGAGGTAAGGGTTTAGATAAGTCTCTGAAGAGAGTGGGAGAAGAAACTGATAAGGCCCATGTAGGAAGATTTCTGGAGAACAATTCTACAAAGGAAGCTGCATCCTAGCCGAGAAATCTTGGAGGTCAAGATGTGTGTTATTAATTAGAAGGCACCGCCCAGGTGTCAGGGACTTAAATCATTAGGAGGGTAGGTGCTGGTAAGAACCAACAGGAAACAATAGTATCAGTTGGGGAGTCCTGTTCAGTCCTCATGAGCAAGGCTTTTGACTTGTTTTTTTAAGTTCCACAAGGCCAGGCACCATGCCTATTTGAGTCGTCACTGGATCCTCAGCACCTAGCAGAGAGCATAACGAATAGTAGGCACTCAATAAATAGTAGGTGCATGAGAAGAGAAGAATATAAAAATGTCTTAGAGGGGCGCCTGGGTGGCTCAGTCATTAAGCAGCTGCCTTCAGCTCAGGTCATGATCCCAGGGTCCTGGGATCAAGCCCTGCATCGGGCTCCCTGCTCAGCCGGAAGCCTGCTTCTCCCTCTCCCACTCCCCCTGCTTGTGTTCCCTCTCTTGCTGTATCTCTCTGTCAAATAAATAAAATCTTTAAAAAAATTAAAATAAAAAAAATGTCTTAGAGGCCGGGGTGCCTGGATGGCTCAGTTCGTTAAGTGACTGCCTTCAGCTCAGGTCATGATGCCAGGGTCCTGCTTCCCCTCCCCCCTCTCCCTCTGCCAGCTGCTCCCCCTGCTTGTATTCTCTGTGTGTCAAATAAACAAAATCTTTTAAAAAAAATGTCTAAGAGGCCAACCTCACAATATAGATGCCTTACCACTTGTATCTCCCATGATATTTCTCAGTTCTGTTCTGCCAAAAACAGTAGCCTTCCAAATATTTCAGAGACATGTCACCTGTTAGACTGCCTTCACCGGTACCTCTTTTACCTAATCCTTCTTTCCTATTAAATTCCTTGGATGGGGCGGCTGGGTGGCTCAGTCATTAAGCGTCTGCCTTCGGCTCAGGTCATGATCTCAGGGTTCTGGGATCAAGCCCCACATGGGGCTCCCTGCTCAGCGGGAAGCCTGCTTTTCCCTCTCCTACTCCCCCTGCTTGTGTTCCCTTTCTCACTGTCTCTGTCAAATAAATACATAAAATCTTCCCAAAAAAGTCCTTGGATGCCTGACATGTTCAGTAATGGATGAAGTTCTCTCTCCTGCTCTCCACCCTCCCTGAAATGAAACACTATCAATGTTCTCTCCATGTTATAAGGTATGATTTCAGAACAGAGCCCCTCCTCCCCTGTAGCACCAGAGGCCGCTCGATTATTAAAATGTCAGGGAAACTACTGTTACAGACCGCAGTGCCTAGGGTTATCTTCAACCAGCCCTTGTTTCTCATTACCTGTGCCACTTGATTGTGTTTCTCAAGGATGTTTTTTTTTTTTTTTAAAGATTTTATTTATTTATTTGACACAGAGAGAGAGATTACAAGTAGGCAGAGAGGCAGGCAGAGACAGGGAGAGGAGGAAGCAGGCTCCCCGCTGAGCAGAGAGCCTGATGCGGGCCTCGATCCCAGGACGCTGAGATCATGACCTGAGCTGAAAGCAGAGGCTTTAACCCACTGAGCCACCCAGGCGCCCTCAAGGATGTTTTTCAGATGGTTAGACCGTACACAGACGATGCTTCTGTCTAAAGAAAATGAATTTGATTTATATGGTTTTCCTGATGAAAGATTATTTAGAAATGTCTGGCCATTCAAATCCCCTCCTTCAGAAAGGCATATGCAGATCTGAAGAAGTACCTAATTCAAGCTCAAGGCCATTTTTCAAAGAAAACCTGTTTCCTGGTATAGCCATTAGGAAGCTGATTCTTAACAGAGCTGGTCTGCAATATTTTGTCTCATGCCACAAATACACCAATATGACAAGGTGTGCTTTCTGTTCAGATTTTAAGAGGGAAATAAAATGTAATGGGTTTTGTTTTTGTTACTGAATAATAGAACACCGACATCATATACTCATTTAATTCAGCACATGGGGCAGGGGGGGATGCCAAGTGCCTGCCCTAATGAACTGTAGTTTAAGGCATATGGGTATTAAACAGTGTGACTAATATAAAATAATGGTGTTTCAAGTGGATTTATTGAAAATGGGCAAATGGAAAGTTCAGGAATGGAATCTGGGAATGGATATTGGGATTAAGTCTCAGAAATACGCCACTATGAACTCCCTTACCACCATTCAGCTTCTTTACCAATTACATTAAGGCATATTTATCACAGAAAGCTTTAGTTTTCAGGGATATGGAGATATGAAATAGAAAAGGCGACTCTCTAATAAAGAGGAGACTGCTCCCAGGACAGAAAAGGAGCATAAAATGATGAGGACAATGGTGAGTGGCAGTGGCAACATTAACATTTACTAAGTGCTAACTGGGGCTCAGGCATATGACTTTTAGAGGAAGAAAGGGTGTAGGCTGTGATTCCCAGTACTACGTGACAATGGCCACCCTCCAGAAAGCATCCAAAATTCACTTTGTGATCACGTTCTGCATCAAAGACCATCCTTCTCCTTCAAGGCTGCCATATTTTCCACTACTCTCCATCCCTACTGACACTGTTCCTGCACCTTCCCTCTCCTCTCAGCCCTTGGTTTGCTATTTCTACTAGTCATGGCCTTCAACTGACCTCTCCAAGTTCCCAGGTAGTACCCCCACGGTCTTTGGATTGCCATCTGGACCTCGGTTCACAGAGAAGGTGGACTTATTTCGGTAGCCATTGATGACAGGCTGAAGAAGGCAGGGCACGAGAAACACGGTAGGACAAACGAAACCAAAGAGAACAGCAATAAAAGGAATGTAAGAATGTTCTCTGGATAAGGACAAATAAATGGTGCTTGCTTGGAAAGTATGGCATTTGTGAAAGTCCACAGTTGAGGTCAAGACCCTCCACAGACACTCCATAGTGGAAAGGAGTTTCAATCTTGCCATGAAGCAGGGGTCAGGAGACTTTCTCAGTAAAGGGCCAGATAACAAGTTATTTTAGGCTTTACAAGTCACATGGTCCTTGTCACAACTACTTAACTCTGCCA
Organism: Ailurus styani; assembly: GCA_002007465.1. Lineage (NCBI taxonomy): Eukaryota > Metazoa > Chordata > Mammalia > Carnivora > Ailuridae > Ailurus > Ailurus styani. The sequence continues at coordinate 458,939 of LNAC01000588.1, forward strand.
TGCAGTGCAAAAGCAGCCACGGACGATCCATAAACAAGCAAGCTCAGCTGTGTTCCAATAAAACTTCACAAAATAAAGCAGGGGTGGGGGACAGATACGGCCTAAGGGTCATAGTTTGCCAACCTCTGCCATAAATTAAGTTCTACCTCTCTGAGGCCTCATTAGGTTTCCAAAGTCTGAAATCTTTCTACAGAGGTAATACTGTAGTAGTTGAAAAAGTGAGCTTTGCATCAAATAGACCTGAGTGTGAACTTCAGCTCTAGCACTTTCTACATGTGTGTCCTTGAGCAAATTACTTAATCTCTCTGACCCTCAACATCTTCATCTGTAAAACCATAATGCCCACCCCTCAGGGTAACTATAAACAGTCAATGATGATGCATGCTAATCAGTTAGCACAGGACAATGTACTAGACAATGATGCATGCGAATCACTGAGCACAGGGCCTCGTCCCCAGAAAGTGCCCAGTGGTTCTGGCTGGTATTATTAGCTATAAAGGGGACTCAGTAGATGAAGGATAGGGAAGTGGTGGCTTACTGAGGGTATAATAGGATGGAGAAGACAAGAGAGGCCCTCAGCTCTGGGTGCAGATGTTGTCACATTGACTCCATTGAGCTTTCAGAGGCAAGACTCAAGTCTCTGTAAAATTTTCTTCTGAGCTTCAAATTTCACCTGTAAAAGAATATATGTAATGAGGGGCACCTGAGTGGCTCAGGTCATGATCCCAGGGTTCTGGGATCGAGCCCCGCATCAGGCTCCCTGCTCAGCGGGAAGCCCAGTTCTCCCTCTCCCACATCCCTTTGCTTGTGCTCCCTCTCTCGCTGTGTCTCTCTCTGTCAAATAAATAAATAAAATCTTTAAAAAAAGAATATATGTAATGAAACAAAGAGACTTATGTAGTATCACCTCAAAGAATGGAAAATAAGGAGGAAAAGAGAAGACTGTCCCTCAGATTCTTGGGTCGTGGTCTTAGCAGATAAGGAACCCATAATGATGGGACAGCAACAGACCTAAGAAGGTATTGGGAGAAAGGACAAGAGTGAGCTCTTCATTTTTTTTTAAGCTCTTCATTTTAACTGATCTTTCAGATTGAACACCCAAGCTATAGGTCAGAGCTGTGATAATAGAAATGTTTTATGTTGGTATTATGTGCTATATCATATGGTAACCACTAGCCATATGTGGCTAATGAGCACTTGAGATGAGGCTCATGTGACTGAAGAACTGAATTTTGAATCTCATTTTAGTTAACGTATACAGTCAGTCGCCTCTGCTATAACAGGACATAAGCTTTTCTATGCTATGCTATGCAAAATCAGAAAAAAGAAATCACAGGGCATTAAGAGTACACTTATCTTGGGTGCCTGGGTGGCTCTGTGGGTTAAAGCCTCTGCCTTCGGCTCAGGTCATGATCTCAGGGTCCTGGGATCAAGGCCCGCATCGGGCTCTCTGCTCAGCGGGGAGCCTGTTTCCTCCTTTCTCTCTGCCTGCCTCTTTGCCTACTTGTGATCTCTCTCTCTCTGCCAAATAAATAAATAAAATCTTTAAAAAAAATAAAAAAGAGTACACTTATCTTGATGAGCACTAATATATAGAATTATTGAATCACTACACTGTACACTGGAAACTAATTTAATACTGTATGCTAACTATACTAGAATTAAAATTTAAAGAAAAAAAGAAATTATAGGGCTCAGGGGAAAAATGGGGTTAGGCACACACATTCCAAAACTTTATCAGTAACGCACATAGACAGGATAGCAACCTAACAAAAAGGGTAATACAGTTTTACACGTTAAATGGCTAAGAAATGGGGCACCTGGGTGGCTCAGTTAGCTAAGTGTCTGCCTTCGGCTTGGGTTATGATAGCAGGGTCCCGGGATTGAGCCTGCATCAGGCTCCCTGCCCAGTGGGAAGTCTGCTTCCCCCTCCCCACTCCTCCCACTGCTTGTGCGCTCTCTCTCAAATAAATAAATAAAATTTTTAAAAATAATAAAATAGTAAAAATTAGGGGCGCCTGGGTGGCTTAGTCATTAAGTGTTGCCTTCAGCTCACGTCATGATCCCAGGGTCCTGGAATCGAGCCCCACATTGGGCTCCCTGCTCAGTGGGAAGCCTGCTTCTCCCTCTCCACTCCTCCTGCTTGCGTTCCCTCTCTCACTATGTCTCTCTCTGTCAAATAAATAAATACAATCTTTTAAAAAATTAAAAAATAAATGGTTAAGAAATGTACAGATACATACTATAATAAGGATGGCACTTTACCCTGACAAAGACCTGAAGTTTGCTTGTGGAAGTGGCTGTCCACCTGTGAATGATCCTGAAGTGATGAAAGGAGGGTTATGTGTCACACACAGAAAGATCTACCAGCAGACATGGATGAGTGTGGCTCATACCACATTCAGTGAACTGTAGGAACCTGTAAATGTTTGAGGCGTGTGTTCATTTTATGTATTCTTAATGCATTTCAGTTCTACTGGGTACAGTTTGCTTCTTTCATCTGGTGTTTCTCGTGGACAAAAAAAAATCACTCCTAAGCCAACGTGAAATTTGCATTATGTTCAAATTGTTCCTTTTTTTTTAAAGATTTTTTATTTATTCATTTGACACAGAGAGAGAGATTACAAGTAGGCAGAGAGGCAGGCAGAGAGACAGGGAGAGGAGGAAGCAGGCTCCCTGCTGAGCAGAGAGCCCGATGTGGGCCTCGATCCCAGGACCCTGAGATCATGACCTGAGCCGAAGGCAGAGGCTTTAACCCACTGAGCCACCCAGGTGCCCTTCAAATTGTTCCTTAATCTATCAATCCTTTGGAACAAATTTGTGTTTTTAAAATAAGTATTACAGGGCGCCTGGGTGGCTCAGTGGGTTAAAGCCTCTGCCTTCAGCTCAGGTCATGACCTCAGGGTCCTGGGATTGAGCCCCGCATCGGGCTCCCTGCTCAGCGGAGAACCTGCTTCCTCCTCTCTCCTCTCTCTCTGCCTGCCTCTCTGCCTACCTGTAATCTCTCTCTCTGTGTCAAATAAAAAAAATTGTTTAAAATAAGTATTACAGCAGAACTGACTGTATCTGAAATCAAATAGCCACATGTAGCTAGTGGCTACTGGGTTGGAAAGTGCAGCTATGTATAAAGCAAGAGTACTTGGTACTCACACATACAGAGAATAACAAAAAAGCAAGGGAGAAAGGAAAAAGGCATTTCCCAATATGGCTCTAGAGTTTGAAAGACGTAACAGGTAGAAAGTTAAAATTTCAGATCCATATTACTCAGCCACCAAAAAGAATGAAATCTTGCCATTTGCAATGACATGGATGGAACTGGAGGGTATCATGCTAAGCAAATAAGTCATTCAGAGAAAGACAAATACCATATGATTTCACTCATATGTGGGATTTAAGAAACAAAAGAGATGAACAGAGGGGAAGGGAAGGAAAAATAAACTTAGGACGAAAACAGAGAGGGAGACGAACCATAAGAGACTCTTAACTCTAGGAAACAAACTGAGGGTTGCCGGAGGGGAGGTGGTGTGGGGATGGGGTAACTGGGTGATGGGCATTAAGGAGGGCACTAAGTGATGAGCACTGGGTGTTGTTTGCAACTGATGAATCACTAAATTCTACCACTGAAACTAATAATACAGTATGTGTTAATATAAAGAAATAAATGCATTTGAAAAAAACTTTTCAGATTCATATTGATTTTTAAGCACCTGTTAGGGCATCTGGGTAGAGCTGTCCAGTCAGGCTTCCTACAGGGCTGGCACCATTCCCCCCGATGGAACTGGGGAGTAAAAACATAGGCTGAGTACCAACCTTGAGCTGTTCGGCATAGCTCAGCCTCCAGAGAGGTGTCACAGCATCAGCCAGCCTTAAAAAATAATTCAGGCACTTCATTCATTATATAAATATGTACTGAGCACCTACTATGCATAAGTACTTCCTGCCACCATTTTCTCCAGCATTTTACTTATTCAGAAAACCTCACTCTCATGCCCCTGGGGAGATATAGTCTGGGAGAAGAGCCCATTTTGGTGCTGTCTACTTAACAAAGCAGAACAGATGGGTAAACATAATATAAGAAAAATCCAGATTTATCAGGAGGTAATTAATCATATTACAAAAGGCTTCACTGTTGGGTTCCTTTAAATAGCTCACCTCCCTAATGCTTTTAAAATATAATTTGATTTAGAAAATACATTTGTTGCATAAAATGAGGTATATTTGTGTTTGCATGGCTGCAACGGGACTATTCATTTGTAAGCCATCTGATCGCTCTCTGGATTCCTGGTTTTTAGCATACCTGCCCTGGACCTTTATAGAGACAAGGTCCCAGTTTAATATCTCATTTCTGTGAAAAACATACTTAGAGGCAAGGAGAACAATTGCTGCCATCACAAAGCATTTCCACCAACATTATTCAGGTGCCTTCAAAGTTGCCCTGGGTATCCTACCTTAGGCACCCCCTTGAACCCTTGCAGTGCCATGTTAGTTATATCAGGAATACAGAATTTTATTTAGTAGGCCCAGAGATTCAGAATTGTTAATGGGAAACGATATCCACCTGGGCCTTAACCTTTCCTGCCAGGAATCATCAAGTGGTCCAACGTGGCTTGGTTTCTTCTGACTTTTCTGTCCTCTTTGACACTTCTTGGCTATCACATCAGTGAAGTTTCCCTCATATGCTGGGCCCAAAAAGAGCTGTGACCAACCTGGACGTTTTGTGGCACACCAGGGGAGGAATCCTGGTTTGGAGAGGAGACCCACCGTGGAGAGGCAACACCTCGGGCTATGCATTGGGACTCTTCTCTTAATCTCTGCCAACCACAGAAACACTGATATTCACCTGCATGAAAGGTGAACAAACATAAGTTGGGAAACAGAAGCACAATTCGCAATCCCCTTCATTCATTTACAAACCCTTAGGGAAGCTCAGCACCCAGAACAGTGCCTGGCACAGAGTCGACACTGGGTAAAAGCAGGCCTGCAGAATGGAACTGAATTACTGCATGTCAGGTAATGGCTTAGGTTCCCAAAATAAAAAGATGAGGAAAATATACTCTTTGTCCTCCAGGGAAGAGTTTAACTCTCTGGATACACTCCTATGGCTAGTCCCTCTCCATATTTTACCCTCCCACTCAACAACCAATCAGTCAACTACTATTTAGTAAATGCTAACTACGTGCAAGACATCATGCCACACAAGATTACAATCTAATTGAGAAGATCAAGTGCAGATGCAGGAAAAGATGACAATATATAACACAATGTGATTAGTTCCTGAAAAATGCCCAGGAAACGCTTCCCAGAGCAGGTAAACCTTGCACCAGGTCTTAAACGATGGCAGGGTGGTGAATCAGATATTTGTAGGGCAATGGCTACACCAGTCTGGCCAAAACAGTAATTCATTTGGGGGCACAGAGAAAATGAGGTTGAAAAGTTACATGAAAGTGAGAAGTGGAGAACATTAATGCCTGAGTAAAATATGGACTTTATTGTGAAGGCAACAGTGAGCTGGAGGCTTTATACAGAGAAAGAAAGATAAAATAGGGAGGTTAATGAAAAGCAAGTTCAATAGGATATCCGCTCACACCAATGTCATTCAACATAATACTAGAAGTCCCAGCCTCAGCAATCAGACAACGAAAAGAAATAAAAGGCATCCAAATCAGCAAAGAAATAGTCAAACTGTAACTTTTCAGAGGTGACATGATACTCTATATAGAAAACCCAAAAGACTCTACCAAAGAATTGCTAGAGCTGATACAGGAATGGGCGCCTGGGTGACTCAGTCGGGTAAACAGCTGCCTTGGGCTCAGGTCATGATCTCAAGCCCCACATCCGGCTCCCTGCTCAACCAGGAGCGGGCTTCTCCCTCTCCTCCCTGCTTGTGCTGTCTGTCGCTCGCTCTCTATCAAATAAATAAATAAATAAATAAAATCTTTACAAAAAATAACTTCTTAAAAAAAAAAAAGAACTGGGCGCCTGGGTGGCTCAGTGGGTTAAAGCCTCTGCTTTCGGCTCAGGTCATGATCTCAGCGTCCTGGGATCGAGGCCCGCATCGGGCTC
>LNAC01000588.1:466013-490150 GCA_002007465.1 Ailurus styani
TGACACAGAGAGAGAGAGATTACAAGTAGGCAGAGAGGCAGGCAGAGAGAGAGGAGAGAGGAGGAAGCAGGCTCCCTGCTGAGCAGAGAGCCCGATGTGGGCTTCGATCCCAGGACCCTGGGATCATGACCTGAGCCGAAGGCAGCGGCTTTAACCCACTGAGCCACCCAGGCGCCCTCAAATAAATAAATAAAATCTTAAAAAAAAAAAGAAAAAAGAAAACTATAGTACACTATGAAAGAAACTGAGGAAGACACAGAGAAATGAAAACATTCCATGCTCATGGATTAGAAGAACAAATATTGTTAAAATGTCTATGCTACCTAGAGCAATCTACACATTCAATGCAATCCGTATCAAAATACCATCAACTTTTTTCACAGAGCTGAAACAAGTAATCCTAAAATTTGTATGGAACCAGAAAAGACGCTGAATAGACAAAGGAATGTTGAAAAAAAAATCAAAGCTGGAAGCATCATAATTCTAGACTTCAAGCTATATTACAAAGCTGTAATCATCAAGACAGTATGGTACTGGCACAAACACAGACACACAGATCAATGGAACAGAATAGAGAACCCAGAAATGGACCTTCAACTCTATGGTCAACTAATCTTTGACAAAGTGGAAAGAATATCCAATTTAAAGAAGACAGCCTTGGGGCACCTGGGTGGCTTAGTTGGTTAAGTGTCTGCCTTTGGCTCAGTTCATAATCCTGGAGTCCTAGGATTGAGCCCTGCATCGGGGTTCCTGCTTAGCAGGGAGTCTGTTTCTCTCATTCCCTCTGACCCTCTCTCTTGCTCATGCTCTCACCCTCTCTCTCTCAAATGAATAAAATAAATAAAATAGACAGTCTCTTCAAGAAGTGATGTTGGGAAAATTGGACAGCCACATGCAAAAGAATGACACTGGACCACTTTCTTACACAGTACACAAAAATAAACTCAAAAGGGATGAAAGACACCCCTTTTGTAATAAATGTGAGATAGGAATCCATCAAAATTCTAGAGGAGAACACAGGCAGCAACCTCTTTGACCTTGGCCGCAGCAACTTCTTGCTAGACATATCTCCAAAGGCAAGAGAAACAAAAGCGAAAATGAACTATTGGGACTTCACCAAGATAAAAAGCTTTTGCACAACTAAGGAAATAGTAAACAAAACTAAAAGGCAACCTATGGAATGGGAAAAGATATTTGCAAATGTCTTATCAGATAAAGGGTTGGTATCCATAATCTGTAAAGCACTTATCAAACTCAACACCCAAAAAAACCCACAAAATCCAGTCAAGAAATGGGCAGAAGACAGGAACAGACATTTCTCCTAAGGAGACATACAAATGGCCAACAGACACATGAAAAAATGCTCAACATCACTCCACATCAGGGAAATACAAATCAAAATCACAGATACCACCTCACACCAGTCTGAATGGCTACAATTAACAACTCAGGAAACAACAGATGTTGGCGAGGATGCAGAAAAAGGGGAAAGCTCTTACACTATTGGGGGGAATGCAAAGTGGTACGGCCACTCTGGAAAACAGTATGGAGGTTCCTCAAGACATTAAAAATAGGGACACCTGGGTGGCTCAGTTGGTTAAGCAGCTGCCTTCGGCTCAGGTCATGATCCCAGCATCCTGGGATGGAGTCCTACATTGGGCTCCTTGCTCGGCAGGAAGCCTGCTTCTCCCTCTGCCTCTGCCTGCCACTCTGCCTGCTTGTGTGCTCTCTCTCTCTCTCTCTGACAAATAAATAAAATCTTAAAAAAAAGACATTAAAAATAGAGCTACCCTATGACCTAATAATTGCCCTACTAGGGATTTACCCCAAAGATACAAATGTAGTGATCAGAAGGGGCACATGCACTCCAATGTTTATAGCAGCAATGTTCCACAATAACAAAACCATGGAAAAAGTCCAGATGTCCATTGACAGATAAATGGATAAAGAAGATGTGGGGTGTATGTATACAATAGAATACCACTTGGCCATCAAAAAGAATGAAATCTTGGGGCACCTGGGTGGCTCAGTGGGTTAAGGCCTCTGCCTTCAGCTCAGGTCATGATCTCAGGGTCCTGGGATCAAGCCCTGCATGGGGCTCCCTGCTCAGCGGGGAGCCTGCTTCCTCCTCTCTCTGCATGCCTCTCTACCTACTTGTGATCTCTCCCTCTCTGTCAAATAAATAAATAAATAATCTTAAAAAAAGACAATCATTATAAAAATTTAAAAAAAGAATGAAATCTTAACATATACAATGACATGGATGGAACTAGAAGGTATTATGCTAAGCAAAATAAGTCAATCAGAGAAAGACAAATACCATATGATTTCACTCATATGTGGGATTTAAGAAACAAAACAGATGAACATAGGGGAAGGGAAGGAAAAATAAAATAAGATGAAAATAAAGAGCGAGGCAAACCATAAGAGATGCTTAACTCTAGGAAACAGAGGATTGCTGGAGGGGAGGTGGGTAGGGGAAGAGGTAATTGGGTGATGGGCATTAAGGAGGGCACCTGAAGTAACGAGCACTAGGTATAATATGCAACTGATGAATCGCTAAATTCTACCCCTGAAACTAATACAGTATATGTTAATTAAATTGAACATATAAAGAATTTAAATCAAGAATTTAATAAAATTCCATTATTCGAATCTAAGTTTAAATCAATTCTAAATCAAGAATTAAAGAATAAAAATTAAAAAGAGGGGGGGAAAGTGAGTTCAGGGGCACCTGGGTGGCTCACTGTGTTGGGCATCCGGCTCTTGGTTGTGGCTCAGATCATGATCTCATGAGTCAGGGGGATGGGGCCATGCATCAGGCTCTATGCTCAGCAGGGAGACTACTTGAAGATTCTCTCCCTCTGCTCCTCCCCCTGATCACACATGCTCTCGCTCGCACTCTCTTTCTCAAATAAATAGATAAATCTTAAAAAAAAAGCAAATTCACATTTGAGGCATGTGTTTGCAATTTTAAGGAAAATATCCAAATGGAAACATCTAACAAGTAGAGAAGCAATACTATGAGTCATGAGAGAAGTTGGGGTTAGGGATTTGGTTGAGTGTCTGTAAGTACAAGCTGTAAGTTGTTTTTGTTTTTTAGAAAGCTTTCAGTAAAGAGAAGAGCAAAAGACCAATGACTACACCTGGGGAAAAGGCAATTATCTGGAGAACAAGAAGAGTTGCTTTTGACCCAGGAGAACATGGAGCTTAGGGCCAAGGAAGATGCCTTTAGGTAAGGCACTGACATATCCAGTAAGTCTGAGGCCAAAGAGAGAAGGGAAATAAGGCATTAACAAGCGGCAGACAGGAGGGACAAATGAAGGTTTGAGATCTTAGGCATGCAGATCCTAGAGTCAGGCAGACCTGAGTGGTCCTGACTCCACCACTTACTAGTTAAGCGACATTTGACAAGTCAATCATTCCCCATGGCTTTCCTTTTTTTTATCTGTAAAATAGAGATAATAATAGTACCTACCTCATACAGTGGTTGTAAGAGTTAAATAAAGGATAATTAATAAAAAGTACTCAGCAGAAGATTAAATAGAGATGATGTTTGTTAAGCTCGGAGCACAGCACCTAGTACCTGGCAAAAACTCAGTTAAGTGTCATGATGCTTGAAGACAATAGAGGAATGGGTTGGGGTGGCAATATTAATGGGGGGAGGCGGGGGGGAAGGATAAGTAAGACTAACTATAAGGCAAAAGCTGCAAGAATTAGAACAGGTGAGGGTCTCACTTTGGAAGGAGGAAGGGATCTCTTTGCCTCCAACACAGGAGTCAGTGTTGTTGCCTATTTACTTTATGGTGCCTGAATATTGCTGTGTAACTTGTTTGGGTACAAAGGACACATGAATGGACTTGGCTGGACACCTGAATGATGAGCTGTGGAATTACCTTTTTGCCCTTGTCCTCTACCTTGGATTACATCCCAATGTTAAGTCATACCTTAATTCAGAACACACACACACACACACACACACACACACACACACACACACACGGTCACACATGTACACACACATTATCTCCAATGTAATAGATTTATTTTTTTTAAGATTTTATTTATTTCACAGAGGGAGAGAGATCACAAGTAGGCAGAGAGGCAGGCAGAGAGAGGGAAGCAGGCTCCCTGCTGAGCAGAAAGCCCGATGCAGGCCTTGATCCCAGGACCCTGAGATCATGACCTGAGCCCAATGGCAGAGGTTTTAACCCACTGAGCCACCCAGGTGCCCAATGTAATAGATTTATTAACAGAGATTCCCCCATGGCTTCCTCTTGTTACTGCGAAATTCATATGCTATGACCACTGGGTAACTGAAAGGATGCTGACATGGGTGCTATAATATTTAGTCCATATACCATTTTGCATGTTTATCAAATACTAAAGAAAGTAACCGTCGCAACATGGAGACATTTTCGGGGTGTGGGCGGGACTTCGCAAATTTCGAAAATAACAGATTTAAGCTGTCTCAAAATTGAGGTGTTAATAGATAGCACCCTCTACACAATTCCCAGGAAAAGGCAAGTTACTGAGAACATGGTCTTTGGAATGTCAGCTCTGTTGCTCACTAGCTACGTGACTTCCAGCAGGTTACTTAAGCATTATGAATGTCAGTGCCATCATCTATAAAAATAGGACTAGTACCACCTACCTTTCAGGGTTGTGCTAAGAATTAAACAAGTTCGGACACGTGGGTGGCTCAGTCGGTTACGCATCTGCCTTGGGCTCAGGTCACAATCCCAAGGTCCTGGGATCCAGCTCCACACTGGGATCCCTCCTCAGAGGAAAGCCTGCTTCTCCCTCTCCCACTGTCCCTGCTTGTGTTCCCTCTCTCGCTGTGTCTCTCTGTGTCAAATAAATTATTTTTTTTAAGTAATCATAAATAAAAATAAATTTTAAAAATAATCAAATGAGCTCATATATACAAAGTGCTCAGGATAGCGCCTAACGTAGCAGGAATTTGATATGTCATTGTCCCTCCTTAGGCTCCAATTCAAAGCACATCACTTGACTTCTTCAATGCCTCCACGTGTCTGACCTGCAAAACTGGTGAGATGTAATAAAGTATGTGAGTGCTGTTAGGATAAGTAAAATTATGTGGGAAACTTATAAAACAAAAGAACTTTCATCACATTCTGCATTGGTGCCTGCTGGAGTGTGGTGGGCTTAAGGCCTGCCCTGGACCATTAATACTATGAAAAGTGTGTGATCTGTGATAGACAATTTTTCTAAAGCGAAACAAAAGTATGTATTTGATATGAAGAAAAGCAAAAACTGGAGAGAGGAAATGAGTGAAGAGGTAGGAGACAAAAAAATAGGAATGGGCATAGTGGGGGCAGACTGCAGGGGAAGGTGTGCTGCTGGCCCATTTAGGACTTGGCAGAGGGTGCTTGGGTTAAAAAAAAAAAAGTGTGTGACATCTGCTCAGTTTCTCCTACAGGAATTAATCGGAAAGGGACTCAGGGTCCAGAGCAGCCAGATAGGAAGGTAGACTAAGTCTCGAGGGCTGGAATAGCTAACCTGTCTGAAATGCTCAGAGAGGTTCCAATCTGAGACTATGTGGTAGGTCTGATCCGTGTAGGGCCAAGGAGCTTCTTGGAGCAAAATGTTTACACACAGAAGAGTGTCCGCTTACACTCTCTGTTCATCCTTCCTTCAGTTGGCCTGCCCCCCCCCCACGTTTCTCGGCTAAACGAGATGGCCATAAAGGTGTATTTCTGAGTCCTCACTGCAATGCACGTTCACTCATGTCCTTCCCCCACCAGAGCCCTTCACGAGCTCTTCCATTCCCCTCTTCTTCGGGCAAGTTCCACCCACCGTGTCTGTAGGAAAGACTATCACTGAATTGGGGCCAAGGGAGGGCTGAGGTCACAGCACAAGTCCCGTCCGCGTCTCCACCTCCGCCGGCCTCAATTTCCCCCGCCCCGCGGGCAGACGGGCTCACTAAGCAGTTTTCTCTACAGTAAGGGTTCCATCAGGCTTTCCGAGCTCTCCACGTACCCCCCATACCTTTGCAACCAATAAATCCTCTTACAAACCTGAGGCGGCACACGAAAAAGCCAGCGGAGGGCCTGGATCGCTGCCGCTGGGGAGAGTCACTTCCTGGTGCCGCACGGCGGCTCGACTCCCGACGCACACACAGCCAGCCCGGGGCAGGCGCGACCGGACGCGGGGCTCCTCCCAGGCGCGGGTCAGCCGGCCCTGCCCGGGCAGCCAGTTTCGGGGAGCCCTCCTCCCTACTTTAACGGGTTCCTTCTCTAGAGACCTTCCTCAAAATCACTCAACGCCCTCTCGCCCCCTTCCCACCCCCCACCAAGGTTTCTCCCCAAGGTGCCCTCTCCTCCCCTCCCAGCGACCCCGCCCACCGCCTACTCTTCTCCTCGTCCCATTGGTGGATCTGGATAAGCCTAAAAAAATCACAAAGAAATTTGAACTACAGTGTGAATAGTGCTACCCATCTCAGGGTACTTGCGATTTAACTCAACCAAAATTATAAGCTCAGATCCATGATGCGTTGGTTGGAAGATTGGGAGATGAAGGGTAGGGCGGTTTCTTCAAATCGCAACTTTTTTGGTAAAAGCCGGCCTTACTTGGGGCCCTAGGGATTTTCCGGCGTTCGTTCTCCCTCTATATTTTACATTGCTTCAGAAAAGTGTTACATTCTTATGACAAGGCAAACCTGGTTTCTTAAGTGGATCCCACGCAGGGCTACTAAATCCTCAGGGGAAGAATTGGTTTTCAACTTCAGAAGACAGAAGGAGGCTAGATACTGATGTGGGAAGCAAAGGCAGAAGGAAATGCAGATGAAATTAAATGTCCTTAAAACCTGCAGCCTACTGGCAAATACTTGAGGCAGGCGGAGTATAACCTTTCTCCCAGAAGCTCCCAACTGTCTTAAAGTAAATGCCTTGCTAGAGGGGGGGAAACAACTGTTAGTTTGACAATAGCAAGGTCTCAAGTTTCCTGTGAGTCTTCTTTAGCATATGAAAATCCTTTTGGAACTTCCCTTATCTTTACTTCCCCCAACTCCAAAATGTATAATCAGTCGCTCCTCACAATCCCCAGGCAACAGCAGCTCTTTCTGCCCGCGGGTCCTGTCCCATGCCTTAATAAAACAACCTTATTGCATCGAAGACGTCTCACTAATTGTCTCTTGGTCATCGGCTCGGGACCCCACTAACACTACTCCAAAAAATACATCACATACCACTAATTAATTTACCAGCTCCTGGAGAACGTTGAAGTACACGCATGTGTGCCCGGAAAAAAAAAATGTTTTGAGTAAAATTAAAATTTACAGCAAAGTAAGTCCACATTTAATGACACTTGATTTTTATATTTAATAGCGATTGGACTTTAGTGGAAAGCACTTCATAGCTAAAATTTCAGTTATTTATTTTTTCAAACTATAATATGCCTGTTATGTGTAAGCCAATGCATTAGCCCTAGTGAGTACAGCAGTAGGTTATACATGGCCAAGTACCTCAAATAACAGCAAACATTTAGTCAGCCAGACCAAAGTTGAAAGCCCAGACCTGCCAGATACAAGGTGTGTGAACTTGGGCAACTTACTTAATTGCTCAGTGCCTCAGTTTCCTCATCTGAAAAAAATGTCCATAGTAATTGCACCTACCTCAATTGTGATAAAGAGTTGTGATAAAGGGTTGTGATGAAGAGTAAATAAGTTAATAAATGTAAAGTACTTATTTTTTTAATAAATGTAAAGTACTTAGAACAGAGTAAGCACTCTTTAAGTGTTAGCTATTACCATCCAAAAATAATTTTACATATTGTATGTATATACATACATGCACACACATGCATATATACCTTTTTAAAAAGAGAGGAAAAAAAGAGATCTTTTACTCCCCATTCCAAAGGCTTGACTCAATATATGGCCTTTCCTTTTTTTAAAAAAGATATTTTATTTATTTTTTTGACAGAGAAAGACACACAGAGAGAGAGGGAACACAAACAGGGGGAGTGAGAGAGGGAGCACAGGCTTTCTGAGGAGCAGGGAGCCTGATTGGCGGGCTGATCTGGGACTATGACCTGAGCCCTGAGCTGAAGGCGGATCCCTGACGAGAAGGCAGATGCCTAACGGCTGAGCCACCCAGGCGCCCCCACTTTATGGCCTTTCCTAACCACTCTAATGATTCTTAAGCACTATTTGAACCCAAACCACTGCTTCATGTTTCTAGGCTTGCACATTGCTATCAAGTGAGACCAGGCTGGAGAATGCACTTTTGGTTCTCTTCTCCCCTTTTCTCTTCTTTTAGACCCCTTTTATGCAGATAGCTCTATTCCTTTCTCCACCTCTTCTTCCCTTTTCCTCTCCCTCCCATACCCTTCTTCTCCATTATCATTTCTTATCTTGGCATTCATTGTCGTGCCTAGCACAGAGCCGGGTGCCCTGATAGAAGCTCAATGAATATTTGATTAATTGAATTGAATCCTCCCCTTGTCTATTTGAAAGGGAAAGGGTGTATTTTCTCTCACCCCCACCCCCACCTGTTCTAAGCACCCAAGTGAACTCCTTTAAAGCAAGTCTGTCATTTGAGAAGGCAGAGAACCCTGAGGGGTAAAGAGAAAAGAAATTAAGGAAGCTATAATGTAATTATTTAGCCATTAATGCTTTTATATTTATTTAATCTGATAAAGCATGTTCTTCTATAAAAGAGAAATCATCACATTTGTAAGAGAGGATAGAAATATCCCATATTAAAGAAAAGGTTAGACTCTTCAACTGGAAAAGTCAATAAATGGACATGTCATAGGTGACAAGCAATATTGTTAAATTAAATAAGAGCTGAGGCCAAGATAACCTTTGCTTAACTTGGTTATCAGCAAATCAAATCACAACAACGTGAAGTTTCTAGAAAGTTGTCATTCTCGCTTTGGTCTAAAGGAGATTTTTGAGAGGCTACTGCATTAGCTTACAGAAATAACATGCATTAAAATCACTTCTATTGGGCGCCTGGGTGGCTCAGTGGGTTAATGCCTCTGCTTTCAGCTCAGGTCATGATCTCAGGGTCCTGGGATCGAGGCCCGCATCGGGCTCCCTGCTCAGCAGGGAGCCTGCTTCCCCCCCTCTCTCTCTCTGCCTGCCTCTCTGCCTCCTTGTGATCTCTCTCCCTCTGTGAAATAAATAAATAAAATCTTTTTTAAAAAAATCACTTCTATTAACCACATTCTTCAGGTGTGACTGCGTTGGAGGCTGAGGGGAATAGATGCACAGACAACGCTCTCTAAATTGCATGACCCAATGGGAGGACTCACAAGGAAAGAACGCACAACGATGGGCTTTGGTAATTCTAGCAAAGCAGTGGATCATCCTGTTAGTGAGGGAAGGAAAAGAATGTGAGAATTGAGTTGAATGTTTAGGATTTGAATAACCTGAGAAGAGGTAGGAGCTGCAGGAGGAAAACAAGAATGAGCAATTTGTATCCAAGGCCCAGGAGGAGGCAGGCCAGGCTAGATGGGAGGGTTGTGCTGAAGTCGTTAGCATTCTGGAGGATGAGGACACTAGGTCAGGAGAGATAATGAAGGGCCTGGAGTGCTGGATGATGGGTTTGATCTCATTTCTTTAACAACAGGCAGTTAATGAAGAGCTTCTCATGAGATGTTTCTGGAACAGAACTCCAGATGCTGTGCGTAGGATAGATTTCAGGGTGTATTGGCTTGGAAGCTGAGGGAGACTGCCGCAGTCATCCAGATGGGAGGCGCTAAGTCTCTGTACTGCGTTCTTTTTTTTTTTTTTTTTTANCTAGAGAGAGAACACAAGCAGGGGGAGTGGGAGAGGGAAAAGCAGGCTTCCCGCTGAGCAGGGAGCCCAATGCCTGGCTCTCAATCCTAGGACATTGGGATCATGCCCTGAGCCGAAGGCAGACGCTTAATGACCCAGCCACCCAGGCGCCCCTACACTTCGTTCTGTAAGAATTTCTCAAAATGTATGGGGCACCTGGGTGGCTCAGTCTGTTAAGCGTCTGCCTTCAGCTGTGACCTGAGTCCTGGGAGTCCTGTGTGGGTCTCCCTGCTCAGCGGGGTGTCTGTTTCTCCCTCTCCCTCTGATCCTCTCCCATGCTCATGCTCTCTCTCTCAAATAAATAAATAAAATCTTAAAAAAATAATTTCTCAAAATATGGACAAGGGCCCATCTGTAATGTAGGAAGCTGGGGTAATTGTGACAAGTACAGGTTTGTGAGCCCCACCCCATACTTACAGAATCAAAATCTCAGGGGGGGGCGCCTGGGTGGCTCAGTGGGTTAAAGCCTCTGCTTTCGGCTCAGGTCATGATCCCAGCGTCCTGGGATCGAGGCCCGCATCGGGCTCCCTGCTCAGCGGGGCGCCTGCTTCCTCCTCTCTCTCTGCCTGCTTCTCTGCCTACTTGTAATCTCTCTCTCGCTCTGTGTCAAATAAATAAATAAATAAATAAAAATAAAAATAAACAAAATCTCAGGGGGATAAGATTTTATTTATCTATTTGTCAGAGAGAGAGAGAGAACAAGCAGGGGGAGAGGCACACAGAGGGAGAAGCAAGCTCTCCCCGCTGAACAAGGAGCCCTGTGTGAGAGTCCCAGGACCCCAGGATCATGACCTGAGCTGAAGACAGACTCTTAACCAGCTGAGACACACAAGGCATCCCATATTTGAGTTTTTTTTTTTTTAAAGATTTTATTTATTTATTTGACACAGAGAGAGAGAGATTACAAGTAGGCAGAGAGGCAGGCAGAGAGACAGGGAGAGGAGGAAGCAGGCTCCCTGCTGAGCAGAGAGCCCGATGCGGGCCTCGATCCCAGGACGCTGAGATCATGACCTGAGCCGAAAGCAGAGGCTTTAACCCACTGAGCCACCCAGGCGCCCCATATTTGAGTTTTTGACAAGCATTGATAGTGATGTTCATCAAAATTTGAGACATACCTCCATGCATCAACTGAAATACTAGATGATTAGTTGAAAGTTCAAAAAACTCAAATCATAAAAGCCCTAAAATAGAATATAGATAATTATGCATCTGAAATTTGGACGTAGGAGGACTTTCTAAACTGAAAACCAGTAGGGAAAAAAAACACCAAGTAGGTAGAGTTTACAACATAAACCCTAAGAATTTCTATATGACAAAGATATAATTAAAAAATTAAATAATATACAACAAACAGAAAAAGATATACAAGTATGGCAAAGGGTCATTATCTTTATTGTATAAAGAGCTTATGTAAATGGATAAGAAAAACACAGTGACCCTAACAGAGACTTTGGCAAAGGTTTGAAGAGATAGGAAAGAAAAGAAAATTCACAGGGAAAGAAATATAATTGGTCAAATAGTGCTTTGTTCTACCTCACTAGCAATGACAGAACATGCAAAGTATATAGATGGGCGAAGATTTAAAAAGATCTGTTATTCCTCAAAGTAGACCATGGACAGTGAGGCAGATGCTCTTGCACATTGCCAGTGGGATTGTAAATTGATATACAGTTCCTGGAAAGCAATTAGAATCAAGAATCTTTTAAAATATCACACCATTTGCCCCCAAAATTCCACCTCTGGAGTTTATTCTGAGGAAACAGAGATGTGAACAAAGAAAAAAAAAAGAGAGAGATGTGAACAAAGATACATGCCCAAAGGGTCTTACAGTTAAAAACTTAAAAAGCATGGGGCACTTGGGTGGCTCAATCGGTTAAGTGGTTAAGCGTCTGCCTTCGGCTCAGGTCATGATCCCAGCGTCCTGGGATGGAGTCCTGGTCCTGGGATCAGCCCTGTGTCAGGTTCCCTGCTTAGCAGGGAGCCTACTCCTCCCTTTCCTCTCCACTTGTGCTCTCTCGCTGTCTCTCTCTCTCTCTCTCAAATAAATAAAATAAATAAAACAAAAATAAACAAAAAAGCATCTTTAAGGTCCAACATTAGGAAAATAGGGAATGATTACCTAAGATATAGACATAGACAATTGCAGAGACCCTAAAAATAACACTCACGGTATGGTGTTAGAAGTCAGAATGGCATTTACCTTTAAGGTGTGGGGAGTAGCTGGCAGGGGGAATGAAGGGGCTTCTGAGGTGCTGATGATATTCTATTTCTTCACTGGGTGCTGGTTATAGAGGTGTGTTCACTTTGCAAAAATTGATCAGTCTATACTCTTGATATGTGTACTTTTCTGTATGTATGTTACACTTTAGGAAAAATTTAACTTAAAATTGTGTCTTTGAAAAGTTTGTAATGGGGGCACCTGGGTGGCTCAGTGGGTTAAGCCTCTGCCTTCAGCTCAGGTCATGATCCCAGGGTCCTGGGATTGAGGCCCACATCGGGCTCTCTGCTCAGCAGGGAGCCTACTTCCCTCCCCCTCCCCCCCTCCACCTGCCTCTCTACCTACTTGTGAGATCTCTCTCTGTGTCAAATAAATAAATAAAATCTTTTATTTTTTTTTAAAGATTTTATTTATTTATTTGACACAGAGAGAGAGAGATTACAAGTAGGCAGAGAGGCAGGCAGAGAGACAGGGAGAGGAGGAAGCAGGCTCCCCGCTGAGCAGAGAGCCCGATGCGGGCCTCGATCCCAGGACGCTGAGATCATGACCTGAGCCGAAAGCAGAGGCTTTAACCCACTGAGCCACCCAGGCGCCCAAATAAAATCTTTTAAAAAGAAAAGTTTGTAATGACATGGAAATATGTGTAGAAGGCAACCTTAAATGAAAAAGGCAGGATAAAGAATTACTCATGCAGGGGCGCCTGGGTGGCTCAGTTGGTTAAGTGACTGTCTTCAACTCAGGTCATGATCCGGAGTCCCACATCTGGCTCCCTGCTCAGGGGGGAGTCGGCTTCTCCCTCTGACCCTACCCTTTCTTGTGCTCTCTCTCTCTCTCTCGCTCTCTCTCTCACACACTCTCTCTCTCTCTCCCAAATAAATAAATTAAATTAAAAAAGAGAGAATTACCCATTCAGTACGATCCTGTATGTATAAAGCAAAAAAGGCATTGGAAGGCAATACACCAACTACTTACAACTGTTGCCTCTAAATAGCAGGCTTAGGAATGACTCATTTGTCAGTTTCTTTTTCATTTCTGTACTTTTCAAATTTTGTTTTACAAAAGACAGGCATTACATTGATAATAAGGAAAAATAGTAAAATATCAGAGGAAAAAAAAAGTGAATTGATGCATCTTGGTAAAGCCCCAATAGTCCAGACTGTGAAACTGAGAACCAAATTTTATCAGTTCCTGTGGAAGTGATTTAGACTCTGAGGGACTAACTTACACGAAGCAGATTTATAGGATACTGGCTTACAAGCCAGTTTCTAGTGACTGAAATATTCTTATCTCCTATCTAGGGTTATAACTACCAGCTATTTATGTACTGGAGAAACCAAACTAGAAATCAGAAGGTCATTACAGTTTAAACAGACAGAGATAAATGGTTTTGAGAGAGGTCTTTGGGTTAATTGTAACATGCTTTCCAGACCAGCGTGCCTATTACTTAAACAGTGTTGGATAAACACTGACCCTCCACTGTTCTTTATTCTATCACCTCTAACTACTTACCAGAATTTTCTGTCATTACAATATTACCTGCCTCCTATCCTCATGTCACAGTTGCCAAGGTAACAGCTCATCTTACATGAATTACCTTCTGGGTTGGTTGCTCCCAGGTGAGATATTGGGAAGCATCTTAATCTCATCTGCAGTATATCTACAAATTATATGTACAAGAAGTTGCTTCAGGGAAAGTCACAGATGGCTAGTTTCATTCACTGTGAGCTTTTTTAAAAAATTTTTTTTTCAATTGAAGAGTCTATCATTTCCTGATTTATGTTTCTAATTTTTTCTAAACTGTATCTCTTAGATTTGGAGATACATATTACTTTTGGGGCCCTTCAGTTCCCTGATAAACATCAAGGGCTTTTGAAGAGAGTACTTAGGAGAATGGCATCGGCACTTACAAAAATAGGGAAGTCAGAAAGGGAGTTTCTTGAGAGAGAGAGAGGTGATAGTGAAACATTGAGTGAGAGTCCAGTGGGCTTGTAGAGAAAGAGTTAACATAATAGGAAAGCTCTCATGTTGTATGTGGGAGGAATTACCCTGGAAACTGTCATCAAACTACCTAGCTACCTTTATGTTCTGGTTTCTAAGGTAACACAGATATTTACTACCTTGCATTTATATGGCTGGTGATGATGTTCATCTTCTCACTTAATAAGGTCCCAACCCTTTGCTTTTTATAGTGTTGGAATTTGCAATTCAATATTAATAACATTCCAACACTGGCATCTCTTCCCTCAGAGCTAGATGTAGAGAAATAACATGGGGACACCTCTCCCATGTCCTGATCCACACTGGAATGCCACTGATGTGGGAAACAAAGGCAAAAGAAAAGTTATTAAATTTCCTTACTACCTAGAGCCCACTGACAAGTCCTTGAAACAGGCAGAATGACATTCCTCTAGGGACTCAACTGCCTCCACCTTAATACTTTGCTAAGGGCAAAAGGCAATCCTAGCCTGACCACCCCCCCACCCCAACCAGGATCCGATAAGTCTACTTTAACATATAAAAATTCCTTTGGAAACTTCCTTTATTTCTAAACCCTCCAAGACAAGTGCTGGCAATCAGCCCCAAACATACAGCCCACTGATATACATCTGAAGAGTCTCATGACTAAAGTTTTATTAGACGGTAATAGATGACCTTTTCCCAACAACAGCTAGCCCCTCAAGGTCCTGGAAACCTTGCTCCCAAATTTCCTTAGAGACTTACGCTATCCCTGACCCCCTCCCAACTTGCAAGTTATATAATGGACCACTCCTCACAACCCTGGGGCAGCAGCAGCTCTTTCTGCCCACAAGTCCTGTCCCGGTGCTTTAGTAAACCACCATTTTGCACCAAAGATGTCTCAAGATTTCTTTCTTGGTCATAGGTTCTGGACTCCATCCCAATGAACCTCACTTATATTCTAAAACTTCATTATCATGAGTGCATGAACCTTGACTTCATGCCTGGGACTCAGCCCAAGGGCATAAATTCTAGAACAACCTAGAGGCTACAATTTCCATGCTCTCCAAATCACCATCTCTAGCAAATCTTCAATAATAATGACAATCATCTCTACTTTCTTTTCCTGATGCTATATGCCTGGATTTCTTTTAAGAGCCATTATCAAGTTGAATGGAATGGTAGGACTAGATTGTTTTTAAGATACCCCCCTATGCTTTTCTGTTTCATGATTCTGTGAAGAAATGTACCTGAAATACTTTATGTCCGGTCCCCACTGAGTTGTTTAAGATACTTTGTTTGGTTTCTGCTCTTATAATTAGGATCTTTTCCAAAGGAATCCAATTATGTTGGAGATAAAAGTGATTATCCAGAACAGCCCTAATAATAATAATAAGTATTCAACGTGTATTGAATCCTTATTTTGTGCCTCACTTTGTGCTTGGTGTTCTATGTACATTATCCCATGTAGGTACCTATTTTACAGAAAAGAAAATTGGTAGCTGTGTTTTACAGATGAGGTAACTGACATTTAGTGAGGGATCAATAACTTGCCCACGTGTGCCAAGGTCAAACGGTAAGTGGTGGAAACAGAACTTGAATTCAGGGCGCCTGGGTGGCTCAGCGGTTTAAAGCCTCTGCCTTCAGCTCAGGTCATGATCTCAGGGTCCTGGGATCGAGGCCCACATCGGGCTCTCTGCTCGGCAGGGAGCCTGCTTCCTCCCCTCTCTCTCTGCCTGCCTCTCTGCCTACTTGTGATCTCTCTCTCTCTGTCAAATAAATAAATAAAATCTTTAAAAAAAAAAAAGAACTTGAATTCAGCCATCTGATGCCTGTGTCTCCACTTTTAATCTTTTAGCTTTTCATGGGTGGTTCTCAAATTTTAGTGTGCCTCCAAATTTCCTGGAGGACTTGATAGAACAGATTGCTGGGGCCCCTTTCCAGAGCTTCTGATTCAGTGGGTATAGCATAGGGCCAGAAAATTTGCATTTCTAACAAGTTCCCTAGTGATGCTGTTGTTGCTGGAGCAGAGGACCTGTACTCTGTCCTCTGTTGCCTTCCTTCAAGGACAGAAGAGCCTCTAGCTATAAGGACAGGCAGAAATCTTGCACGCTCCACATGGCTCAGTGCTCAAGGACCCTGGGGATGTTCTGAACTGCAGGTTCCAGTCACTGCCTCAGCCTCTCCAGGAAGACCAGACAAGAGATTCCACCCCAGGGGAGAACACAGTGCAGGGGCTGTGCTCACAGAACACAGGATTGCTGGAAATGAACACATCTGGATTAGGCTCAGTTTTTTCACTTGGTCCTGACAGCTGGTTCTCTTTTGGAAGTAACTCAAAGAGTTAAAATCGAAGAGCTGCATTTGCTGAGTATAGCTACCTGTCAGTTGGGATTTTGATATAACTGACACATTCAGTCCAATGCTGTAGAGGGTCTCGATTAGCACTACTTGCGAAGCTGAGGAAAGAGCCATTACCGTGCAAGCTGTCCTCAGAGTTCGTTGTTCACACCTGCCTTATAAAGAACATACATCGCCTATAGTAGGCAGAGGCGCTCACCCCACCATAACCTTCTTTCTCTTTTCACTTTTCACTCTTTTTCCACCATGTGCCTTGTGTTTCCCTGAGACACTGCTGAGGTTGCTGACTTTTGAGGCAACAGAGTCCAGGGTTCATTAGTGTGGTTGCACATTAGAATAAGGTGGAAAGTTTTTTAAAAATACCAGAGCTGGGGCGCCTGGGTGGCTCAGTGGGTTAGAGCCGCTGCCTTCAGCCCAGGTCATGATCCCAGGGTCCTGGGATCGAGGCCCACATCGGGCTCTCTGCTCGGCAGGGAGCCTGCTTCCTCCTCTCTCCTCTCTCTCTGCCTGCCTCTCTGCCTACTTGTAATCTCTCTCTCTCTGTCAAATGAATAAATAAAATCTTAAAAAAAATACCAGAGCTGGGGACCCCACCCCAAACCAATTAAATTGGAATCCCTGCAGATGCCTTAAAAAGGAAATTTCCTGGTGATTCTAAGGCCAGTCAAGTTTAAAAACTAATAATGGTCCAAAAAATAGGCTCTGATGTTAGGCATACTCTATTTCTAGCTCTGCCATTCATGAGAAGATGACCTTGGGCAAATGGCCCAACCTTTCTGAGCCTCAATTTCCCCATCTGTAAAAACTGGCCTAATAATAGAACTCAGTGGGGCGCCTGGGTGGCTCAGTGGGTTAAAGCCTCTGCTTTCAGCTCAGGTCATGATCTCAGAGTCCTGGGATCGAGGCCCGCATCAGGCTCTCTGCTCAGCAGGGAGCCTGCTTCCCCCTCTCTGCCTGCCTCTCTGCCTCCTTGTGATCTCTCTCCCTCTGTGAAATAAATAAATAAAATCTTTAAAAAAAAAAAAAAGAACTCAGTGGACAGAATTTTCAGAGCATTCGGGATCACTATAAAAAAAAAAAATCAGTGGGCGCCTGGGTGGCTCAGTGGGTTAAAGCCTCTGCTTTCCGCTCAGGTCATGATCTCAGGGTCCTGGGATTGAGGCCCTCATCGGACTCCCTGCTCAGCAGGGAGCCTGCTTCCCCCTCTCTCTGCCTGCCTCTCTGCCTACTTGTGATCTCTCTCTCTCTCTCTCTCTCTTTCTCTCTCTGTATCAAATAAATAAATAAAATCTTTAAACAAAAACAGTATCTGTTGCCTAATGTCTCATGAGATTTTCATATTTACATGAACTCTTTGTCCTCTGTAGGCATGTGAGTTCATGACTCCTGGTATAGTCACTACCCAGAGACCTCTACAGGTGGAGCAAAAACCCACAAATATGCAGCTGATAGGATATAAGGAATGGCATAGATCAAGAATAAAATTTCGGGGCCCCTGGGTGGCTCAGTCAGTTAAATCGCTGCCTTTGGTTTGGGTCATGATCTCAGGGTCTCGGGAATCAAGCCCTGCATCTGGGTCCCTGCTCAGCAGGGAGCCTGCTTCTCCCTCTCCCTCTGCCTGCTGCTCTGCCTACTTGTACTCTCTATCTCTATGTCAAATAAATAAAAACCTTAAAAAGAAAGAATAAAATTTCTAGGGGAGCCTGGTGGTTCGGTTGGTTGAGCATCTGACTCTTGGTTTCAGCTCAGGTCATGATCTCAGGATTCTAGGATTAAGCCCCATATCTGGCTCCATGCTCAGTGTGGAGTCTGCTGGAGATTCTCTCTCCATCTCCCTCTCTCTGTCCCTCTCTCTCTAAAAATAAATAAATAAATCTTAAAAAAGAGAATAGAATTTCTCACGCCCTAAGAGACAACAAGGAGGACCACCTCTTTGTAGGAACCAGGCACTGGATCTCAGTTCAGTTTCAAGTTCAAGTCTAAAAAATCCAGTATTCTATTTTTCCTCCAGAGCCAAATAAAGATAAAGAATAATCTCAAACCAACATCTAACATTACGATAAATGGTAAAATAGAAGTTAGCATGATGTAGCCGTTAATAAAATGGACTTTTTTTCAGTCATACCTGGGTTTCAAATCCCAGCTCAGTAACATACATGTGACTTTGAGCAAGTTACTTAGCCAAACAAAGCCCAGTAATGATAGTTCCTATTTTGGGGCATTGCCAAAGGGAATGAATGAGATAATGTATGTAAAGCACTTGTAATGGCATCTGACACATGATAACCCCTCAGTAAATGATAACTCTCTATTACTAAAAGCATTCTTACTAGGACTGAAGACAAAGCTAGGCTGCTGCCATTTAAAAGTGCTTAGAAAGGGCGCCTAGGTGGCTCAGTGGGTTAAAGCCGCTGACTTCGGCTCAGGTCATGATCCCAGGGTCCTGGGATCCAGGCCCACATCGGGCTCTCTGCTCAGCAGGGAGCCTGCTTCCTCCTCTCTCCTCTCTCTCTGCCTGCCTCTTTGCCTACTTGTAATCTCTCTCTCTGTGTCAAATGAATAAATAAAATCTTAAAAAAAAATTGCTCAGAAATGTTCTGAGTGGGCTCCTGGGTGGCTCAGTCATTAAGCGTCTGCTTTCAGCTCAGGTCATGATCCCAGGGTCCTGGGGTTGAGACTGCATCAGGCTCCCTGCACAGCAAGAAGCCTGCTTATACCTCCTCTCCCTCTGCCTGCTGCTTCCCCTGCTTGTGCTCTCTCTCTGACAAATAAATAAAATCTTAAAAAAAAAAAGAAAGAAAGAAATGTTCTGAGTAACCAGTACTATTCCAGACCGGGGAAAGAGGTACTTCTGCTCTGGCACCCACAGTTTAGAGGATCTCTCATATTACATATACATAAAAATAAATGTATTAAAGAAGACACAGCATCTGTGTCACTTACGATCCAGTACTCAGTGTGGCAGAACACATAACTCTAACCCTCTGCTCTCATGATTAACATCATTCAAATGCAAGGGGAGTACTTCATATAGCTTGCTCTGTGTACTTGAAACAAAAGGCCAATGCATCTGAATGCCGTGAAGATTTGTGAGTTATGCTGCTGCTGATATCAGACACTGCTTTAGTGTGCAGGGAGAATTTGAGCAGCAGAAGTGCTTAGTAAGAGAAAAGATAAATCAACATGTCAAATCCTTCCTCTCTCAATAGCAATAGATTCTTCCATAACAGTGATTGTTTCCCAGTAGTAACAAGCCTTGGCTTTCTGGCTTCTCTTTGTGTTCTAACTCCTGGCTCCTTGACATGTGGTAAGTGGGCTTCCATTTTTCCTCTTGCCCCAGGCCAGGCAAATCTTAGAAGCTGGCCTGTAGCTAACAGTAAGTTGTGAAAAAAGAATGAGGTATAACTATTGGAAAGGAAACAAAAATCACCATTATTTGTAGCTGATGCGTTTGTCGCCCAGAGAGCACCCAAGGGAATCAATTGAAACACTCAGATTTAACTCAGAAAAGAGAGTTCAGGAAAGAGTTCCACTAAGTGGCTGAATGAATAGCAATCAATAGTTTTCCTGTAAACCAGCAACAACCAGTCAGAAGATATAATGGAGAAAAAAAATCCACTTGTGATGACGACCAAAAAAAAGCATAGAATCCCTAGAAATAGCTTTCTTTTTAAGATTATTTATTTATTTGACAGAGATAAGAGTACAAGTAGGGGGAGCAGGAGGAAGAGGGAGAAGTAGGCTCCTCGCTGAGCAGAGTCCACCGGTGGGGCTCAATTCCAGGACCCTGCTGGATCCCAGGACGCTGGGATCATGACCAAGCCGAAAGCAGACGCCCAATGGACTGAGCCACCCAGGCGCCCCTAGAAATAACTTTTTTTTAAAAAAAGGCATATGCTGGGTGCCTGGGTGGCTCAGTGGGTTAAAGCCTCTGCTTTCAGCTCAGGTCATGATCTCAGCGTCCTGGAATCGAGGCCCGCATCGGGCTCCCTGCTCAGCAGGGAGCCTGCTTCCTCCTCTCCCTGTCTCTCTGCCTGCCTCTCTGCCTACTTGTAATCTCTCTCTCTGTGTCAAATAAATAAATAAAATCTTTAAAAAAAAGGCATATGCTCTACACAAAGAAAACAAGGATATTTGTATATCTCTCGGCAACTAGGATTTGAATAAATGGAAATTGATGCTATATTTCTGGATGGGAGAGCTAAATTTTGTAAGATGACACCTTTTAAAAATTAATTATATGTTTAAGTCAATCCAGTCAAGATTCAAAGTTATTTTACAGGGATGAAGTGATTCTAAGTTCACCTAAAATAATAAATAGGGAGAAGAGCATAGAAATTTTCAAAAAAAAATAATGATGAGATACTTGGTTTTTAAGATATTAAAAATGTATACATAACTTATAATTTAAAACATTATTGTATTTTCACAAGAATCAACAAACAAATCAATGGCATTTGTTCTCAAGAAGCTTTGAGACTGACCTAGTAAAAAGGTAAGAACCCAATATACAATAAAGGAAGCAACACAAAGCAACAAGGACAGAATTCATCAACATATGAGAAGTTAAAAAAAAAGAAAGAAAGCATAAAACAGCTTTAAAAAGTAGAAGCAAATGTTAAATTTTGAGATGGGGAAGAATATTCTAAGCAAAAAAGCAATTGAAAAGTCATAAAAATATTGCTAGACTTGACTCTATTAAATTTATTGGCAAACACAAACTGGGAAAGATAGTTATTTTTTTTTAAAGATTTTATTTATTTATTTGACAGATAGAGATCACAAGTGGGCAGAGAGACAGGCAGAGAAAGAGGAGGAAGCGGGCTCCCTGTCGAGCAGGGAACCCGATGGGATGGGGGCCTGCATCCCAGAACCCCGAGATCATGACCTGAGCCAAAGGCAGAGGCTTTAACCCACTGAGCCCCCCAGGCGCCCAAAGACAGTTATTTTTAAAAAATTTTTTTAAAGATTTTATTTATTGGGGCACCTGGGGGGCTCAGTGGGTTAAAGCCTTTGCCTTCGGCTCTGNGGGTCCTGGGATCGAGCCCCGCATCGGACTCTCCGCTCAGCGAAAGGCCTGCATCCCCCTTTCTCTGCCTGCCTATCTGCCTACTTGTGATCTCTCTCTCTCTCTGTCAAATAAAAAAAATTAAAAAAAATGTTTAAATTTTATTTATCTATTTGACAGAGAGAGAGAGAGACAGTGAGAGAGGAAACACAAGCAGAGGGAGTAGGAGAGGGAGAAGCAGGCTCATCCCTGATGTGGGGCTCAATCCCAGGACCCTGGGATCATGACCTCAACCAAAGGCAGATGCTTAACAACTGAGCCACTCAGGCGTCCCTGGGAAAAAAATTTAAAACATAATTGATGTCAGTATGATATAAAGAGCTCTTATGAATCAATCAAAAAACACCAACACTAAAAATAAAAATGGAAAAGGACATAAATAGAAGGTGTACATATGACCAACAAATATATGAAAAAGTGTTCTAATGCTAATAATCCACAAAAGACAAATTTTTATGAATGAAATTGGTGAAGATGAAAAACACTGAAATCTTCAATGCAGATCAGATGTGGTGATGCATACATACTTCTAAACTGCTAATGGGAAGGTAAATTTCCTTTTTGGAAAGCCCACTGGTAATATGTATCAAGAGTCTTTCAAACATTCATATCTTTAGATGATTTAAAGGAGCAGCAACAGCAAATGGAGGGAACAATTCAGGTTTAAGCTGAATATCCCAATAGGTAGTGGCCCTGCCCTGGACCTGGGGAGCTGCTTCACTCCTTGCTCCGTTTTCTCATTCATAAAGTGGAGGGAATTAATAGTACTAATCTCACAATACATGCAAGTCACTTAACATAGTGTCTGGCATCCTCTAAGTAAATGTTAGCTATTATTAAATATATACATATAAAAAAGAATATGCACATATAAAAAGTTCATAATTTTGACCCATCCGACTTCTAGAAATTTATCCTAAGGAAAAATTCAGGAATTTAGACAAAGATTGATACACAAGGGTGTGCACTGAAACTTCATTTGCAGGGGCACCTGGGTGGCTCAGTGGGTTAAGCCTCTGCCTTCTGCTCAGGTCATGATCTCAGGGTCCTGGGATCGAGTCCCACATAGGGGCTCTCTGCTCAGCAGGGAGCCTGCTTCCTCCTTTCTCTCTACCTGCCTCTTTGCCTACTTGTGATCTCTCTCTCTGTGTGTCAAATAAATAAAATCTTTTAAAAAAAACTTCATTTGCAGAAGCATAAACCAGGAAAACAATACCTAGCAATAGGAGAATAGTCAAATGAATTACATATAGTACATTAAAATGATGTTGAAATATTATACGATCATTTTGGAAAGATTTTTTTTTATTTGACAGAGAGAGAGAGAGATATCACAAGTAAGCTGAGAGGCAGGCAGAGAGAGAGGAGGAAGCATGCTCCCCGCTGAGCAGAGAGCCCCATGCGGGCCTGGATCCCAGGACCCTGAGATCATGACCTGAGCTGAAGGCAGAGGCTTTANTAACCCATTGAGCCACCCAGGCGCCCTGGAAAGATTTTTTTTTAAGATTTTATTTATTTATTTTTGAGAGAGAGAGAGTGAGCTCCTGTGCACACAAATGCGGAGGGAGAGGGCAGAGGGAGAAGCAGACTCCCCACTGTGCAGGGATGGAGTCCAATTTGATTTGAGACTCCATCCCAGGACCCTGAGATCATGACCTGAGCTGAAGGCAGACACTTAACCAACTGAGCCACCCAAGAGCCCAGAAAGAGTATGTTTCTGAAGACAGTTTAATGAGGGCGCCTGGGTGGCTCAGTGGGTTAAAGCCTCTGCCTTCTGCTCAGGTCATGATCTCAGGGTCCTGGGATCAAACCCCGCATTGGGCTCTCTGCTTAGCAGGGAGCCTGCTTCCCCCTCTCTCTCTGCCTGCCTCTCTGCCTACTTGTGATCTCTCTCTCTGTGTCAAATAAATAAATAAAATCTTTTTAAAAAAAGACAATTTAATGATACGGAAAAATGCTAACAAGTGAAAAAAAAGCAGTGAAAAAACTGGCTCTTTAGTAGGATCAAATTTTGAAAAACTAATTTGTGGGGGCACCTGGGTGGCTCAGTCCTTAAGTGTCTGCCTTCAGCTCAGGTCATGATCCTAGGGTCCTGGGATCAAGCCCCACATCAGGCTCCCTGCTCATCGGGGAGCCTGCTTCTCTCTCTCCCACTCCCCCTGCTTGTGTTTCCTCTCTTGCTGTGTCTCTATCAAATAAATAAATAAAATCTTAAAAAAAAAAAAAAAAACCCAAAACTAATTTGCATATATTTTGTACATAGAGAAATATTTAAGAAAAAGGTCAATTAGAATATTGACCAATCAGAATAACAATGTTCATCTTGGCATGTTGGGATCAAGAGTTATTTTTCCCTTATATTTATTATTAGTATTATCATTCAGTATTTTTTTCATTTTATAATGAATATTATTATTCCCGCTATCATGTAATTTGAAAGCAGACTGGTATATAATTCCTATAGTGCCTAATT
Organism: Ailurus styani; assembly: GCA_002007465.1. Lineage (NCBI taxonomy): Eukaryota > Metazoa > Chordata > Mammalia > Carnivora > Ailuridae > Ailurus > Ailurus styani. The sequence goes on from LNAC01000588.1 coordinate 489,898, forward strand.
CACTTGTATGTGCATTGTAGAACTCAGTAATTTATAGGTCGAATCGTAATCACGAAAGACTGAAATTCTTCCACAATAAGATGTAAATGATTGCTAAACCTTCCAGTGTTACCACTCCCAGGGATAATATGTGCATTTATTTATTTATTTATTTATTTATTTATTTTTAAAGATTTTATTTATTTATTTGACACAGAGAGAGAGATTACAAGTAGGCAGAGAGGCAGGCAGAGAGAGAGGAGGAAGCAGGCTC
>LNAC01000588.1:490482-527581 GCA_002007465.1 Ailurus styani
AAAAAAAAAAAAAAAAAGATAAATTCATCAGTTTCCCTCCTCTCTCCGCAAGGAAAATTTATTAGGATCTGGTGTACAAAAGGCGTCATTTTTAGGTACTATGGGGGATATAGAAAAGTTGTTCCTACCTTTGAAATATTTATAAGCTAAACTGTGGAGTAGATTAGGAAGGCAAAAGAAGCAGAAAGGGAACTACATCATTATGTGTTAGGAACTGTGCTAGGCCAATTTACTTATATCGAATTCTTTTTTTAAAGATTTTTATTTATTTATTAGACAGAGAGAGATCACAAGTAGACAGAGAGGCAGGCAGAGAGAGGGGAGGAAGCAGGCTCCCCGCTGAGCAGAGAGCCTGATGTGGGGCTCAATCCCAGGACCCCAAGATCACAACCTGAGCCGAAGGCAGAGGCTTAACCCACTGAGCCACCCAGGCACCCCTATATTGAATTCTTACAACAAACTTATGAGGTAGAATTTTCATAGACATTTTATAAATGTGGAAATGGAGGCTTGGAGAAATTAAGTGACAATTTCACAGAGTTAGTGGCAGAGCTGGCATTTAAACCCTGGACCTTCTGGACCTGACTCCAGACTATTATCTCTCTTAATGAACACTGCCTCATCAAAAAAGTGTGTGTGTGTGTGTGTGTGTGTGTGTGTGCGTGTGTGTGTGTGTGTGTGTGTAATTACAGTGCAAAGCAGAATCAGGTCAGTGCCATACTTATGATGCAGAGTATGAAGTATATGGAGAGACAATAGAGCAATGGTTAAGAACGTGGGCTCTTTTTTATTTTTATTTTTTATTTATTTACTTATTTTTAAAGATTTTATTTATTTATTTGACAGAGAGATAGAGAGAGCACAAGTAAGCAGGCAGAGGGAGAGAGAGAAGCAGGCTCTCTGCTGAGCAGGGAGCCCGATGCAGGGCTCGATCCCAGGACCCTGGAATCATGACCTGAGCCGAAGGCAGCCACTTAACCAACTGAGCCACCCAGGCACCCCTATTTTTATTTTTTAAAAAAGATTTTAGGGCGCCTGGGTGGCTCTGTGGGTTAAAGCCTCTGCCTTCGGCTCAGATCTCAGTGTCCTGGGATTGAGGCCTATGTCTGGCTCCCTGCTCAGTGAGGAGCCTGCTTCCTCCTCTCTCTCTCTGCCTGCCTCTCTGCCTACTTGTGATCTGATCTCTTTCTCTGTGTCAAAAAAATATTTTATTTATTTATCTGACAGAGACACAGAAAGAGATGGAATACAAGCAGGGGGAGAGGGAGAGGGAGAAGCTGGCTTCCAGTTGAGCAGGGAGCCTGATGCGGGCCTCCATTCCAGGACCCTGGGATAATGACCTGAGTGGAAGGCAGATGCTTAATGACTGTGTGACCTGGGCACCCCTCTTTTCTTTTCTTTTCTTTTTTTTTTTTAAAGATTTTGTTTATCTGACAGAGAGAGAGAGAGAGAGAGAGGGAGCACAAGCAGGGGGAGTAGCAGAAGGAGAGGGAGAAGTGGGCCTCCTACCCAGCGGGGAGCCCAAGGCAGGGCTGGATCCCAGTGACCCAGGGATCACAACCGGAGCCAAAGACAGATGCCCAAGGACTGAGTCACCCAGGTGCCCAAGAACCTGGGCTCCTAACCCAGGTTAGGACTGCGTAAGTTTGGATTCTGACTCTCCACTTACTAGCTAGCATATACTCTTGGGCAAGTTACTTATCTCCCTTGTGCCTGAGTGGTCCATCCATAAAGTGGGAGCTCATACCAAGCTCACAGTGTTGCTATAAAGATTGAATGAGTCAATACAAGTAAAGGGTGGTTGTTTGGCACTTAGTAAACGTAGTAAACAGATATTAGTTATTATTTCAGGAAATCAGAGGAGGGAGAAAGCATATCCAGATGAGAATGGATCAAGGGTGTCTACATGGAGGAGATAACATTGAAGAAAAGGTTGAATGTTAGAGAAGAGTCATGGAGTAGGCAAAGGGAATGTAGGGGAGGTGGGAAAGCTCAGGTTGTCTGGAGCCCTGAGTAGATAGGAGAGGAGGGGTGGCATGGGAACTACTGGAAGATAAACTTCCAAAGAGAGGCAGAGATCAAAATGCCAACTTTAAAACTCTGGAGTTAACCACTGGGCAATGGGAGCCATTAAAGGTTTTCCAGGAGGGTGCCTGGGTGGCTCAGTGGGTTAAAGCCTCTGCTTTCGGCTCAGGTCATGATCTCAGGGTCCTGGGATCGAGGCCCGCATCGGGCTCTCTGCTCAGCAGGGAGCCTGCTTCCCCTTCTCTCTCTGCCTGCCTCTCTGCCTCCTTGTGATCTCTCTCCCTCTGTGAAATAAATAAAAATAAAATCTTAAAAAAAAAATAAAGGTTTTCCAGGAAGAGAAAGATAAAGTTTTCTTCAGTAGCAATGGAGCCTGACAACTTTGCAGTTTTATCCTTGAGTGTTACCCACTGCAGAAACAAGCAAACTGAGGACCCCTCTTTTGAATGAGGGAAAGGAAAAGGGGAGAGGAGGAAGGTGGCAAAAAGGGAGTGAATAACTTAGAGATGAAAAGTGCGCCTGGTGGGAAGTGGTGGAAAGGAGGTCTTCCCTGATTCCTCATTCCAGAGGCAGCCCAGGGACTGAACTCGAAGCATAACCTACTTTCCCCCCATTTTAAGACGTGAAGTTCCCACCTCAGTTTAGGTCTTCTTTAACTTCCAGACTGTGCTTTTGGCCAGGAGTAAGCGTAGGGCATTAGGACCCAGAGATTGTTGTAGTGAGAGAGGTTGAATCTCGATCTCTCAATTTTTCTCTCGAGCTCCCTCCTCTCCCTTTGTCATTCTAGCTGCCTGCTGCCTCCGCAGCGTCCCTCTAGCTCCTCTCTGTGCTAACTACCTGCGCCTTGGACAGACGGGGTGCGCAAAGCAGAAGGATTAGTTGGGACCTGCCTTGGTGACCCCATGGCATCCCCTAGAACCGTAACTGTCGTGGCCCTCTCAGTGGCCCTGGGACTCTTCTTTGTTTTCATGGGAACTATCAAGTTGACCCCCAGGCTCAGTAAGGATGCCTACACTGAGATGGTAAGTGAAGCAAACGGGTGACGAGGGACGCACCCCCAAGGGACTGAGAGTACCTCTCCCCTTCTTCCCTTCCCAGTCCATGGTCCCGTCCCCTTAACCCCTACCCCCACCCTGGACCATTACCTTCTCCCCAACAACTTTGCAGCTCCGAAGGAGCAGCTGACAAGAGCGATTTCATTTGTGGGCTATGCTGGGAGCAACTGTTTTGGAGCCACTGGATGCCAGTTGGGGGAGGGGTTGCCCAGCGAGTACACCCCCCCAACCCTCCAAGTAAACCAGAAGGCTGAGACCTGCGTAACACCTGTCATTGGCAGGAATCCTTCCCTCCTTCCAGCACACCCAAAGTCCGGGCAACCAGTCTGCAAGTCTGATTCCTTCGTTTGGAGCTAAGAGTTTAGAAAGCTGGAGAGTTTATTTATCTTTGGGAAGAACAAAGGGGAAGGAGGGAAAGAGCTGGGGGAGAACCTGCTACTGAAACAAGCGATTCTTAGGGGGCGGGAAAGGTATTCCTCATCCTTGGCGGAGAGCTGATCCCCTAGCCGCCTGGGCGTGTGTGTCTGTATCCTTGAGACAAAGCAGTCTTGGCCCAAATAAAGGTCACTGAGCGCCTGCTTCTTCCCCTTCTCTCAAGGGAGACCTGGGTGTTTGTTTTGTTTTGTTTTGTTTGTGGGCTAATCTGCAAAGTCTGCCTCTTCTCTCCTGCAAAATAGTCCATAATCCCCACCTTGCCTCCTGTGGATGCGCGGGGTCAGGTCCTCTGCAGGTTTTCCCCTCTGCAGAGTTGGAATCACCGAAGGTGGCTGGCCAAAACATTTCCTCTGCAACCTGGGGGCTGGGCTGCTCTCCCCAGTTGGGCGTGAAGAGGACTTGTTCTTATGCTGTAGAGTGTGAGGAGATGGCAGGGGATGTTTCCAGCACTTTCGGTCTCTCCTCTCTCCCTGTCACTTTGCCTCTTCATTTCCCCGCCCGGGCTGAAGAGAACCTGCTTCTCACTGCCTTTGCCTGACTGCCAAACCCATTACTGGGCTCTCAAGGTCAAGAAGGAAAGGAGCTTAGGGGAGGAACGGAGACAGAAAAGAGGCAAGAGGGTCTGGTCTCCCCGGTAGAGCTGAGGCAGGGAGGAATATAGCCCCACACATTGACAGGAATAAATAGCGCTCTCCTAGAGCCCACTGCGGAGCCTTCCAGAGCCCCTCAACGTGAGCTGCAAATAGATGGAGACTGGCAAATTGTAGATGCTCAGAAAATGTTTGCAGGCAGCTCTGGCTTCTGCCTCAGGGTTTGAGCTGGTGCTTTCCATGTCTCTCTCACACAGGATCACCCTGGGGTGGGGGAGGGTGGCTGGGACTCAAGGGCCCCTAGCCCCAGTGGCAAATACTAATGTATTTCTCCTTCTCTCTTCCCCTCCTCCCAGCATGTTTGGCCAGATGGAATTGAAATCAGGTCAAAATGAGTATCCAAGGCAGCCTGCACTGGGGAGGGGAGGGGAGGTAGGATATCAGAAGCCACCAAATGCAAAGGGACAGGGTGGAGGTGAAACGCCACTGTATTTTGGTCTTGGTGGTAGTAGTTTAGTGTTAGATTACGAGTAATGAAATGCTACTGCTTTTCTTTACTTTCCATATATACATGTGTTAATATGTTTGTGTGTGCACCTTAGGTATTTTTGACTTTTCCTTTTTCTTAGGACATAGTAGCCTTCTTCAGTATACTCCCTGGCCCACAGGCCCTCCTCAGCTGTGTTAGAGGTCCCCTCAAGCTGCACCCTAAGTACACTGTTAGGCTCTGCAGGCAATCCAACTAAGATGGAGTCACCGGGAAGCTTCCTACCAGCTTGGCAGGAGCTCACGAGGAGGACCAGCCACAAATGGGTTTACAGTAGGTTTCTTCCTAGGGAGTGGAGCTGTCTATTGCAGCCTACTGAAAGGCAGAAGAAAGCAGTGTCAAGATTTCATATCATACAAAGGAACATGTTTAAATAGGTATAAGTTAATACAGCAGTATAGAACCATTGTGTGTGTGTGAGAGAGTGTGTGTGTGTGTGTGTGTGTGTACACACAGTTCTGTGCTTATGTGTTCAGAGGCTTAGCTGGGAGGTAGACTTCACAGTAGTATGAAGCTTGAGGAGGATTTTCAGATTGCCTTTTCCAGAGTCCTCTCCTGCATTGAACATTGGCCCCAGGCTGGGAATGGCTGTCTAGCACAGGGCCCACTGCACTAGTCCTGGGCTCGCCAAGTTTTATTCTTAAGTCCATAGGAAATGGGAAAAATTCAGTTCTAGTACAAACAGGGGGCTCACTTTATATTTGTTGAATGAATGAGTGAATGAATGAGTCATTGGAGCATTGTCTTGGCTGGTCACCACCCTTCAGAGTTCTCTGGTTGGATCTTGATTATGTAGTTCAGGAGCCATTTCTTGCTCTCAGAAGTGGGTATGGCCCCTTAGGACCCCAACTCTAGGTCAGCTAGGCTGATTTTCTGGGATTTTCTGTTTTCCATTTAGGAGTGATTCCTCTGCATTGACAGTCATGCGTTGCCTGCAGCAGCTTTTCTCACAAGATCTCAAAGTGTTGTTGTTTAAAGATTATTTGTTCTTTAAAACATATCAGTGAGGTAAATTCATTTTATTAGTTATTCTTATTTTACTGATGGATCCAACTGATCCAATATCATAGGGTACGCTGTCGTGGGAGCAGAGATTAGAAACCAAGTCTGTGACCGAATCTTTTCAATAGAGGGGTCGTTAGTGATTACAACTGCCTTTTGGGATGTCAGAACTTGCAACTGATTCCTGAAAATATCTGGCACATTCTTGCTTCTTTTTTATAACCATTCAACTACACCAATCCATACCTTTACTTTGAAACCAATTTCAAATTTAGATTTTTGGTTTTTTTTTTCTGCCACTATTTTTTTTTTCTTGTTCTAAAACCATTAGTGTTATGCTTAGGTGTTGTTTCCTCCATGAGGAATCATTGCTAAAAACCAAATAGACAAATGACTATTAACTTCTTTCCTGTATACTGCAGAAGCCAGGAATGGTTAATGGAAAGAGCACAGGCTTTCAGTCATATAGGCTTGTGCTTGAGTCCTGACATTCCTAGTGCCTCAGCTTCCTCATCTGTGAAATGAGGATAGTAATTCTTCCCTTAGAAGGTCGTTGTAAATATTAATCGAGATTATATATGGAAGCATGTGATACAGTGTTTATTTACATATAGCAAGTGTTCAAGAAATGCTCTGGGTGAAGCAATGGTGATAATTGATTCTACATTATGCAGTGGCTTCCTGACTAATTTGAATGGTCAGTTTAAGGGATTGAAATCAGGCACTCAGAAGAGCAAGATGCTATTTTCATGTGCCCTGGTGAACAGACCTTTACGCAATTAGCTAATTTTGAAAACTCCACACTTGCTGCTGGTTAATGCACAGTGGATTCCATGCAGAACTTCCAAATGTCTCTCTGAATTGCCCATTTGGTGTGTGTCGCCCCATACCTCCTCCAGATTTAGCAAGTGTCATAATAGAGTACTCTAAAGCCCACATGAATTCAACATGACTGATCACTCCCTCGACTAAATGCCTTCATTAATTCACTTGAAATTGGGAGACAGCACTTACAAATGCTGCTAAGCAGTTTCTTGGGCAGTGATGGGGAACAAACAAATGGTTGACTTGCTCTAAATTTGGTATTCAGCTCTTTGTAGCAGTGGTTCCATTCTGTAATCAAAAGGGGCCACATGCAGAATGGTGAGAAAACACCAAAATCCCAAAACAATGAAGCCAAGGGATTTTGGCCCTAAGGAGAACAAGGCAAGTCTCTGCTTCTTTGCATCCCCTCGGAGGGAAGGTTTGTTGATTTGGTTGATTGGCTTATCTACAGTTAAATGCCCTCCTGTTTGTATATCCCTGGGGAAACACTCCAGATATGTTTGGGCAGTTTATTTAATGTCCTTAGGTAATCTTTTATGCTTCCAATCACTGCCATTAATTGCTTTCCATCAAGGTAATAAGATAGTAATTCACTGATGCTTAGGCTGCTCTCTGAGGTGGTACAGTACATTTATTCCCTCAGAGAGGAAACTGACCCTCAGATGTGAAGTGACTTTACTTAGTTCATATAGCCAACCATCTCAAGCTAAACTCCACTGGAGCTGATGGCAGGGAATGTGTAGCCTCTCAATGGCCAAGAGCTAGGCTTGTTTCAGAGCAACCTTTGACTAACAGTTGAAGTCAGGCTCTTCTGCCCTAAAACACAATCTGGGGGCGCCTGGGTGGCTCAGTGGGTTAAAGCCTCTGCTTTCGGCTCAGGTCATGATCTCAGGGTCCTGGGATCGAGGCCCACATCGGGCTCCCTGCTCAGCGGGGAGCCTGCTTCCCCCTCTCTCTCTCTGCCTGCCTCTCTGCCTCCTTGTGATCTCTCTCCCTCTGTGAAATAAATAAATAAAATCTTTAAAAAAAAATAAAAAATAAAACACAATCTGGGAAGGAAGCACTTTGGTTAGTAGGACCAGGTTTGCCAGCTTCCTCTGTAGGTCAGTACTATATGACAGCGGAAAGTGGAATTGCTTAAAATGTGTTTATCATTCACATGGATATTTGGCAATTAAACACGTGATGGCTTTTTATTGCATTGAAGAAATAATCAATAACTGACATTTGGCTTCTTTTTTCCTAGAAAGATGCAAGGAAATCATACTCAAGTCAGTAAATTTTGCAGCATTTATGTGGCCTTTATGGTCTAAGATAGCAACGAAGCTGAGAATTTTAGCCAAAATGTATTTTTGTCAGTGCCCTCTTTGGCTTTTCATAGTTTTTTTTTTTCTCTGTAAATTTTAGTGATGTGTAACATTCATTCTGAAATGTGCATCAAACATAATGTACAGCTCAAGGGCGCCTGGGTGGCTCAGTGGGTTAAAGCCTCTGCCTTTGGCTCAGGTCATGATCTCAGGGTCCTGGGATCGAGGCCCAGATCAGGCTCTCTGCTCAGCGGGGAGCCTGCTTCCTCCTCTCTCTCTCTCTGCCTGCCTCTCTGCCTACTTGTGATCTGATCTCTCTCTGTGTCAAATAAATAAATAAATAAATCTTAAAAAAAATAATGTACAGCTCAAGGAATTTTCAGAATACTCCCCTGTAACCAGCAGCCATATCAAGAGCACAGAACATCACCAGCTCCTTGGAAACCACCCCTCATGGCTGCTTCCAGTTACTACCTCCCCAAGGGTTACTATCTTTCTGACTTCTAACAATATAAGCTGTTTTACCTGTTTTTGGACTTCATATAAATAGAATTCACAGTGGATTAGCCATTTTTTTTTCTTTTACCTAACTGGCATAAGTGTACTGAAGCAGATCAAACCACTTGGTCTCTGTTCCCATTTTGTCTTGTTAGCTGACTTAGATCAGTTATTAATTGCAATTGAAGATAAATGTAACTAGATAGTTCTGAGCTCTTCGAATAAATGTCATTAATATGAGATCATGGACCCTGGGGTGTTGTGAAGAGTAAATGACAAAAAGAGAAAATGTATGACTAAAGAAAGGCTCCATATGCTCTTGACTCATGTCTGAATCATATCTTCTCATACCATAAGAATGGACCTATTTGATTCACTGCTATTATCATTAAAATAATCACCACGGTTTGCTTGCAAACACACGGACTTCTCATTGTATGGTTCGTTGATAATGGAATGTGTGTGTGTGTCTGTGTGTGGCCCTTGTTTGATGCCATGATACTATGATTTTTTTTTTTACTAAATCTCCAAAATGTTCATGTAATTTGCAAAAGGGGAAACCCAGATAGTAAAACGCTTAGTGATTTTCTCCAAGCAACTTAGGGGCAAAAGTAAAATTGAAATTAAGCTTATCTTAAGAATCTCTGCCCAAGAATATTGTTGGACGATTGCTTTCAATTAAAGGGATTTGAAACATTTGACTAAACACTCCTCTTCCCTGCTTCCTTGCCCTATAAGGAAACTATGGTTACAGGGTCTGGGCCATTGCAAGGGAAGGGAAACAGACCTAACAAAGTGAATTGTGAGAGCCTTTTGGGAGAGTGACTCATTCAACTCTCTTTATTCCTACTATCAGAACAATTAAAGTCTTCAGAGCTTTAGTTACTATAGATTCAAGACATGTGACCCTTCTATTGTTAGAACTGAGGTGACCCAGACCAAACGTTGATGGGGCTGGCAATAGTAGGATTCTTTTGATGTCTCCATCCTACTCCACAGGAGAAAGAATAAAGGCCTTCCTATAATGTCAAGGCTCCATCCAAGCTTAGTCCCGTTTCTAACAAATTAAACATTCCCTGTCTGGAGTCCTGGAGAATAGATGCTATCTGTACCTACTCAGCTTTGAACTAAAGATTTGATGAAATGGCTTATCCATGTGCAGTTTCCTCTGGAGAAAAGAAAGGGAAAAAAAGAGGCAACAGCTGCATAAAAGATCCACAGCTGTAGTTTAAGAAGTTAGACAAACAACTGAAAAAGTAATATGGAGGTACACCAAATGTAAAGAAAAAAAGATCACTGAAGTCACAGGAACTTGATTTAAAGACCTGGAATTTGGCCGCCGGCTATGGATTCCACTATAGTATAGTTAAGAATCTATTCTTGAATGATGGGTGGTTAGCCTTATCCAAAAAAGGAGCGTTTCCACAAGCCACTCAGCCAGCATCTGGAAGTCTTGGCTCTGAACTGACTGTAAGAAGCTCATCTTGCCTCCTGCATTCATTATGTCAGAAGCTTACATTTAGGATTTAGGAACTGCCTCTTGGGAAGCTTTGTGTTGTTAATTAGAAATGGTCCTCACTTAGAAGTGTTGAGGAAGTCTCTTGTGTCTAGATTTCTTTCCCTAATGTTGCCCTGCTACTGTCACCAGAGTGCAGAGAGGGAGACTGTGGGCAGGTGGCGTCTAGTTTAATAGTGAGAGGAAATGGGTACACTTCTCCCCACCACCAGGTGCCCTAACTCTCATCTCTGCTCTGCTCCATGTGGGTCTGGCCTAGTTCAGCCCAGGGTTTTACTCTGCCAACTCATCGATGTCTCTTCTAATTTCTCTGAGTGTCCCTGATTTAACCTAAAATGGGAAGAGGGAGGAAGAATGACTAACCCTCTGTGTTTCTTTACATGCTCAGGAACAGGATAAGGACTAGGGTGAGGTGAAATTTTAAAGACAGGATCTTACAGGGCCAGGTTTGGGAAGAGATAAATGAGGCAGGCTTGTATAAGTGCAGAGCTGGATCCTGCCTTTATTTGAAGCTTTGATATTTTGTTCATTAATGATATTATTTACCTTAATCAAGAAATGTTCCTTGTGCCCTCTTAAATTTTGCATTCAAGGCAAATAGCCTAGCTCATTTCACTTTAGCCTTAACCCTGCTCAGGAAAATGAGGCTCAGAGAGGTCAAATAATTTGCCTATGGACACCCAACTAGAAAGTGACAGAAATGAGGGTGCCTGGGTGGCTCAGTGGGTTAAAGCCTGCTCGGCGGGGAGCCTGTTTCCCCCCCCCCCCCCCCCCCCCCCCCCCCCCCCCCCCNCTCTGCCTGCCTCTCTGCCTACTTGTGGTCTCTCTCATTCTCTCTGTCAAATATATAAATAAAATATTTTTAAAAATTAAAAAAAGAGAAAGTGACAGAAATGGGATTTAAAGCCAAGTCTGTTTGAATCAAAACTCATGTTTTTTTTCCCCCTGACTAAACCATTGGTATTTTAACAGTCCTCAAAGAGGATTATCTTGTGCCACTCATGATAATTAATCCATGAAATAGGGTGCATTCACCAATCCAGAAGTGAGAAGGCTGATTTAACATTTGTTTCAAACCTAGAGGGTGTGAACACTATTCTAAGTGCCAGATGCTTCTAAGAGGTCAAGTTGGCATTCTGCCTGATTCTTATGATACTTGCCTTGCATCTGGAACTTTTGACTATTGTCATCTTGAAAACCTTTGCCCGCATGACCCTATCTCTCTTGGTTTTCCCTCTACTTTTCTGACCACGCTCTCTTCTGTCTGCTTTGTGGACTATCTTCCTCTTTACATTTCTTAAATGTCAATCACACAATTTCTCCCACTGTATATATACATTCTACCTGGGATACTGATGACTATCCATTTTGTATCTTTACTCCAGACCTCTCTTACTGAGCTGCTTACCAGACATCTCCACTTAGATGTCTTAGAGATACTTCAACTAAAAAACCCAAATTGAGTCCCTTACTCCTTCCTACCCCTTGCCCCACCCCCAACCTGTTCTTCCAGATGCATGCCCAAACCTGGAGAATGGTAACACCCTTCTACCCACGTACCCAAGCCAGAGACCAGAGAATCTTTCTTGACTTATCCCTTTCCCTCAGTGTCCACATCCAGTATAACACTAAGTTCTGTTGATTTTGCATTAAAAGCATTCTTGACTCTGTCCCCTTCCCTCTCTCCCTACTGTCATTACTCTAGGTCCCTTATTTGGTCTCCTTGCTTCCAGGCATACCTCTCCCAATCCATCCTCCACACTATTTCCAGAGGGACCTTCCTCAAAAGCAAATTATGTTGCTCCCTCTGGCTTATAGAATAAAATCCACCTCCACAACACAACATATATAGTTCTCCAAAATCTCATGGTGACACATATATAGACATATATAAGAGGATATATATAGTTCTCATGATCCATGATTCATATCTATCTCCCCTGTCTCATGTCTCACTCTCACCTCTCCCTCTCCCAACCTATGCTGAACTGGGGCAGTGTTTGAAGCACACAAGTCTGTTCTGTGCTTCAGGGCCTTTGCTTATCCAGTTTCCTCTGCCTGCAATGCCCTTTGCTTATTGATTTTGCAAACACCTGCTCTTCCTTTAATATTCCACTCTAACTTTTCTCCATTTCCATCTAGGGAGACTTGACCACTCTGGTATGCTTCCTCTGTATCTACTGCATAATTTTTTTCAGCACCCATAACTTCTCTTCATATAAATTCAAGCTTCAGGAAGGAAGGGCCTTTGAATGATTGATATCTGTATCCAAAGTACCTAGTACAGTGCCTAGTGCAAGGAAGCACTTAATAAATATTGAATGAGTTAATGGTTACTTACTGAAAACAAAGCTGTGGGCCAACCTAATAAGACACTTGATAAAATCTCATCGATTTACTACAAAATGAGGATCAGGCCAATCTGAATACAGTGAAAAATATGATTATCTATTACCCTAAGGTCAATATAATCTTATTACTTTGTAATATATCCAGTGACTCCCTCCTCTGTTCTATGATGTCTCCCTTTGGGCTACAATTAGACCTTGTACAGATGTCTATTATGTGTCATTAACCAAGTTGCTTTATACTGGTGTTTTGTGTATCTGTTTCCCTTCACTGACCAAGAGCTTCTTGACCCTGTCTTATTTACCTTTTTATCTCCATCGCATAATCTATAGTAGGTGTTCAATACATATTTGTTAGATTAAAATTCATGAACTTGCATCAGGCTAATCAAAGTAGTGTCTTGTAAAGGCCTGGGACTTTGTCTCACTCACCATGAGAATGATTTTTATCTTACTATATTTTAAAGATATATAAGGGACTAACATTTGCACACGTTTTTCTTTTTCTATTTACTTAGTACTCACTTTTTAATTTTTGCAGATTCCGCAAGTGTAAACTCCTGCTCAGCTTTTTTCTGAATTATCACAGATTCCAAATTAGGGAAGTCCAAATTAGTGAGGCTTTATCACACTGTGCTTTGCCTTGTTTCATTTTTTTTTTTAAATAAAGATTTTTTATTTATTCATTTGACACAGAGAGAGAGATTACAAGTAGGCAGAGAGGCAGGCAGAGAGAGAGGAGAGAGGAGGAAGCAGGCTCCCTGCTGAGCAGAGAGCCCGACGTGGGCCTCGATCCCAGGACCCTGGGATCATGACCTGAGCCGAAGGCAGCGGCTTTAACCCACTGAGCCACCCAGGCGCCCAGNGCCACCCAGGCGCCCGCCTTGTTTCATTTTTGTTGGTGTTCATACGCATCTGGGTTTGGACGAGGCAGGCACTAGAAAATGTGGATGTGGCTAATCTGTACGAGATTTTATAGTCCCAAAAAATTTTATTATAAATACCTTAGGTGTTGTTTATGATTTATTATCAGAAAATAATTTTTTAAAGATTTTATTTATTTATTTGACACACAGAGAGAGATCACAAGTAGGCAGAGAGGCAGGCAGAGAGAGAGGAGGAAGCAGGCTCCCCACTGAGCAGGAAGCCTGATGCAGGCCTGGATCCCAGGACCCTGAGATCATGACCTGAGCCGAAGGCAGAGGCTTTAACCCACTGAGCCACTCAGGCGCCCCAGAAAATAATTTTTAACTATAAAGCCAAATTCTCTTTGGTGTTGTTACTATTATTTATTTATTTTTAAAGATTTTATCTATTTATTTTAGAGAGAGAAAGAGAGCACAAGTGGGGGAAGGAGCAGAGGGAGAGGGACAACCAGACTCCATGCTGAGGGCAGAGCCCAGCCCCACAACCCCCACCCAGATCATGACCTGAGCTGAAATTAAGTGTTGGACCCTCAACCAACTGAGCCACCCAGGCGCCCTGCTGTTACTAAGATTTAAATCACAGGGATCTCAGAAGATTGCTTGTTTTTTTGCTTATCCCAATTACAAGACTTTATTTAGGGGCCACAGTAAAAAAAAAAAAAAAAAAAAAAAAAAAAAAAAAAAAAAAAAAAGAATGGGACCTGGTGGGGACATAGAAAGGGAATGGTGGGGAAGGAAGCCCTTGCATGTGTGTTATTCATTCTAATGTTAAAATCATGGTTAATGTGGCATTCCTTGTGGTATTTCACTCTAGAAACGTGCTTACAAGAGCTACGTCCGAGCCCTCCCTCTGCTGAAGAAAATGGGGATCAATTCCATTCTCCTTCGCAAAAGCATTGGTGCTCTTGAGGTGGCCTGTGGCATTGTCATGACCCTTGTGCCTGGGCGTCCCAAAGATGTGGCCAACTTCTTCCTACTCTTGCTGGTGTTGGCTGTGCTCTTCTTCCATCAGCTAGTCGGTGATCCTCTCAAACGCTACGCCCACGCTCTGGTGTTTGGAATCCTGCTCACCTGCCGCCTGCTGATTGCCCGCAAGCCTGAAGACCGGTCTTCTGAGAAGAAGCCCTTGCCACCACCAGGGCAAGCGGGGAATGTGGGGAATGTGGAGGAGCAGCCCTCCTTGTATGAGAAGGCCCCTCAGGGCAAAATGAAGTTGTCATAGGAAAGCAGAAGTGCAAAAAGTGGACCTTCCAGGCATTTGCCTCCGTGACACCCAGGAAGATGTCAGTGTGTATTTTTCATGTGATTTATCTTGAGGGAAAGGGAAAAATATAATCTGCAAGTTAATGGTCCTATTGGCTTGTGTACACCTATACCCTAAAATGACCTCCCCACATAGACATGTGCACCTCCTTTAATCACTTTGGGGCAACTCTCACATCTTGCTGCATGTACATGTATACGGCTAACTGTTGAAGTGTATTTGTGAGATGGACTCCAGCAAGCATGTGACTATAAGATTATGTGTGGGAAAATGTATTTATTGTCTGTGTGTGTGTTTGTGTGTGTGTGTGTGTGTGTGTGTGTGTGTGTGTGCATGTGCGCGCTCACACATGCAGGTGCGAGGAGAAGGCTTTGATCTTGAACTAATCCTGCACAGGTATCCTTCCCTTTATAGACTGATTCTAGTGAGGGCAGAATAAAATAACCCTCCTCTAAAGAGAATCCTACTTTCTTCTGGTATAAATGAAGTGATGTATTCCTGTGGGATGAGGGAAATTAAGCTGAAAACTTAAATTTACCACTTTAGGAGATAGTTCCTTCAATCTGAGACACCGAGTTATACTGATTAGCCTTCACTGTAACAGTTGTTGAAATTTTACATACTCCATATTTTTAATTAAAATAAGGGATATATGCAGTCAACACATAATCTAATTCTTCAAGTGATAAAATTGGAAGTTTCACCTTGCCTTTGCCCCAACCCAACCTACTAAGTTCCATTGCTCGCAGTTTGAAATTGAAGCAGTAAACTTATTACCAGCCATCTTTTTTGGGTTTTCTTAAGCCAAAAGCTGCCTCACTTCCTACTACTATTCTCAGCAGCTAACCAGGATTTGGCAGCTGCTCCATTGTGGTTGAGGGAGCAGGGATTAGTCCCATTAGAAGTCTGTGAATCTCAAACTCTAGTTGTTCTCTTAAGTCATCTGAAACTTGACAGAGGAGCTGTATCCAGTGTTTCCCTGCCAAACAGATTCATTACTCCTATTGAATCTTCACTGAACTTTGCTAGTGTAAACAGAGATCCAAGTTACTCCTGTGGTCGTCTCCTCTACACCTCTTTATCATTGTGGTGGCTGGAGTTTAGCTGGGGGAAGGATATTCAATATGGGTTGGATGGACTGAGCAGTATGAAACTTTGCTTTCTTCATTCCATACTGCTGTTTCTCCTTGTTAGATGTGCTTTGATGGTTTTAATATTATTGTGCCAGGGATGGGGAGAGGGGTGGGGGCATTGTGTGTGGGGGGAGTACAAATTATTGTATTTTCTTCAGTGCCATTGTTCTTGTTAATTGATGTCTCTGTCTTATTTCTCTCATTCTTTCAAAATAAAAATTTTTGAAATTTGGAGGAAACTGTCTGGACAGATAATGAGTATCTGGGAAGAAAGGGTCATATGAAGCAATTCGGGACCTTTTATTTTTGATTCTGGATGAGGGACAAGAAAGAGAAGCAACTGTATATCCCTTAGTATACTAATGAGGCTACCAACTTTCCAATCTCATTTAAGTTCCCCCACACTTCGGAAATGGCAACACACAAAGACAGAAAGCCAGAGAATTAGGATCAATACAGTTTTCAGGTTTAGGGAGTTTTGCTTCACTAGGCGATGACAAGGGAAGGCGGAAGAATGAGTTCAGAGAAAATTGCAGGTCTAGTTAGTGCTCTAATTAGTGCTCTCTCACTATGTGTATCCACAAAGTGGCACACGTTCCAGTGCCACAGGCTTGTCATGTTAAGCAATTTATTTCTTTTCTTTTTGTTTGAGAGAGAGAGAGAGAGAGAGAGAGAGAGAGAGAGAGAGAGATCACAAGTACGCAGAGAGAAAGGAGGAAGCAGGCTCCCTGCTGGGCAGGGAGGCCGATGTGGGGCTTGATCCCAGGACCCTGAGATCATGACCTGAGCCGAAGGCAGAGGCTTTAACCCACTGAGCCACCCAGGCACCCGTAAGCAAGTTATTTCACCACTCAGAGCCCCAGTTTTATCATCTACAAAAGAGGAGGGGATTGAAGGCTTAAGATCCCTTCTAATTCACAGCTGAGTCTATGAAATCATTGAGTATGAAAAATGACTCCAGAGAAATCTTCAGTTTTCCTAGATAAAAGCAGTCTATGTACTAGATAAAATATCAAACATTCAGTTCTCATGCATGATTAAACAAGAGTTCATGAAAGTACTCTGAAAATCATGTAAGATGTGGTAATCAGTAGTTTCTGGTGCAGTCTTTCCCAAATATAACAATTTGACCTTTGATTCTTCATTTCTGCCTAAGATTGCAGTTTCCTCCTACAGTTTTGCCCAGTTTAAGGGTATGTTTTGGCCTCAAAAAATCAGTGAGAGCCATTTATTTTACCCTTCCTCTTTAATTCCTGCCTAGTAAGAGATTAAAGTAGGGACTGGGCTCAGGTCTCAAATTAAAGCCTTGTTGCTGTTTCGGCCAGTTTCTTTAAGAGTCACCGATTCCTCAAAGTTAGAAATGTGTACGTGTTGCCTGGCGGGTTACGTGCAAGGTGCCACATCTAGCTTAGGACACAGGTTTTTGGCAAACCCTGTAAGATATGAATTCCCATCCTCGGTAAAGGAGGGCAGATCCAGCCGTCCTTTCCTCCCACCCCAGACCTTCGCTTGGAAAAAGCGACCGCTTCAGAAGTCATAGACTCAATAACCTCAGTCTCTTGTCCGGCAAGGGATAAGCAGCCCTTATTGAGAAGTTTGCAGTTTCATTTTTTCCTATAGATTCAAAGTCCCGACACTTGACGGTCAATCTGGACAAAATTATCACTGTAATTACTCTTGTTAAATTCAGGAATCAGGACACTAATTGCCGAGCTTTACGCAAAATGACGAATGCGAACATTATTAGGACAGTGGGAACGCCAGCCAATCAGCTAGCTCCAGCAACAACGGCCCACAAGACGCGGGTCCCCCGCCCGGCAAGAGGTTCTCGGGATTGGGTCTGCGTCAGCGTCGGCGCGCGCGCGCGCCTCCTCGCGCGTTGAGTTGTAACCCAACCAATCAGGCTCCAGCACAGCGCACAGCTTTGCCTAGTGCAGCCTGGGTCTCTGCAGAAGCGCGTGCGCGGGGCGGGGCCCACTCTTTTGAATCCGGGAGGCGGCTTTCGGATTACGGAGGCTTTGCGACTGAGGAGTGTGTTAGGTGAGGTACTTTTAGTTTTAAAGACCGCGCGAAATGGGGGCTGTCAGAGCGGAGGGGCTCTCCCGATTTCTGAGCAGGACTCTTCTGCAAGGTGTGGCTGGGGCGGGCTTTTCCCCCAGCTCAGAAATCTGTCCAGTGGGTTGGTCGTCCTGGCCGAGTTCGCTCTCTGCTGTGGCAGTCTGTGAAGGGCTGGGTTCCTGGGAGGCGATGGGACGGTTCAGCTGGATGGGGTGAGAAGCTGCTCTCCCGTCCTTCTTTTTTCGGACCCCAGGAAACGACTGGGAACTTGGAACCTCCCATTGGGTTAGATATACATATCGCTTTCCAGCTCTGGCCTCATATATTCTAGGGAGGTGGGATCAAGTAACTGTCATTCCAACGATTTCCTTAGTTTTTCCCATTTGAAGCCAAAACTTAAGTCTTTCTGGATTCCACTTTTTCCTTTTCCCTACATCCAGTTCTTTTATAACGGCCTTGCCCAGTCTATCTCCAAAACGTATCAGTCATTTTCCATCTTGTCCACCGCTATTTTAGGCCTAGTTCAGACTACAGTCATATTTCTTCTGGACTCGTGAAGGCTTTTTAATTTTAATTAATTAAAAAGATTTTATTTATTTATTTCACAGAGAGAGCGAGAGACAGCGAGAGAGGGACCACAAGCAGGGGGAGTGTGAGAGGGAGAAGCAGGATTCCCGCTGAGCAGGGAGCCGGATGCGAGGCTTGATCCCAGGACACTGGGATCATGACCTGAGCCGAAAGCAGATGCTTAACGACTGAGCTACCCAGGCACCCCAGTTTTTATTTATTTTTTAAAAGATTTTATTTATTTGACAGAGGGAGAGACAGCCAGAAAGGGAATACAAGGAGGGGGTATGGGAGAGGGAGAAGCAGGCTCCCAGCTGAGCAGGGAGCCTGATGGGGAGGCTCATCCCAGGACGCTGGGATCATGACCTGAGCCCAAGGTAGCCACTTAACCCCACTTAACAGACCGAGCCACCTAGGCGCCCCATTGTGAAGGGTTTTTTAAAAATTCGTCTGCTCAGCTGGGAGCCTGCTTCTCCCTCTCCCACTCCCCCTGCTTGTATTCCCTCTCTCACCATCTCTCTCTCTGTCAAATACATAAATAAAATCTTTAAAAATAAATAAAAAGTAAAAAAGATTGTTTTCACTGCTTGACCCCTAACATTCTGTTCTCCACACTGCAGCTAGAAAGATCTTGAATCAGATGGTATCACTTCCCTCTCTCACACTCCTTCCCACCCTACCCCCATAAGTTTCAGGAGATCAGAAACCTGTTTTATTTTATTCCTAGTAACTAGAACTGTGCTTTGCATATAGATGATGTTCAATAATTATTTACTGAATAAATGAGTTAATTAATGGGGAATGATTCTGTTGTGAGAATCCTTAGTTTGGTCACCAGCTTGACTTTTGAACTAAGCCGTTTTAACTTGGCACTCACGAAGTGGAGAGCATAAAAGATTAAAAAAGCAAAATCAAGGGGGGGTGGAGAAAAATAGGACTGAGTGGAAAAAGTAAGATTGAGTGTATGAGATGGATTAGTTTTGGACTTGATTATGTGATAGAGCCATTTTTTTTTCTTATTAAAGATTTTATTTATTTATTTGACACAGAGAGAGAGAGATTACAAGTAGGCAGAGAGGCAGGCAGAGAGACAAGGAGAGGAGGAAGCAGGCTCCCCGCCGAGCAGAGAGCCCGATGCGGGCCTCGATCCCAGGACGCTGAGATCATGACCTGAGCCGAAAGCAGAGGCTTTAACCCACTGAGCCACCCAGGCGCCCGTGATAGAGCCATTTTAAGAGAACTTGCTGTGTTGCTTGTACTGGATTTTTTTCCACAAGAAGTCCAGTTCAACTGGTGAATGTTAGTTACCCTGGAGAGTTGTTTCTCCCTATTCCTGTTTAGGTCAAGGGCTTCTGTGAAAGTTAATCTTTTTGTAGCCTGGATCATTGTTAGGGTTTGTGTGTGTGTGAGTCCGTATTGTTTGTATGCTAGGTATTGTGTACTAAATGTTGGGATTACAAAGCAGATATGGTTTCTGTCTTTGTGGAGTAAAAAGGAATGGTTTGTTTAATGGTAACTTGACACTTGTTTCTGTATAGAGCATGTGCAAAAATGTCATCTCAAAAGAGAGTTAGGGACTCTCAGGCTCAAAAGAGGACTTCACAAGTTAGTGATAGTTATCAGACTAATCTCCTGGCCGGGGAAGAAAAAGAGGACCTGGATGATTCAAATCGCAGCTTGAAAGATGAACAGGACAGTCCAGTGGAGGATTATGGACATGCTGATGATCAAGGAGGAGATGCTCTGCAAATAGCAGTGAGATACTTTGAGAAAGGTAAGACAGATAATTTTCCTTATGAAAGTTCTATTTCTGTAAAAATGTCATAGACTTTTTCTTATGGATTTTTAAAAAAAGATTTATTTATTTATTTATTTGACGGGGGGGGGGGGGGGGGGAGNTATTTATTTGACGGGGGGGGGGGAGAGAGAGAGAGAGAGATCACAAGTAGGCAGAGAGAGGAGGAAGCAGGCTCCCTGCTGAGCAGGGAGCCCGATGTGGGCCTCGATCCCAGGACCCTGAGATCATAACCTGAGCCGAAGGCAGAGGCTTTAACCCACTGAGCCACCCAGGCACCCTTTCTTATGGATTTTTAAAGGAAAACATATTTTTGCTCATTCATGCTTTTGTTTATTTAATGGGCATTTATTGAGTGCTTCCTTTTTTTTTATTATTATTTGCCCCAGGGGTACAGGTCTTTGAATCATCAAGCTTGCACCTTTCACAGCACTCACCATATTAAGCGCTTCCTAATATCAGTATGCTGGGTACTAGGGATACAACAACAAAGACAATTCTTGGCAGGGTGGTTTCCAAGCTGTTGCACATTGGGATTATCTGGGAATCTTTAAAAAATACTGATGCCTGGCAACCACTCTAAGACATTCTGATTTTATTGGTATGGAATGCAGTCTGGGCATCAGGATTTTTAAAAGGCTTCCTAAGTGATTCAATTTGCAGCAAAGTTTGGGAACTACTGTCCTAGTGTTGAATCTGCTTATAGTTTAAGTTCAGTGCTTTTAGTTAGTTTAGAGCAGAGATGCCAGGGCATGATTCAGTTTTCCTCATTGAAGGTGCTATTCCTCTATTTCTGTTAAATATTCTAGAATTTTAAAGGCTTTGAAAGGTTTTGGGGAAGATATTTTATTTTATTTTATTTTATTTTATTTTATTTATTTATTTATTTATTTATTTTTGGGGGGGGAAGATATTTTAAACAGTAGATCTATTTGTTTAGGAGCACCTGGGTGGCTCAGTCAAGTGTTTGGCTTTCGATCTCAGCACAGGTCTTGATCTCAGGGTTGTGAGTTCAAGCCCCATGTTGGGCTCCATGGTGGGCATGGAACCTACTTTTAAAAAAATCTATTTAAAATATCGCAAGTTGTAACGTTGAGGACTGAAAGAATTAATTTTATTTTATTTATTTATTTTTAAAGATTTTATTTATTTATTTGACACAGAGAGAGAGATCAGATCACAAGTAGGCAGGGAGGCAGGCAGAGAGAGAGGAGGAAGCAGGCTCCCCACTGAGCAGGGAGCCCAATGCGGGCCTCGATCCCAGGACCCTGAGATCGTGACCTGAGCCGAAGGCAGAGGCTTTAACCCACTGAGCCATCCAGGTGCCCTTATTTTATTTTTTAAAAGATTTTGTTTTTATTTATTTGACAGAGAGAGATCACAAGTAGGCAGAGAGGCAGGCAGAGTGAGAGGGGGAAGCAGGCTCCCCGCTGAGCAGGGAGCCCGATGTGGGGCTCCATCCCAGGACCCTGACATCATGACCTGAGCTGAAGGCAGAGGCTTAACCCACTGAGCCACCCAGGCACCCCTGGACTGAAAGAATTTTAAAGGTCCCACTATTTAATATTGTTCCCTTTTCCAGGTCCTGTTAAAACTTCGCAGAGTAAAGATAAGATCTTGGAAAAACACTTGAAAACTGTGGAAAATGTGGCTTGGAAGAATGGGTTAGCTCCAGAAGGAATCGATGTTCTATTAAATGTGGCACTCAGTGGCAAATTTGGTATGTTAAGGGGATACATTTGTCATCAATGGCAAAATTGGTATGTTAAGGGGATACATTTGTCATCAATTTGCTATTAGTTTTGCCTTCCAGACTTTGAAAGCGACTGTATATTGGAATCAGTTGCAATTCTTTATTTGTACTATTTTCTTCACAAAACCAATCTGGTAAGATTATAAAATGGGCCTTTCTTGTGTTTAAGTTACCTTATGAACCAAAAGTTTCTGTTTTCACATACTGAGAATGGTCATTTATTACATGTCTTTACAAGTAGAATGTATAGACTCTTGTCACCAAATACATGGGAGTCCTTTTTAGTATTTAAGAAGCGTGAAAAGGCAGCTTAATGTCTTTCATTGCTTTTAGGATCACTTAGCTATGGCAAGTCCTTTTTTTTTAAGATTTTATTTATTTATTTGATGCAGAGAGATCACAAGTAGGCAGAGAGGCAGGCTGACAGAAGGAAGCAGGCTCCCTGCTGAGCAGAGAGCAGATGTGGGCCTCCATCCCAGGACCCTGAGATCATGACCTGAGCTGAAGGCAGAGGCTTTAACCCACTGAGCCACCCAGGCGCCCTGGCAAGTCCCTTTTGAAACTGTCTCCCTTCCAGTGTGTTTGACCTTAACAGTTAAGATGCTTTTTCTTTTGTGGAAATGCTTCCTTTCCTGTTCTAAGTGCATTTCAAATGGAGGGGGAAAGGTTCTTAGAAAGAAAGAACACCTGGCCAGTATTCTTTTTATTTATTTTTTCAGACTCAGAAGGTATTTTAGGCCTTGAGCATGCATCCTCATTTTAAAGGTGAGGGAACAGAGACCCAGGGTGGTTAAAGAGGCTTGTTTAATGTCAGAGCTAGAACTGGGGAACTCAGATCTCCTAACTCCCCTTCCAGTGTTTATACTGCATCATACTGCTACTGGGTTTTCTACTGGTCATTTTTTAAAAAATATTAAGACATCTATGAAAACTGAATGCTTTATATATTCTCTCCTGGCCCTTGAATATTGGGTTCCTTTGTATATACCCTAGCATCATGTTTTGCAGGGGTGTGTGTTTTAAATCAACAATACATTACTAGCCGAATTCAAAATACGACTCAGATATTTTAGTTCTCTACTTTTACTTGATTAATTCTCTGTGTTTTTCTACAAAGTGAAATTTGACCTGATAAAATTGGCTCTTAGAAGTGGTTTCATATTATTTGGTTCTAATATCTTTCCAGGAACCCATGTTTAACTGATGAGTGTCTTACTGAGAATTTTCTCTCTCCCTACTCTTAAAACATGGATGTACAAGTGTTTTCTATTTTGGAATTTCTTTTTTTTTTGATATCTCAGGAATGAATGGTTAAAAGGTTTTCATGATGTTTTCCAGGTCTGTGGCAAATGCATGCCTCAGCCTTGGAAACTTGTTTATGACAATTTTAAACATAACCTCTGGCTTTTTATTCTAACTTTTCATTTTTTCCCTTAAACTGGAATTGGTGATGTCAGATATGACCTACTTGATTGTTTGTCTCCCAGTTATTTCTGTGATATCTTCCATCACTACTGTATCTTTACCTGTAGATCTTTTGTTAAGTTGATACTCATATCCAGGGGCAGGTGTGCTTGAAATGTCATAATTAAGTACAAAAGGACTTCAGACACTTTAGAAGTTAAAAAGCCACTGGGAAGTAAGTACTGAGTCTGTATTGAATTCACCCTTTGAATTTGGTACATGTGTGAAGTGTTAGTGGTCAGACTGTTTTAAACTTTAGAAGGGTTAGGGGATGGGAGTGGGGGAGAAAAGAAAATGAAAACAAGAAACCATAGTGGAATACAGAAATTTTGTTTCTTATGATTCATTACCTGCCATCACTGCTTCCTTCCTTCTCCACAGAATGATGGGGTAGAAATTGAGAATGTATGTTGCATGAATATATTTAGAGATCTAATGTACAGCATAATGATTATAGTTAATAATACTATATTGAGGACTGGAAATTTGGTAAGAATAGATTTCAGGTGCTCTCACCACACACAAAGAAATGGTAACAACGTGATGAGATAATATGTAGATTAGTTTCGCTGTAGTAATCATTTCTACTATGTATATATCATATCATGTACATCTGAAATATATACACTTTATTTATTTATTTATTTATTTAATAATTTATTTATTTATTTGACAGAGAGAGATTACAAGTAGGCAGAGAGACAGGCAGAGAGAGAGAGAGGAGGAAGCAGGCTCCCCACTGAGCAGGGAGCCCGATGAGGGCCTTGATCCCAGGACCCTGAGATCATGACCTGAGCCGAAGGCAGAGGCTTTAACCCACTGAGCCACCCAGGCGCCCTACACTTTTATTTTTTTAATTTTTAAAAATTTAATAGCATTTATTGAGTCTATAGTGTATAGCATTGAACTAGGAAATCGGATCATCCTACTTATCCTTGACTGGATAATAACAGTAGCTACAATTCACTGCGAAATTACTATCTCATAGTCATGACGCTGAGTGATGGACGTTTATCATTTCACAACCCTAGGAAGTAGATACTTTATCCCCATTTTACTTATAGAAAAGCCAAGGTTAGATGGCTGAAGAAGCTTGTCTAAGATCACATAGCTTGCCAAGATACATAGCTAAAATTCTTTATTTTTTTATTTTTTTTTTGCTTTTGGGTAGGTTTCATTTGTTTGTTTTTGTTTTGTTTTACTTTTGGCAAAGTTTATTCATTTTTATTTTTTTTAAAGCCTTTATTTGTCAGAGAGAGAAAGAAAGTGTGAGCACACACAAACAGGGGGAGCAGCTGGCAGAGGGAGCCTTGATGTGGAACTTGATCCCAGGACCTTGGGATCATGACCTGAGCCAAAGGCAAATGCTTAACTTACTGAGCCACCCAGGCGTCCCTACACACTTTTTATTTATTTATTTATTTTTATTTATTTATTTTTAAAGATTTTTATTTATTTATTTATTTGACACAGAGAGAGAGAGAGAGATCAGATCACAAGTAGGCAGAGGCAGACAGAGAGGAGGAAGCAGGCTCCCTGCTGAGCAGAGAGCCCTATGCGGGCCTCGATCCCAGGACCCTGAGATCATGACCTGAGCCGAAGGCAGAGGCTTTAACCCACTGAGCCACCCAGGCACCCCCTACACACTTTTTATTTTAAAAATAAAAAAAGTAAAGAGAAGTCTTTACCCTCAGGAAAAAAAAAAGGATGTGTATAGGATGTTTCTGAGAATGCTCTTTGCAGGCGAAGTTAAGATCAGTGCTATTTCAGTGAGTGCATGTGATCATCATGCTATAATACATATAAAACAGTGTTCAAAGACATGTATAAGATGTTTCTAAGAATGCTACTTGCAAAAGTTGAGAACAGTATTATAGTGAATGTATATGATCAGCACACTGTAATGCATGTAAAACAGTGGTTAAAGACACATGGATCCAAGATGTTTTTGAGAACTTTATTTGGATGGGAAGTAGAGAACAGTTTTTTCAGTGAGTGGTTGTGATCGCCCCATTATAATGTAAATGAAACAATGTTTACATACCAAAAATATTGATGAGATATGCATTTAATTCTTGAAGACTTAATAAGCAGAAATTAATATAGGGTGTATGAAAAGTTATTTGCAACATCATTTCTGTTACCAGATGGGAGAATACCATAGAAGCCCAGAGAGTATGATGGAAAGATTGAACCAGTATAGAATATTATTACTGTTAGCTAATTCCGATAATAGCTATTCCATTCTGCTATCCTCTCCTCTTTTTGGGAGGGATGGAGAATACAAATATATTTATTTAATTTATTTATTCTTAAATGAAGCAGCTCATGCAAGATATCTGTCAATAGTTTTAAATAGGTCAGAATCTATTGTGCCGTTAAAAAATAATAACAACATAAAAAATAATCTTGGGTTGCCTGGGTGGCTCAGTTGGCTGAGCGTCTGCCTCTTGGTTTTGGCTTAGGTCATTATCTCAGGGTCTTGGGATTGTGCCCCCTGTCAGCCTCTGCAGGGAATCAACTTGAGGCTTTCTCTCCCTCTCCCTCTGCCCTTCCCCTGCTCTGCCGCGTGTTCGCTTTCTCTCTGAAATAAATATTAAAAAAAAAAAAATCTTTGAAAATTTCCTAAGACTTTTTTTTAAAGATTTTATTTATTCATTTGACACAGAGAGAGAGATTACAAGTAGGCAGAGAGGCAGGCAGAGAGAGAGGAGAGAGGATGAAGCAGGCTCCCCGCTGAGCAGAGAACCCGATGTGGGCCTCGATCCCAGGACCCTGGGACCATGACCTGAGCTGAAGGCAGCGGCTTTAACCCACTGAGCCACCCAGGTGCCCATCCTAAGACTTTTTTTGAAGTATAGTTCACATACCATGAAGTAAATTTCATGTGTGAATTTTAATGAATTTTAAATGCATGAATTTAAAGCATGCAATTCAGGATTTTTTTTAGCATATTCACAGAGTTGTACACCCATCATCACTCTCTAATTCCCAAACATTTTTATCACCCCACAAAGAAACCTTGTAGGCATCCTTCCTTTTTTAAAATTTTTTTAAAGATTTTATTTAGTTGACAGAGAGAGAGAGATCATAAGTAGGCAGAGAGGCAGGCAGAGGGAGAGGGGGAAGCAGGCTTCCCGTCGAGCAGGGAGCTCGATGGGCTCGATCCCAGGACCCTGAGACCATGACCCGAGCCGAAGGCAGAGGCTTAACCCACTGAGCCACCCAGGCGCCCCCATCCTTCCTTTTTAAATGGAAATATAGAGCCAAAATTTTGCTTTATAATTATATTAGAACTTAAAGTTACATTTTTGTTTGAAACTGTTTTGTAACGTTGATAAGAGGTATATCAAATATTACTTTTTTTATTGCCTTCAGTATCAAGTGACATTTTTAGGACTAAGAGTGAATAATAGTAAAGGAACAATCAAGATTCTAAAAGGTAGTTTAATTTGGAATTTGCTTTCTAGGGAGTGTTGTAAACACTCGGATATTGAAGTGTATGATTCCAACAACTCTAATATCAGAAGATTCTGTGGTTAAAGCGGTCTCCTGGCTTTGTGTTGGCAAGTGTTCTGGTAGCACCAAGGTAATCTTTTTAAACAGTTTGATGATAAGTCCTTCAGAACCACTTAAGGGCTGGCAAGGAAAAGCCACTTATGGGGTAATGGCAGTGGTCTTTTGTGCAAAGGCTGTAGTTTTGGAACAATATAGCTTGATGCTAGGACTTTGCTCAGGCAGAAATTTTACTGAGAAATAAAAATCTATTATCCTACTTTGTGCTAGAAGCTTCTAAAGCAGCCCTGAGTGGGTAATTAAGCTGTCTCCTGTGCCAGTTGTATTTCTCTAAAGATAAGCATTTTGTCTCTCAATAGGTACTTTTTTATCGTTGGCTTGTTGCAATGTTTGACTTCATTGATCACAAGGATCAAATTAACTTGCTTTATGGCTTCTTTTTTGCTTCATTGCAAGATGATGCACTGGTAAGTAAAAACTGGACAACATCATGCATTAGTCAAATGGTATGCTCTTGTATGTTGACATACCATGTGTGCTTCAAAGAGCCACACAATACATTTTTCCTTATTTTAAAATATATCAAACATATAGAAAAGTAGAAACCATAACATAATAAATACCCTTGTACCTCTTTTTTATATTAACAAATATAACATTTTTAGCATACTTGATTTATATCTTCTTTTAAGGAAATAAAAATGTTACAGATAGAATTGACTCCACATTGGAGTCTCTACTAATTTAGAGCAGTGATTGCCATCTTTTCTCTTTAAAACCACTTCAACAGGGTCCTATGGTTCACTTATTTTACATTTTCTTGATTAACACTGCAAAAACCTCATCAGAATTAATGAGAAAGAGAGGATTGCTTTTGATAAGATGCCAATGGACTGATTTTGATTAAATAGCATAATTATTCTCATTGAAAACATTAATAACTCTAAGAAATCAATCTACTATTCACCTGGAAGACTTTAAAGGACCATCAGTAGTTCATAGACCATGTGAATCATTCATCTAACCAAATTCCTCTTGCCTTTGGAAATGGAATTCATTCACTGATTTCATATTTAAAAATTGGTGTTTTCACTGGGTTTGTTACATTGTACTAGGCGCTGTAGAAGACTAAGTTCTGGGGTGCCTGGGTAGCTCAGTCAGTTAAGTGTCTCACTTTTGATCTTAGCTTAGATCTTGATCTCAGGGTTGTGAGTTCAAGCCCCACATTGGGCTCCACACTGGGTGTAGAGCCTACTTAAAAAGTTTAGCAGAGGGTTTCTGTATTCCAGGGGTTTATAATCCAGTTAGGGAATTAAGGAAAGCATGTAAAATTAAATAAACAACTTAGGAGTTAAATTATCAAAGACAATATATGATAATGTGAGGATAATAATTGTGGTGACATTTCCAGGAAGGAAGAGAGCACTATAAACCAGTGATTAGAAAAAGCATCATAAATAATGTATTTGTACATGAAGCTAGACCTTGATGGTGGAATAAGATTTGAGATTTGATAAAAGGAAATAATATTTCATATGATGGGAACATTTCTTTTTTTTTTTTAAAGATTTTATTTATTTATTTGACACAGAGAGAGAGATCACAAGTAGGCAGAGAGGCAGGCAGAGAGAGAGGAGGAAGCAGGCTCCCCGCTGAGCAGAGAGCCCGATGCGGGCCTCGATCCCAGGACGCTGAGATCATGACCTGAGCCGAAGGCAGAGGCTTTAACCCACTGAGCCACCCAGGCGCCCATGATGGGAACATTTCAAGTGAAGTTGTGAGCTGTGTAAATTTTGTTTCCAGAGACCTTAAATAGATCACACTGACTTAATTACAGTTGTGTCAAGGAGTGGTACAAGGTAAGGCTGAAAAGGTTGGGTGAGGAAAGATTGTAGAGGTCTTTGAAGGTGATGCTAGGCAATTGGAATGTTATCCTTTAACCAATGGGGAAATCACATAATTTTGGGGCAGAACATGTTGAAAGCAGAATTGTAGGAAGTTGTGTTTAGTAATGCCAAACAATATGAGTAAGGAGAGATGTTAGTGTTGGGAGAAATAGGAGACTAACATGATAATCCAGGTATAACACGATGAAGTCCTAGACTAGCAATTCTCAAATTTGATCAGTGGACCCCTTGAGGCTCACTGATACAGGAGTTCTGAGAGGTCAAAATTATTTTCATAGCAATATCAAGATATTATCTGGTATTTTCATTGAGTTGACATTTGCACTGATGGTGCTAAAGTAATGGTGAATAAAACTGCTGGTGCCTTAGCAAGAATCAGGGCAGTGGGGCCAAACTGTAGTAATGGTCATTTTATTCTTCACTAGAGAAAAAAAATGTTTCTCTCAATGTCCCAAATGAAGCAGTAAAAATTCATAAATTTTATTAAATTTCAGCCTTTGAGACACGTCTTTAATATTCTGTGTGATAAAGTGGGAAGTACAAATAATCTCTTCTCTGTATTAAACTGCAGTTGTCCTCAGGAAAAGCACTTGTGTCATTGAGTTGTGAGCTAAACTAGCTGCTCTCTTTATGGAATACCATTTTTACTTGAAAGAATGACTGACATATAACCTATGATTATCCACACATGGGTATTTGGCAGATGTTTTTTTCAAAAACGAAAAGCCAGCCTGTCATTTCAAAGAAAACAACTCACAGTATTTGTTGCCAATGATAAGATTTGAGCTTTCAAGTGAAAATTATGAGTTTGGAAAATTTGTATCTACCACTGTGAACTTGACAGCTTCCCAATACTTAAACTTTTCTAATGAAATTGGTAACAGTATTAATGAATGTGATTTTTAGATATTGTATAATGAAATGTGTCAATATTTGGAAGGTTGGTATAACTCAATGAACCAGTGTTTTCCAGATGACCAAGTATGATGTTGTAAAATTAGGCATGGGTTAAAAATCTATTCACAATGCAAGATAATAGCAGGGGATTTTATGTATATATGTGTGTATTTATTTAACATCTTTTCAGTAGACTTTAATTTTATATAGCAATGAATTGTAATGGAACAGTACAAAGAGAGTTTATTGGTAAGGTTTCAGATTCCACACTGCAGCTAATCCTCAAGAGACTATCATTTATCAAGACTAATACACAGTTTTCTGAAAAAGCTACTAAAATATTGCTTTCTTTTCCAACTACACATATCTGTGTGAGGCTGGATTTTCTTCATGTACTTCAATTAAAACAACAGAACAGGTTTAGTGCTGAAGCAGAGAATCCAGCTGTATTCTATTAAGTCAAAAATACTAGATAGAATTTAGAAATGTAAAACTATGTTACTCTTGTCACTTTTTGGGAAAATACAGTTTTCATCAAAGATGTTATTTATATTAACATGTAATGGGTTTATTATTTTTTAATGGATTAATAAACATTTTTAAGTTTCTCAGTTTTAATTTCTAATATGGTGAATATCAATAGATATCCAGATAAACAGTAGCTCTGTAGGCTCCTCTAATTTTAAGAATGTAAAGAGTCCTGAAACCAAAAGTTTGAGAATTACTGCCCTAGTCTAAGGAGATGGCTGTGGGAATGAAAAATTGAAAGGGCAAATAAGGGGGCGGGAATTTTAAAGGAAGAATCTACAGGATCTGATCCCTAAACTGGCTTAAGGGAAGGGTCAGGAGATAAAGATCTGAGGTTTTTAAGTCAGTATGGTCCAAAGTGATGGTATCTTTGACCATAAAAGGAAGTTTGTGAGGAGGTAGTTTTGGAAGGCATATAATGTGTATGGATTTAGATGTACAAAGGTCACAAGGCATCCTGTAGAAGTTCACTTAATGAACATTTATTAACTGTATACTATGCCAGACGTTGAATTTAGTATTGAGAATACAAACATGAGTAAGACATAATAATTTATGTGAGGCCTATATGCCAGGTACTAGGTGCTTTTATATAGTTATTTTATCAACTCTCAGATGCCATCAGTTGTAAGATGCATCTTTATCTTATGAACCACTACAAGATAGTACTGTCATTAAAACTCTCAGATGACATCAATTATAAGGTTATTCTTGTTTTCAGAGATGTTAAAATGTAAAAACAAGTTAGACTATGTATTTTTTTTCTGACCCTGGGGTTTTGAAAGTTCTCTGTGTTCTGACATCAGTATTCCTTAAAAGTTATTTATTGAGGTTCTCCTGGCTGCCTCAGTCAGTAGAACATGTGACTCTTGATCTTGGGGTCATGGGTTCAAGCCCCATATTGGGCGTAGAGCTTACTTTTTAAAAATATTTATTGAGCACCTACTAATTTCTGTACTTGTGCTATCCAGTATGGTAGCCATTAATTTCATGTGACTAGTGAACAGTGGAAATCTGGCTGGGCCAAACTGACATGTTCCTTAAGTATAAAATACACATCTGATAAGATGTAGTTTTAACCCATTTAAACCTCTTGACAACCTTACGAAGTATACATTTCTTTTTTTTAAGATTTTTTATTTATTATTTTGACAGAGAGAGATGCAGAGAGAGAGAGGGAACACAAGCAGGGAGAGTGGGAGAGGGAGAAACAGGCTTCCCACCCAGCAGGGAGCCTGATGTGGGCCTCGATTCCAGGACTCTGGGATCATGACCCAAGCCGAAGGCAGATGCTTAACGACTGAGGCACCCAGGCACCCTGAAGTATACATTTCTTTTTTTTTTTTAAGATTTTATTTATTTATTTGACAGAGAGAGAGAGAGAGATCACAAGTAGGCAGAGAGGCAGGCAGAGAGAGAGGAGGAAGCAGGCTCCCTGCTGTGCTTGGAGCCTCTTGCAGAGCTCGATCCCAGGACCCTGAGATCATGACCTGAGCTGAAGGCAGAGGCTTTAACCCACTGAGCCACCCGGGCGCCCCTGAAGTATACATTTCTATACCTATTTTATTTTTTTAAAGATTTTATTTATTTATTTTACAGCACAAGCAAGGGGAATGGCAGGCAGAGGGAGAGGGGAACCAGCCTCTCTGCTCAGCGGGGAACCCAATGTGGTGCCCAATCCCAGGACCCTGGTATCATGACCTGAGCCAAAGGCAGACACTTAGCCGACTGCACCACTCAGGCACCCCATTTCTATCCCTAATTTAGAGATGAGGAATCTTGAGGAACAGAGAAGTCAATTAATTACCCAGAGTCACATGACTAGAGCCAGGATTTATGGTAAATTATATCATTCCCATTTTAGAGAAGAGACACTTAAGGCATGAAAAAGCTGTTAACTGCTGAGGCTACCTAGTAAGAAACTTAACCTGGAAGATTTAAAAAAAAATTTTTTTTAGGGTGCCTAGGTGGCTCAGTCGGTTGAGCCTCTGCTTAGGCTTGGGTCATGATCTCAGGGTCCTGGGATCGAGTGCCACATCGGGCTCTCTGCTCGGCGGGGGGGCTGCTTCCCCCCCCCTGCCTGCCTCTCTGCCTACTTGTGATCTCTCTCTCTGTGTCAAATACATAAATAAAATCTCCTAAAATTTTTTAAAAAATTTGTTTGTCAGAGAGAGAGAGAGCACAAGCAGGGGGAACAGTAGGCAGAGGGAGAAGCAGGCTCCCCACTGAGCAAGGAGCCCAATGTGGGACTCAATTCTAGGACTCTGGGATTATGACCCAGGCCGAAGGCAGATGCCTAACCAACTGAGCCACCCAGGCGTCCCTAACCTGGAAGAGCTTTTAAATGTAGTAGCGAAAAGATAAGTACAATATGATAAATCCTATGATAGAATACAGAGGGTTCTGTGAGTGTATAGAGGAGAGGTAGCAAAATAAGACTAGGAATCAGAGTTAAAATTATAGGAATTTGCTTTCTGTAGGAAGAGAGATACCTCTCCTGACAAGCAAAAAGGATGGGTGTTGATGGTAATAAATGTGTGGGTTAGTAAGGGACACAATTGAAGGAGTTCCTGCCCAGTGGTCTTGGTGATTTTTTTCAATTTTTTTTTTAAAGATTTTATTTATTTATTTGACACAGAGAGAGAGAGATTACAAGTAGGCAGAGAGGCAGGCAGAGAGAGAGGAGAGAGGAGGAAGCAGGCTCCCCGCTGAGCAGAGAGCCCGATGTGGGCCTCGATCCCAGGACTCTGGGATCATGACCTGAGCCGAAGGCAGAGGCTTCAACCCACTGAGCCACCCAGGCGCCCTATTTTTTTTCAATTTTTCACTCAAGTAGGAGGCAAAGTCTTCTGCTAACAGTGAGGAGGGGAAGATAAAATATTATATTTGAGGAGACAGTATAAATTTTGAAATAGCTCCTGATGGAAATGGGAATAGGGGATGATTAAAGACAGAAGTTTTTTTTAAGATTTTATTTATTTATTTGACACAGAGAGAGAGATTACAAGTAGGCAGAGAGCAGGAAGAGATAGAGGAGGAAGCAGGCTCCCTGCTGGGCAGGGAGGCCGATGTGGGGCTTGATCCCAGGATCCTGAGATCATGACCTGAGCCAAAGGCAGAGGCTTTAACCCACTGAGCCACCCAGGCGCCCCTACTTTGTATATTTTGAATCTGTTATTAGGTGTATGCACAATTACAGTTTTCTTACTGTTCTGATGAATCAAACCCGTGATCATGGAGTAACTCTTTGTTGTTAGAAATGCTTTTTGTTTTAGTTTATTTTGTATGGGATTAGCTTTGCTACTTTGGCTCTATTTTGCCTGGTAGCTGCTTGATATGTTTCCATCGTTTGGAGTTTTATTTAATCTTTTTTTGTCCTCCTGTCTTAGGTGCCTCTTTTAAGTAGCATATAACTAGATTTTATTTTTAAATCCTGTTTGAGGATTTTTCTTTAACCTGGAGAATTGGTTTATTTACCTATGTGGTGATTATTGATGTAATAGGAATAAATTCAAATACCTTATTTTGAGCTTTCTAAATGATCTGTTTTTTTTTCTGCTTTTTCCCTTCATTCTTATTTTTGGATTGATTCCCCCTATTCTAGTTTGGAAATAAGTTATACATTCTGTATATGTTCTTTTAGGTGTTACTGTACCTATTTTAGCATGCTAAATATTTAATGTAAAAATGTACAACAATGTCACTCTTTTTACTGTTCTTCTTTTGGCAGATATAGTTATTTTTCATAGATGTCATTTATGCTAGCATGTCATGGGTATATTATTTTTTAATAAATTATTAAACATTTACATTTTTCTGCTTTTTTAAAAGATTTTATTTATTTATTTGACAGAGATAGAGAGCACAAGTGAGCAAAGTGGCAGGCAGAGGGAGAGAGAGAAGCAGGCTCTCCGCTGAGCAGGGAGCCCGATGTGGGGCTTAATCCCAGGACCCTAGAATCATGACCTGAGCTGAAGGCAGCCGCTTAACCAACTGAGCCACCCAGGCGCCCTAAATTTTTCTCAGTTTTAATTTCTAATATGGTTTTTCTTAGAATCTAAAGGTAGCCATTATCTTTACCTTAATCTTAAATGAGGCAAGGACCTTAGAATGCTTTAGCTCTGATCACAGCCCACCCAGATTATATGCTATTGTCTGGTTTTAGTTCTAGCTCATTCTTCTCCATCCTTCTGCAAATACACGTGAAGTAGGCATCATTATTGTCTTCATAATTTGTGTTTGTTTTGATTTGCCTACATATTACTAGTATCTTTACCATTTATTTTCGTATCTCAGACCTTCAATCTGAGATTTTCCTGTATAGAAATATATACTTTAGAATATTCTTTCAGTGAGAATCTTATGCTAGTAAATTGCCTGTGTCTGAAAATGTCTTTACAATGCCCTTGTTCTTGAAAGTTGGTTTTGCTGTGTGTAGAACTCTAGGGTAACAGTTAAATTCTCTCAGGACATTGACAATATTATTCCACTGGCTCCTTTCCACTATTGTTGAGTCAGTCTAGTTGTAATCTGTCATTTCTTCTTTTCTCTCTAGATACTTTTTAAGAACAGCTTTATTGAAATATAATTCACATATGATACAATCTACTCCCTCAAGGTATACAATTCAACTGGCTTTCAGTATGTTCACAGATAAACGTGCAACCATGAGAATAGTCAATTTTAGGACATTTTCATCACCTCAGAAACCCCAAACCATTTATCATTCCCCCATCTTCCTATTCAGGGGTTCCTAAATAACTCCTAAATCTTTTTTCTGTCTTTAAAGATTTGCCTATTTTTAATTTATTTTCTGTCTCAGAGATTTGCCTATTCTGGACATTTCATATAAATGAAATCGTATGTGGTCTTTTATGAATGGCTTCTTAGCATAATGTTTTTAAGGTTCATCCATGTGGCAGCACGTATCAGTGCATTTTTTTAAAGATTTTATTTATTTATTTGACAGAGAGAGAGAGAGAGATCACAAGTAGGCAGAAAGGCAGGCAGAGAGAGAGGGGGAAGCAGGCTCTCCGCTGAGCAGAGAGCCTGATGCAGGGCTTGATCCCGGGACCCTGGGATCATGACCTGAGCCGAAGGCAGAGGCTTAACCCACTGAGCCACCCAGGCCCCCCTATCAGTGCATTTTTTAACCTGTTATATTTTTTCTTTTTTTAAAGATTTTATTCATTTATTTAACAGAGAGAGAGAGACAGCAAGAGAGAGAACACAAGCCAGGCGAGAGGGAGAGGGAGAAACAGGCCTCCCGCCTAGCGGGGAGCCCGATGCGGGGCCCAATCCCAGGACCCCAGGATCATGACCCAAGCCGAAGGCAGATGCGCAACGACTGAGCCACCCAGGCGCCCCTCTGTTATATATTTTCATAACTTAAAATTTATCACTTGAACTATTATTTTTAAGTGTACAGTTCATTGGCATTAATTGTATCACTACTGTTTCCAAAATTTTTTCATTACCCTAAACAGAAACTCTACTCATTAAGCAGTAACTACACATTCTTACTCCTTCCAGCCCCTGGTAACCGCCAATCTACTTTCTATTCCTGTGAATTTGCTTGCCCTAGGTACCTCATATAAGCAGAATCATACAATTTTTGTGTCTGGCTTCTTTCACTTGGCATAATGTCTTCAAGTTTCATCCAACTTATAGCATGGTTCAGATTTTTATTTATTTTTATGACCAAATAATGTTCCATTGTTTGTATATATCACATTTTGTTTATCTGTTCACTCGTTGATGGACTCTTGGGTTGTTTCCACCTTTTGGTTAACATATATCATGCTGCGGTGAACGTTCATACAAGTAACTGTCCCAAGTCCCTGCTTTTAGTTCTTTTGGATATATACCTAGGAGTGGAGTTGCTGTATTGTATATTAATTCTATGTTTAGAATTTTGAGGAATCACCAAACTGTTTTTCACAATTTGGACCATTTTACATTCCCACTAGCAGTGTATGAGGGTTCCAGTTTCATCCCATCCTCATGAACACATGTTATTTCTCTGACTTTGTGACTATAGTCATCCTACTGGATGTAAAGTGGTATTTCATTGTGGTTTTGGTTTGCATTTCTCTATTGATTAGTGATGTTGAACATCTTTTCATGTGCTTATTGGCCATTTATATATCTTTTTTGGAGAAATGTCTATTCAGGTCCTTTGCCTATTTTTCTAATTGGGTTGTCTTTTTATTAATGGGTTTTAAGTGTTCTTTTGTTATTTGAGGTACAAGTCCCTTATCAGATATATGTTTTTTCTGGGAAGTACAACTAAGCTGGAACCACTCTAAATTCTTCACTTCAGGTTTTCCAGGTTATACCACTAGTGTTAAGTTCAAACTGCAGGCCTATATAGGACTGCTTTCTGGTTACATATTCTTTGGGGAGGCTTTATTTTCCTTTCACCCAAACCCAAAGCCAAGACAGGCAAGTTTCCTTGCTGTCCTCTTCAGCACAGTGGGTTTTTTAAATTAACATATAATGTATTATTTGCTTCAGGGGTACAGGTCTGTGAATCATCAGTCTTACACAATTCACAGCACTCACCATAGCACATACCCTCCCCAATGTCCATAACCCAGCCACCCTATCGCTCCCCCTCACCTCCTAGCAACCCTCAGTGGGATTTGTTTTTATTTCACACCCATATACTTAGGGTATAGCTCTTGAAGTTCCCAGTTTTTTAAAGATTTTATTTATTTGAGAGAGAGAAATAGCAAAAGAGAGCACAAGTGGTGCAGAGGCAGAGGGAGAACCAGGCTCCCCACTGAGTAGGGAGCCGGATGCAGGGCTCGATCCCAGGACCCTGGGATCATGCTGCGAGCTGAAGGCAGTCACTTAACCGACTGAGCCACCCAGGTGTGCCTGTTCCAGGGTGGGCCCTGAGCTTTACCATCTCTTACCTGACTCCTACCTCCTTTTGTAGCTATTAAAGCTTTAAGTTCAAGATTTTTGAGGTTTGGCAGAAATTTTGGGGAGAGAGCTTATTCAGTATTCAGTGTTTATTTCTTCTTAAACTTTGTTTTTGGGAACTGCAGTTTCTTTGCTTTCTTTTTTTTTTTTAAAGATTTTATTTATTCATTTGACACAGAGAGAGAGATTACAAGTAGGCAGAGAGGCAGGCAG
>LNAC01000588.1:537252-568805 GCA_002007465.1 Ailurus styani
AAAAAAAAAAAAAAAAAAAAAAAAACCATTCTGACTCAAAGCAAACATTGATACTAATTGACAATGAGTACAGAGATTGGAAGGTATTTCAGCATAGATAAACTGAATTATTTTGGTTTTGTTATAACAAATTTAATTTCAAGAAACTGTTATAAAAATAGGAATACTGTATTTCTAAGCCCCATTTTCCTGCCTTCCTTATTTTGTACACTATGATTCAACAAAATTGTAATATAATAAAACAGTCTGGTTACTTTCTTGGAATTCATTTTAGTGGTATGCTTTCTCTGGATAGCCATATATATCCAACACAGGTATCCAGCAGTAATGACTTCTGTCATTATAATATTAATGTGTTTTTTTTAAAGATTATTTATTATATTTGACAGAGAGAGATTACAAGTAGGAAGAGAGGCAGGCAGAGAGAGAGGAGAGAGGAGGAAGCAGGCTCCCTGCTGAACAGAGAGCCCGATGCGGGCCTCGATCCCAGGACCCTGGGATCATGACCTGAGCCGAAGGCAGCGGCTTTAACCCACTGAGCCACCCAGGCACCCAATATTAATGTTTTTATTAAGACTTGTTTTAGTTCTATCAAGCTGCTTAGACTACTGCATACCAGTTGTTGGGTTTCCTAGTTAATTTTCCAGGAATTATGATAATAAGGTTTTAATATTTCCTTTGCCCTGTTTTCTTGGCTTCCCTTTTTGTCTTCCCACCTTTCTGTCAAAATCGGGAATGAATCAGCTTTGAGTCCTGAGTATGCTATCCATGAAAGTGAGTCATGCTAGCAGGTACGACTGGTAGACCTAAGGCATGGACAGAGAAGAAGAGAGAAAATATAAGAAGTAAAGTAGGAGAAAAGGTCATAAAAGAGAAGTCCATAGGCTGGTGAGGATAGTTTTATGACCGTTGATTTAAATGTCTGGTTATTTATTTTTTGATTTTCTTTTTTTTAAGATTTTATTTATTTGACAGACACAGCAAGAGAGGTAACACAAGCAGGGGAATGGCAGAGGGAGAGGGAGAAGCAGGTTTCCCACTGAGCAGGAAGCCCGATTCGGGGCTCGATCCCAGGACCCTGGGATCATGACCTGAGCCTAAGGCAGATGCTTAACGACCAAGCCACCCAGGCATCCCTATTCTTTGATTTTCTATAGCATCTTCCTATAGCCATATCATATAGTAAAATTAGGGTCTGAATGTAAACTTAATCTGTTTATTGTTACTTTTTTTCCTTATGCCATAAGATTGAAAATTGAAAACTCCTTTTTTATTTCAGGGAATGCAGCCTCATCTCCAGGCTTTGTTGTCGCTGTATAAGTTCTTTGCTCCTACTTTGATTTCTGTATCATTGCCTGCAAGGAAGAAGGTAAGGGATTAAGGAGTGATAAGTCATATTGAAATTGAAATGTTATTTTTTATTAAGTTAATTTGCAGATTTGAACCGAAATGTTTACAGCATACTGTTTTAAGATCTAGTATTGTGGGGACACCGGGGTGGCTCAGTCGGTTAAGCATCTACCTCTGGCTCAGGTCATGATCCCAGGGTCCCGGGATCGAGTCCCGTATCGGGCTCCCTGCTCGGCGGGGAGCCTGCTTCTTCCTCTGCCTGCCGCTCCCCCTGCTTGTGTTCTATCTCTCTAACAAATAAATAAATAAAATCTTAAAGATCTAGTATTGCAGCACTGTTTCTGGAAAGTTTTTTTTAGTGATTGGCACTTTGTTTTGATTCTATTTGATGTTTTTAATAGATTCTTGATCAGAAAAAACCCTAAATGGATTTGCATGGCTGCAAAATGTTTCATAATTAATAACTTCCAATTAATGAAGAGTTTGGGATTTTATATTGCTTTGGGTTATAGGTACCTACTCATGTACTTTAATCCAATTTTTTATAGATCTATTTTAAGAATTCAGAGAATCTGTGGAAGGCAGCTCTATTTGCTGTGAGGCAAAGGAATCAGGGACCCCCTCCTGAACCTCTAAAATTGATGTTCAGTCCAGCTCAGGTCCGTCCTGTAAAAAGAGTAAGTATCGGGCGCCTGGGTGGCTCAGTGGGTTAAAGCCTCTGCTTTCGGCTCAGGTCATGATCTCAGCGTCCTGGGATTGAGGCCCGCATCGGGCTCTCTGCTCGGCAGGGAGCCTGCTTCCTCCTCTCCCTGTCTCTCTGCCTGCCTGTCTGCCTACTTGTAATCTCTCTCTCTGTGTCAAATAAATAAATAAAATTTTAAAAAAAAAAAAAAAAAAGAGTAAGTATCTAATACCCTAGATGATTTGTGCAGCTTCCTCTTCTTAAATCCAAACAATAACCATTCAGATGTTTGAAGAGATTATAGATATTTAAATACATTTTAATTGCCCACGATTCTGTGTAAACGACTTTCAGGCTTCATTAATTGAACCACTTCAACAATTGCTTTTACATTTAGTTTGTAGTCTGTTTAGTCCATTGATAGATTGTTTTATTGTCTTTCTTCTTTAGAAATGGAATTCTTACTCAGTTATACCAGCGCTAAATTCTAGTAGCTGCAGTAAAGAATATGGGAAAAAAGAGATGACTCTTTCTGATTATCTCAGTAGCAATGAATCGTTTCCACTAGAACAGCTTAAAAGCTTCCCTCAACTCTTACAGAACATTCACTGCTTAGAGGTATGTGACTGGACCATGTACTTATCTGCATTTTCCATTTGATCTTCATACCCTTTATTTTTGTTATATATTTGCTTTCTGATGATTTCCTCATTGTTGTAACCTAGTTTTCATAAACTTACAGTTAACTGATTGTTCTCTCTTTGCAGCTGCCTTCTCAGATGGGTGCAGTGTTGAACAATTCCCTGTTACTTCACTATCTTAACTGTGTCAAAGATGAGTCTATCTTACTGAGGCTCTATCACTGGTTGAGTCAAACATTACAAGAAGGTAAAAATTATTACTTAAAAGCATTTGGTGAATGAGGAAGGAACAAGATAGTTCATATTTTTTAAAGATTTATTTGTTTGAGAGAGAGAGAATGAGAGAGAGGGAGCATGAGAGGAGAGAGGTCAGAGGGAGAAGCAGACTCCCTGCTGAACAGGAAGCTCAGGACTCCAGGATCATGACCTGAGCTGAAGGCAGTTGTGTATCCAACTGAGCCACCCAGGTGCCCCAAGATAGTTCATATCTTTTATAAGGGTGACAAATTCTAAATAGGAAGACCCTTCATATGCCGTAACTATTTCTCTGATAATCATATATTCAGGGCTGGTATGCTTCCCTTGTTGTAATTTTAGGAGACAGTAAGAAAGGAGATGTGTTGTTAAGGAAACATTGCTGGATGTCCACCTAAACTCACTGGGTGGCTCCATTTTGATGACCATCACAGTCCAAAGCCTCTTCATCTATGTATGTCTAGAAACTTACTGTTCAGGCCCCAGAATCATCAGATTAATACTAACCATACTCAGAGAAGACTAATATATAAGTCAGAATATCGACTTACTGTTTTATAATAGAAGTAATTCTTTTTGGTGACCAAAATGTTCATGTCTGCCAACAATAGTATCTCCTCTCTGCTGTCAGTATAGATGGGAGCCAAATTAGTCACTAGAAGATTTATTAATTACAGAATCGAAGAAAAGAGCAGTAAGAGAGTTTTTCATCCAGGCCATAGTAAATAAAGCCTGATCATTGCATTCCTTTAAGAGGGTCAGTTTCTCTAGAGATCATATTTCTGTTGACCAGATTGTTTCATTCTTGGGTAAGCAACTCCTGACTCTTGAAGTTGGTTTTAGTTAGTTCCAGGCTAATTCTCCTTTTCCTGCTCATTTTTTTCTTTAGATAGGATATGATATAATTAGATTACCACTTACTAAAATTCATACATGTATAGTTTCTTGGACTACTATGTGACTTAAGCTAATCACATTTATTATATATCAATTTTTTAAAAGATTTTATTTATTTATTTGACAGAGAGAGAGAGATCACAAGTAGGCTGAGTGGCAGGCAGAGAGAGAGGAGGAAGCAGGCTCCCGGCTGAGCAGAGAGCCCGATGCGGGCCTTGATCCCAGGACCCTGAGATCATGACCTGAGCCGAAGGCAGAGGCTTTAACTCACTGAGCCACCCAGGCACCCTATCATTAAGTTTTTGAGAAACATCTCACTCTCACTTCCTTCCACCTACCTGTTACAGCCTGCAGTGTAAGTTGGTTAGGGTGTATAAGACTGATTCCTTGTTTACATTTGTCATGTCACTTTAGATTAGTGGTAATTATGTTTTATATAGTTTTTATTATCATGCATCCAGATACTTAATGTTTAATATTTCTGTTCCAGAGTGTATTTGGTACAAGATGAATAATTATGAACATGGAAAACAGTTTACCAACTTTCTGGACACGATCATCAGGGCACAGTGCTTCTTACAAGTAAGATTCCACTTTCTTCATATACACTCTACCACTTCTTACTAAAAGTTATTTAGATATCCATAGAGCACCATTTTTTGGTGCGTGGCATCACTTGTAAACAGTATTTGCTCAATTCAAAGCTCGTTATAAATAGAGTTGAGTTGAATTGACGTTCATCTCTGTACTATTTGGTTTGAGGAAATAATTTGTTAATTTATGCAAATAAGAAAGGCTTATAATTTCAGAGAATAAATTGAAGATGTAATTTAATGCATTCAACTCATTGAATTAGCTAGTAACATAGATCTCATAGGGTTAATGATTGTGTTCTCATAATTAACAAATATTTTTTAATGTTCTAGCCAATTAATTATTTGGTGTACATAGTAAGTAACCCTGCTTGTACTTTAAACTGCAACCCAGTTATCAGCACCATCAAGTAGCCCATAGTCATTGCCCTAGTCTGGGTTAGATGTTTATTTTATGTGCTTCCTTAGTTCACTGTGCTTACCTGTATCATGGCACTTTCAGCATCTGTTTTTCCACATATTATGAGCTCCCAGCCGGTGGGAACCATGTCTAACTTTTCTTCATAGACAATTGTTCAGCTTGGTACCTGGTACAAAAGAGGTGTACAATAAATGTGTTGACTAAATCTTAAGGATTTTATGTGAAACCATTGAATTGGAAGTTGGATGTGGATTATGGTAGTGAGGATAAAGTGATACATTTAGGTTGACTTTTAGGTTTCCCGCTTGGCATTCAGTAAGAAAGGGGATGTAGAAGAAACAGGTGAAGGAAAGAATTTTGACTTATTTTTTTGAAGATTTTATTTATTTGAGAGAGAGAGCACGAGTAGAGGGAGGGGGAGGGATCAAGCAGACTCCCTACTGAGTGGGGAGCCCATTACAGGCTCAATCCTAGGACCTTGGGATCATGAGGTGAGCCCAGGCGCCTCAGAAATTTGACTTAAAAAATGCCTGTGGGATATCCAGTCTACATGCCTGTAGGTCATATCCAGGAGGTAGTTAGATAATGAGTCTAGAGCTGAGGAATGAGATTTGAGCTATATATATAGCTTTAGGACTCATGATATAGGTGGTGGTTATAGATGAGACTGTCCAGAGAATTCATGTCATGAGAAGAAAGTTTAGGATGGAGTCCTGGTGCATGCCATTTAAGGCTCAGGGCAACACAGGGGAAAAAAAAAGGTAAGCCCTGGATCTTTGGTGGAAGCATAAGCAGACTACATACTCAAGTGTTCCTTCAGATGGAGCTGCCCAGAGTTTGGATTTGGTCTATGGCCTCTAAAGAAATTCTAGCCCTGTTATAACATTGTATACATTTTTAAAAGGATTTTATTTTGAGAGAGAGTAAGTGAGCACGGGGGAGGATCAGAGTGAGAGGTACAAGCAGACTCTACACAGAATGTAGAGCCTGATATGGGGGCTTGATTCCACAACCCTGAGATCATGACCTGAGCTGAAATCAAGAGCTGGACGCTTGGGCTCCTGGGTGGCTCAGTGGGTTAAAGCCTCTGCCTTCGGCTCAGGTCATGATCTCAGGGTCCTGGGATCGAACCCTGCATTGGGCTCTCTGCTTAGCAGGGAGCCTGCTTCCTCCTCTCTCTCTCTCCCTGCCTGTCTGCCTACTTGTAATCTCTCTCTGTCAAAATAAATAAATAAAATCTTAAAAAAAAAGAGCTGGACGCTTAATCGACTGAGCCACCCAGGCACCCAAACATTGTATACATTTTATTCATGGCGCAAGTGACTGCGTATACTCCAGGGTAGTACCATTTCATTTATCTTTAAAAATATTCCATAACTTGACCTTTTACCTTCTTTCCAATTGCTATTTTATGGTATTTGAGAAGTGTGTTTATGAAGATGGTAACGTATCCAAACATTAATCATCTGGTCCTTTTTATGAGGAACTCTGGCACCTAACCCAAGGCTTTTTATTATATTGATGACAAAAAATTTTAGTCTAAGAGTAAAACAACTGTAGCACAGAATAAACTGGTAGTTATGGACTGAGGAGTTTCGTATGAGTTTTTACTATTGACTTTTGTTATAGGAGGGGTTTTATTCTTGTGAAACTTTCCTGTACAAGAGCCTTCCTCTCTGGGATGGCTTCTGTTGTCGATCACAGTTCCTTCAACTTATGACCTGGATTCCTTTTAGTAACTTCTCTGGTATGTATCATGAAAATTTGGGGTCTTTTAACTCAGTGTAATATTAATTAAAAGAATCTTGAATAATCTTTTTTTTTAATTCCTAGAGATGAAACCACTTCTTTTTGACCATCTAGCACAGCTCTTCATTACATCAACTATCTATTTCAAGGTAAAAAAAAGAAAACTGTCTTGTTTAGATTGAAGGAAGTAACCATTTTATGGCCGGTGGTACATGATTCCAAACCCATACTAAAGCGGTGGTTTTTCAGCAGGATTCCCTTGGACCTGGACTTGAGGTGCTGCATTACTCAGATCAGAGTTAATGCATAGAATTATCTGTTTTAAAGGTTTTGTTGTACAAAATTTTCCTGGACTGTTTCCACTTGTAACAGATGATGAAGTGAATGAACAGGTGGCAAATTAGTGTTAATAAAAACAAAGTGGGAAATGCTTAATCATACTTAGTTTGATTGTTGTGGTTGATATTTTTGTAGATAGACTTATTTTACAAATATTTGTTGAGAACCTACCATGTACTAGATGCCCTTCTCAACACTGGGAATACAGTAATGGCTAAATCAAACAAAACCCCTGTGACATTCATATTGTATATTCCATACTCATTTTCTGCTAATAACATTGTTCCAACCTTATATGATAAAATTAAAATGTGTTACCATTTTGGGGTATTCCCCAAAAAGACCACTGTGGCTTCCAAGAGTTTTACCCAAGTGAGTTTGAGAACCACTTTGGTTTTTTATTTTTTAAGATTTTATTTATTTGACACAGAGAGAGAGAGAGATCACAAGTAGGCAGAGAGGCAGGCAGAGAGAGAGGAGGAAGCAGGCTCCCTGCTGAGCAGGGAGCCCGATGCGGGGCTTGATCCCAGGACCCTGAGATCATGACCTGAGCTGAAGGCAGAGGCTTTAACCCACTG
The DNA here is from genome assembly GCA_002007465.1 of Ailurus styani. Classification (NCBI taxonomy): domain Eukaryota; kingdom Metazoa; phylum Chordata; class Mammalia; order Carnivora; family Ailuridae; genus Ailurus; species Ailurus styani. The sequence goes on from LNAC01000588.1 coordinate 544,758, forward strand.
AGCCATCCAGGTGCCCCGAGAACCACTTTATACAGAATGGTTATTCCTATTCCAGAAGGATGATGATAAAAGCAATGTTTCTTTTGTAACATTGTTTTCACTTTAAATCATTTACTTTTGGCTACATTTACAGGAAAATGTTTTGTCCTGGTTAGTGTTTGTCATGTTCAAATGGCACTTCATTAATTACCTGTCACAATAATTTGGATTTGAGGTTTATTTATATTATTTGTACTTACGACCTGACCAATAGCATCATTCATGTGACAGTACATACCACTTCTCCCAGCTAATGCATTTTTAGGGACTTCATTTTGTGGCCTTTCGCGATTTTCTTCCTATCTCATAATTGGGTTTTTTTTTTTTATCTCTTATTCCACCTAGAGAGCTGTTCATCTTAAATATTAGGTCGAACCATACGAAATTGCCATTTTTATAGGTCAAAGATGTTTGATCAATGGCAATTTCATATGATCTAACCTAATAAGTATGTATACATTTATACACATATACCTATATTTATATTTGAGAATGGGAGTCTGCAGAGAAAAAGGGATAGAGGAAAGGAAACAGTTGGTGGGCCAAGGATAGAACTCAGGGGAATACTCAGTATTCTTAGCTAAAAAGGTGAATCTGTGAAAGAACCTTCTCAAGAGGTATGAAAAGAACGAGAAGAACAATAGTGCCAAGAAAACAAAGGGAATACAGGATATCAAGAAGTAGTAAAGGAATAATGTTGCCATATATCCCAGGAAGATCCAGAAAGATAAGGACTAAATAAAGTTTCTTTTGAAATTGGTAATACAGAAGTTTTGTGCTACCTTTGTGAGCAGTTTTAATGGAATGTGGGGGTAGAACCAGATTTCTTTTTTCTTAAAGGGAGAGTCATTCTGATTTTATATTTACCTTCTCAAGGAAGGGACTTATATTCTCACGTTAGCAGTGGGAAGCAATGTTTACCTCCAGATGTTGAAGCAGAATATGGAAATGTATTCAGAGCAAACAGTGTCCTTGAGTGTTGAGGGAGAGCCAGGATATGATTATAATACAGAAGGCATACTTTGAAGAATATTGAAGGTATAGGTTTAGATTATCATGGAATAGAAGTTCTAGAAACTGTAATTGAAAGATTTGGAAAGGATGAGATTAATGAAAGGAGGAAGGAAGCACAGAGAAGTACAGAGTATAAGAAAGGATAAGTGACCAAAGGGGTTTCATTTTGGTAGGTGGCTAAGGATAATAGCAATGTGACATGGTAGTAGAATTAGCTAGAGATTCAGTATGAGGCTTTTATTATTATTATTATTATTATTATTATTATTATTATTTTAAATTTATATGGGGGGAGGAGCAGAGGAAGAGGAGGAGAGAGAGAATCTTAGCAGACTCCACATTGTGCACAGAGCCGATGTGGGGCTCTATTTCATGACCCTGAGATCATGACCTGAACTGAAATCAAGAGTCAGATGCATGGGCACCTGGGTGGCTCAGTGGGTTAAAGCCTCTGCCTTCAGCTCAGGTCATGATCTCAGGGTCCTGGAATCGAGGCCCGCATCGGGCTCCCTGCTCAGCAGGGAGCCTGCTTCCTCCTCTCTCTCTGCCTTCCTCTCTGCCTACTTGTAATCTCTCTCTGTCAAATAAATAAATAAAATCTTAAAAAAAAAAAAGTCAGATGCTCAACCAAATGAGCCACCCAGGTGGCCCAGTTTATGAGGATTTTAAAAGGCAAAAGATTTATATGATCTGAACAGGAACCAGAATATAGTTTATGAGGCTTTTTAATAACTTAGTATTATTTTAGCTATTGTAAAACTATTATCCAGCTTAATATAATAAATAATATTTTTAAAAGTCTATTAAAATATATTCACATTTTCAGTGCTTTTGTTTGTGCTTAGCTGGTTGTGTCTATCAGCAAACAACTTTTCTCACTGAAGAGTTATGAATGAGAAAATTCTACAAATCTACAGTAACAATGCTATTTTCATTGTGGCATGTTAATTTTCTAATTTCTGTCCACCCTTGATTTATGTCTCCTGTATAATTACAAAAGTAGTGGACATAAAATTAAAAACCAGGGATGCCTGGGTATCTCAGTCGGTTAAGCATTTGCCTTCAGCTCAGGTCATGATCTTGGGGTCCTAGGATCAAGTCCCACAATGGGCTCCTTGCTCAGCAGGGAGTCTGCTTCTCTCTCTGCCTGCTGCTCCCCCTGCTTGTGCTTTCTCTCTCTCTCTGGCAAATAAATAAAATATTGAAAAAGAAAACAAATACATTTAAAAACCAGAACATAAGATTTGTCAAATATAATCAAATATCTAGTCATAGTCCATAGATGTTATATGACAGTTAATTTTTTTCTATTATTATTCTAATTTGTTTCTTTGTAGGAGTAGATAACTATGTTGAGCATCTTTTTTTTAAGATTTTATTTATTTATTTGACAGAGATCACAAGTAGGTAGAGAGGCAGGCAGAGGGAGAGGGGGAAGCAGGCTCCCTGCTGAGCAGAGAGCCCGATGTGGGCCTCGATCCCAGGACCCTGAGATGATGACCTGAGCCGAAGGCAGAGGCTTTAACCCACTGAGCCACCCAGGCGCCCCTATTCAGCATCTTCATAATATAGATTTCTTTATTCTCTTGGCATACATCTCCAGGAATGAAGTTACTGGATGAAAGGAAAGAGTTCGAATATTTTTCATGACCTTGTTAACATTACATGCTGGTATTCTTTTGCCATACACAGTTCTTTGAGGGCAGATGGATGTAATGGGTAGAGTACTTAAATAACAAGGGTCTGGCAGCCATGGAAAAAGAATTGGGGTTTGGGAGATGAGACTAGAGTAAAGAAGACTGACTAGGAGGATAAAGTAATCTCAGAGATGTGAAGGATGAGACTCAGGTAGTTACAGTGGGATTGGAAGGAGATGGAAAAATTGGACATTTTGAAAAGAAAAAATATGATAGGATTTGGTGATGAAGAAAAGCATGAAGGACACAAGATGACTTTATGATTTCTAGCTTGGTATAGTAAAGGAAGCAGGGATATTTTGCCTTGAGGAAAAACAACTAAGATTTAGTGGGTCCCTTCAAATAATTGAAGGATTGAATTCAAGGTGTCAGTTTCTTTAAAAAGTATTAATTGAACCGTTCTATGAAGTGAGCATCCTATCACTGGAGATACTCAAATAGCATCTAGACCATCATTTGTTAAGCATATGTAATAGTAATAAAGGTTTCCTGTATTAGGTTTTGGGAAGATGTGAAGAGCTTTTTTTTTTTTTTTTTTTAAAGATTTTATTCATTTATTTCACAGAGGGAGAGAGATCACAAGTAGGCTGAGAGGCAGGCAGAGAGAGAGAGGAGGAAGCAGGCTCCCTGCTGAGCAGAGAGCCCGATGCGGGCCTGGATCCCCGGACCCTGAGATCATGACCTGAGCCGAAGGCAGAGGCTTTAACCCACTGAGCCACCCAGGCACCTGAGCTTTCAAATTTATAGATTTATCCTCATGAATGCTCTGGGCACATCTCTGTCAAGACTGTGTTTGTGGGCGCCTGGGTGGCTCAGTGGGTTAAAGCCTCTGCCTTCGGCTCAGGTCATGATCTCAGGGTCCTGGGATCGAGGCCTGCATCGGGCTCTCTGCTCAGCAGGGAGCCTGCTTCCTCCTCTCCCTGTCTCTCTGCCTGCCTCTCTGCCTACTTGTAATCTCTCTCTCTGTGTCAAATAAATAATAAATAAAATCTTAAAAAAAAAAGACTGTGTTTGTATGTAAATGAGGCCCTGAGAAATCAAGGAAAAGCCTAAGAAAGACTAGAATTGTTTGTTTTCCAGTTAGAGAAGGTAAGATAAATTTTTTGACTGTCAAAAAGGGAGTAAATTATAGTTGTGACACAAGGTGAAAAGGATAGGCAACTCATTTCCATAGCAACTTAAAAAGATCTCTGAGGGGAGACAGTAAGGAGTGGGTGATACTGTATTTGAAGATGTAATATATGTTATAAATGAATGTAATTTAGAGAAACAAGAGCCTATTCCTGGGCTGATAAGCTGGGGGCAGTCTTGTAGAGAAAACGGCAAAATAAACTTGTACTCACATTCATCTGTCTCTTGGGGACTGATCAGGCTCTGGAGTAGCAGCTACTGGGCTCTGATGCAGAACGCAGTAGCTGGATGCAGTCACCTCCACGATCCCTTCAGTCTCTAAGCCTCTGGTTTAATTTGTTAGTTCTCAACACTGAAGTGTGTCTGAATGATTTTATGAATGATTTTGTTTTGTTTTGTTTTGCCTTCTCAGTGTAGTGTTCTCCAGAGTCTGAAAGAACTACTGCAGAATTGGCTGTTGTGGCTTTCTGCAGACATCCACATGAAACCTGTGATGAACAGTCCTCTGTGAGTTATCTTAAAGCACTCCACAAAAGATGATCTGTACAAAATGTTTGCATGTAGAGTTTAAGAGTGTGGCATGAGACCTTGTTAAAGGTCTTATTAAAGACTTTATTAAATGCTTAATCATAATTTTCTAAAAATTTTTTTTGTTACTTTTTTCTCTTCTTCCCTACAATCCTGTGAGGAAGAATAATTCCTCAAGTTCAATCTGTAAATCAGAAAGTGACCCCTAAGCCTCTATGTGACTTGCAAGAGTTACTGTAGCAAAATATTGGAGAAGTGACATTAGAACTTACATCTTTGGCTTCCATGCAGTTTAGCTCACTTTAGAAAACATGTTCTTACTTATATGTAAAGTCAGTTTGATAATGGTGAGGAAAATCTGTAATTTTGCTGTACAGTTTTGTGGGGTTCTTTTTGTTTCTTTGGTGTCTTTTGATTATATACATTCATTAATTAATTGATTATATATATTATTTTCACTTTAGAATAAAGAGCCCCAGATTTCCATTATGTTAATTATTATTAAAGGTGTGCTTTGACTCTTTCTACTAAAATCTTTGGTTTCTCCTATATTATCAGCCACAGTATTCTTTAACATTAATTTTTAAAAATGTTCTATTGTAGAAAATTACAGACATAATCAAAAGTATAGAAAATAGGAGGGTTCTTTCCCTTTTTGCCCCTCCCCCTGCCTCTCTCCCTCTCTGCCCCATCTCCTCCTCTGCCCCTCCCCCTTTACAAAATAAATACGTCTTTTTTTTATTTTTTAAAAGATTTTATTTATTTATTTTTGAGAGAGTGAGCGGGGGGAGGGGGGTGGTGAGAGGGAGAAGCAGACTTCCTGCCAAGCAGGGAGCCCACTGTGGGACTTGATCTCAGGACCCTGGGGTCCTGACCTGAGTGGAAGGCAGATGGTTAAACAACTGAGCCACCCAGGCACCCCAAATACAATCTTTTTTTTTAAAGATTTTATTTATTTGGCAGAGAGAGACACAGCAAGAGAGGGAACACAAGCAGCGGGAGTGGGAGAGGGAGAAGCAGGCTCCCCGCTGAACAGGGAGCCCGATGCGGGGCTGGATCCCAGGACCCTGGGATCATGACCTAAGCTGAAGGCAGACACTTAATGACTGAGCCACCTAGGCGCCCCCAAATAAAATCTTTTTTAAAAAAGTGTAGAAAATGATGCAGTGTTACCCTGTATGTGCGTCATTCAATTTCAACAGTTACCAGGTCATGATTAGATTTTTTTGAAGATTTTATTTATTTATTTGGGAGAGAGAGAATGCACACACACAAGCTGGTGGAGGGCCAGAGGAAGAAGGACAAGCAGACTCTCCACTCAGCAGGGAGCCTGACATGGGGCCTGATCCTAGAACCCTGAGATTATGACCTGAGCTGAAGTCAGATGCTTAACTGAGTGAGCCAACCAGGTGCCCCTAATTTTTTTTAACTTCTAACACTCCTCACTTCTTCCTCTGTTCTACATTTTCTTTCTTTTTTTTTTTTGTGGTGTATCTTCTTTTTTTTATTGTGTTATGTTAGTCACCATGCATCATTAGTTTTTGATGTAGTGTTCCAAAACTCGTTGTTCTAGATTTTCTTTAGCAAAAAGTAAAACCCAGACATCATTTCAGCTGTTGAAAAATGATAACCAATATAACACCAAAAGAATTAATAGCTTTATTTTATCAACATTTAAAAACAGTTTTATTTTTTTAAGATTTTATTTATTTATTTATTTATTTGGGAGAGAGAATGAGCAGGAACACAAGCAGGGGGAGGAGCAGAGGGAGAGGAAGAAGCAGACTCCCTGCCAAGCAGGGAGCCCAATGTGGGACTTGATTCCAGGACCCTAGGATCACAACCCGAGCTAAAGGAAGACACTTAACCAACTGAGCCACCCAGGTGCCCTAAAAACATTTTTTTCCTAACATTTTTAATTGAAATACAGTTGACATGCAATATTATATTAGTGTACAACATAGTGATTTGACAATTCAATATATTATACAGTACCAACCATGATAAGTGTAGTTACCATCTGTCACCAAAATTATGTTGTATTAACTATATTCCCTATGCTGTACTTTTCATCCCTGTGACTTATAACTGGAAGTTATTATACCTCTTAATCTCCTTCACCTGTTTTGCCTCCCCCCCCACCACCTCCATCTCTTCTGGCAGCCATCAGTTGTTCTCTGTATTTATGAGTCTGTTTCTGTTTTTTTGGTTTTTTTATTCATTTGTTTTATTTTTCCACGTATAAGTAACATCAAATGGTATTTGTCTTTCTATGACTTAAAAAAAAACAAATAATTCAAGGTGCCCGGGTGGCACAGTCATTGAGCATCTGCCTTCATTTCAGGTCATGATCCCAGGTGGGATCGAGCTCCGCATCAGGCTCCCTGCTCGGTGGGAAGCCTGCTTCTCCTTCTCCTACTCCCTCTCCTTGTGTTCCCTCTCTCGCTATGTCTCTCTCTCTCAAATGAATGGATAAAATCTTTAAAAATAAAACTCAAATAGTTCTTAATATCTTTAAATATCTAATCAATATTCAAATTTCCTGTATTAGGGCGCCTGGGTGGCTCAGTGGGTTAAAGCCTCTGCTTTCGGCTCAGGTCATGATCTCAGGGTCCTGGGATCGAGGCCCGCATCGGGCTCCCTGCTCGGCAGGGAGCCTGCTTCCTCCTCTCCCTCTGCCTGCCTCTCTGCCTACTTGTGATCTCTCTCTCTGTGTGTGTCAAATAAATAAATAAAATCTTTAAAAAAAATTTCCTGTATTATCAGTAATAATCTTACTTAATCTTACTTATACATAATCTTACATAATCTTTTTTTAAAGATTTTATTTATTTATTTGACACAGAGAAGAGATTACAAGTAGGCAGAGGGGCAGGCAGAGAGAGAGGAGGAAGCAGGCTCCCTGCTGAGCAGAGAGCTCGATGCGGGGCTCCATCCCATAACCCTGAGATCATGACCTGAACCGAAGGCAGAGGCTTTAACCCACTGAGCCACCCAGGCGCCCCAATCTTACATAATCTTACTTATACAAAGTATAAGGATCCCTCAGCTTCAGTTGCATGTAGTTAGTGGTTAGCTTGGTTAAATTAGCTCCTACTTTTCTATGTGTTCTTATCCCTATAGTAATCTCTTACTTTGAGATGAGCATGGTGAATAGAAGCTTCTTGGGAGTTGCCTGGAAATTGTTTTTAGTTCTTCATATTCATTATTGCAGTGTGTCCATATACCATGTATGTCTGGTTACTTTTAGAAGGAAGTGGAGCATTATGAGTAGTGAAAGCATCTTGTAAGGTTGTGCTTCTCAAAGTCCAGTCCCTGGACCAGTAGCATCAGCATCACTGGGAACTTGTTAGAGATACAAAGTCTCAGTCCTTAACCTAGACCTACTGAAGTAAACTCTGGAGGTAGGACCTAGGAGTCTACGTTTTAACAAATGCTCTCATGATTTTGGTGTTAGCTAAAGTTTGAGAACTGTGATCATAAATTAATTTAAATGTTTAGCCTCTTCAAACATCTCAATTCTGGGGCGCCTGTGTGGCTCAGTCATTAAGCGTCTCCCTTTGGCTTAGGTCATGATTTCAGATCCTGGGATCGAGGCCTGCATCGGGTTCCCTGCTCGGTGGGAAACCTGCTTCTCCCTCTCCCTCTGCCCCTGTTTGTATCCCCTCTCTCACTGTCTCTCGTTCTCTCTGTCAAATAAATAAATAAAATCTTTTTAAAAAAAAGCCCAAAACAATAACAAAAAAATCTCAATTCTATTAAGGATAGTATGTTTGAGCTTATAATCTTCGGGAAATTTGCAATGTAAGTCTTAAGACACCCTGATATAGGAGCCTTATGATTTCTTTTTTTTTTTAAAGTTTTTCGTTGTTTTTTTTTTTAAAGATTTTATTTATTTATTTGACACAGAGATCAGATTACAAGTAGGCAGAGAGAGAGGAGGAAGCAGTCTCCCTGCTGAGCAGGGAGCCCAATGCGTGCCTCGATCCCAGGACGCTGAGATCATGACCTGAGCCGAAGGCAGAGGCTTTAACCCACTGAGCCACCCAGGTGCCCATGATTTCTTTATTTACAAAATACCTAGCAGCCTTTTTAAATTAGTGTCAAAAATTTTGGGAGGGCATTTATTTATTTATTTTTATTAAAATTCAATTAACATACAGTGTTTAGTTTTAGAGGTAGAGTTCAGTGATTCATCAATCTTATATAGTACCCAGTGCTCATTACACCATAGGAGGGCATTTTAAAAGGAACTTTGTTAGGTGCCTGGGTGGTTCAGTCAGTTGAGAGTCTACCTTCAGCTCGGGTTATGATCCAGGAGTCCTGGGATCAAGCCCCACATTGGTCTCCCTGTTCAGCAGGGAGTCTGCTTCTCCCACTGCCCCTCACCCTGCTCGTGCTTTCTCTCTCTCTCAAATACATAAATTTTAAAAAAATCTTTAAAAAAATAAAAGGAGCTTTGTTTTCTAAAATTCTTAAACAAATGGACATAAATATAGATAACTTTAATGTCATAATACCATTTGGCATTATATAATACAGGGTTTTTTTTGGGTGCAAAATAGTGGTTTTATTAAAGCACGGGGACAGGATCAGTGGGCAGAAAGAGTTGCTATCTATAATACAGTTATTAAGGGGCGCCTGGATGGCTCAGTGGGTTAAAGCCTCTGCCTTCGGCTCAGGTCATGATCTCAGCGTCCTGGGATCGAGGCCGCATCAGGCTCTCTGCTCAGCAGGGAGCCTGCTTCCTCCTCTCTGCCTACTTGTAATCTCTCTCTCTGTCAAATAAATAAATAAAATCTTTAAAAAAAATACAGTTCTTAGGTTCTCAGTAACTCCTTTTATTTTGGAGATATGGATATAATGCCATGTTCCTCTTGTATGACCATATGCCACATGACTGTCAAAGAGGGAGTAAATTGTAGTTGTAGGTCACAAGGAGAGAAGGGTAGGAAACCATTCTCAGAAGTGGTTCTTCATTGGGCATTTTTGGTTGGTACAGTGAATGGAAAGAGGGTGCTACCAGTATTTAGTAGGTGGGAACCAAGGATGGTAAACGTATTACTGTGGGTGGGGAGAGTAGGAGGCAATCCTGAATAGGGAATTGTTTCATTCAAAATGCTTCTGGTGTCCTGTGGAGAAAGACTTCAAAGGATGCTGTTCTGAGCAATCGTCATTGTTCAAATCATTTCAGACACATTTGCCAGGTGCTGCCAAAAATCATAGTTAAAATATAGTTTTTAAATGGTCAGCTGACTATATGGGTGCCTACCTATGTGAATGGTCTCCTAATCTTTCTCTGCTCACTGTGGCACTGAGCCATCATGGTGGTGGGTAGTGGTAGAGTCATCATCATTTCTCTAGCTCTAAAACTATATACTGTTCTTTATTTCTTGTGCATAACCATTGTTGGTTACCTAGATCAGAGGGTAAAGCTATGAAGTCACATTTCTTTTTTTTTTTTAAAAGATTTTATTTATTCATTTGACACAGAGAGAGAGATTACAAGTAGGCAGAGAGGCAGGCAGAGAGAGAGGAGAGAGGAGGAAGCAGGCTCCCCGCTGAGCAGAGAGCCCGATGTGGGCCTCGATCCCAGGACCCTGAGATCATGACCTGAGCCGAAGGCAGCGGCTTTAACCCACTGAGCCACCCAGGCGCTCTGAAGTCACATTTCTAGGTCTTTTCCTAATCCACTCAACAGTGGATTGAAGGACAGGGGTGAGTAGATGGATGAATTGAACCAGTTATACCCATGTGTAATTTAGAGAGACATAGTTCATTGATTTGGGAAGAATATGAAGTATCTACATTTGGTTTTTAGTGGAAGATAGAAAGGTGCCAAAAATTTTTCTAATTCAGTTTTAGTTTGAAGTGAATTCCAGTTAAAGTGAAAATATTTTTAATAGCATTTCAGCTCAGGAATTCAGGTAAAACTGGGTCTTGATTTGTATACTTAGAAACTGATTTGCTAAATGCTATGGTTCCTGGACATTGGGAATATTATCAAAAGTCTTTCTGGAGCTTAATCCGTTATTTCTCTGGTATTTAGTAGAATGGTTGCTGAGGATGTTCTGTGAGTTGAGCTTAATGATACCCTGGAGGGCTGTGTAGTTTTATGGTTAATCACTGTGATTTAAAAAAAAATTCAATTATATATTGGAGCACTGATTGTTTTCTGAAATCTTTAACAACTTTTTGCTATGTATTATTTACCTCTAGCTTGGAAATTGTGAAAACATTTGCTAATGTGGATCTGAATGTCATTTCTTATTTCAGAGAGACAACTTTAGGTGGATCCATGAACTCTGTGTCTGAACTGATTCACTACGTGGGGCGGCTGTCCATTACTGCAATGCGCTTGGAAAACAACAGTACTTTCTTACTGCACTTTATTTTGGATTTCTATGAGAAGGTAGTACACATCCCATTTTTTCTATTTAGATTTTTGTGATGGTGGTCTGCTTTACTTCTCTATTATTTAAATTTTATGTACGACTCTTAGTTGGTTTTTGACCTTATTAGCATAGTTAAAATAAGCTACTTATTTTGAAGTTACTGATCATATTCTCACCTGAATAACTGACTTTCATAAAGTGGTGAAACAAGTGTTTTTTGTGAAGAGTTCAGGTACTGCTTTAATAGACATTACGTGAAAGAATGCGGACCCTAGACAGAAGTCTATCTCTAGCATCACTTTTTGCTCATTCACTATATATCCCAGACCCCTGGCAAAAAAACAAAAATACCCTGTTGTTTCTTCAGCTCTCCACTTCCACCTTTCAACTGCCTTATTTCTCATAGTACCTATAATTCTGGTCTTCGATTTTTTATAGTATTTGATGTAGACAGAACTATTATCCTAGAAGTACCCACTAATGTCAGTTTTCCTGGCTTTCTCCCTGCTCTAATTGTCTTGTGTTATATATTTATTTAGAAGCATGCTCCTTTATTTTCCAGGTTGGCAAGTACCTAACATGATAAATCAGTATTAATGGGACTTAAGCTGAAAGAAGTGCTCCCTTCCCCTTTCTTCCCAACTCGAAGATCTCTTCCCAGAAAAAAATGAAATATTTTAGTAATGACCTTGTAGAAATAATCCTCTATGGCAAGTGTGATGTTTAGTGATGTACATTTTTAAGCAGGCTTATGGCTCCCTATTCTATTTATGAATCAGGCAGGCCCAAATCTTATGTTCTATTATTGCTTATTCTCTATTGCTAATTCTTTGGGTGAGCTTGGTTGAGGAGTTCTGGGGAATAATCTATATACTGCTGTTATCATTCTTCCCAAAAGGTGTGTGACATATATATAAATTACAACCTTCCATTAGTGGTATTGTTTCCTCCGGGGATCTTCTATTCTGCTCTCCTCAGCCTAGATTCCAGTATCCTGAACCAGCTATGTTATATCATGCACAGGTACAAAGCATTTCTGTTGTTTTATAAATGAACACATCATACTTCTATCTTTGTTTTTCAACTGTACAATAAATTATAATTTATAAGTACACTATAATAAACTTATGTAAAATATAATAAAATATTAAATACAATAAAACTATTTCCATTTTCTGCCAGAACCTATGGAAATAGGAAACATGTCTTTCTTTTGGTAATGATCTATTTTAACTGTGTTTTTGAGATGTCACTGTTGGGGATATGGATTTAAAAAATTCATAGTTAATGGGAATAAAAGGCACTGCATAGGGAATATAGTCAGTGATATTATAATAGCATTGTCTGGTAACAGATGATAGCTACCGTGAGTGGTGAGCATAGCATCATGTATAGACTTGTCAAGTCATGGTGTTGTATACTTGAAACTAATGTAATATTGTATATCAGCTATACTCATTTTAAAAAAATATAGTTAAAAGAATTTTTTGTGCAGTGGTACTGGTGCACTCAGCATTGTTCATTCTCATTGCTGTGTCTTAAAAAAATTGTCATTTGCTGACAACTGATTTGAGTCTAAAAACATTTTCTGGGAGATTAGGGGAGCTATTTTATTGGCAATTATATGAAACTAAGTATTATTTCTAATCCCCTCTAGTTCTTTCATTTATAAGCTGAAATTACTCTTTCTAGTCCACAAGTGTTGTAGACCCTTTTGGCAAAACTTGTAGGATTATGCCAAGGTTAGAATGTTTGTAAACTAACTAATAGTTCCCAGGGGCGCCTGGGTGGCTCAGTGGGTTAAAGCCGCTGCCTTCGGCTCAGGTCATGATCCCAGGGTCCTGGGATCGAGGCCCACATCGGGCTCTCTGCTCAGCAGGGAGCCTGCTTCCTCCTCTCTCCTCTCTCTCTGCCTGCCTCTCTTCCTACTTGTAATCTCTCTCTCTGTGTCAAATGAATAAATAAAAAAAATCTTAAAAAAAATAGTTCCCAGGCAAGAAAAAAAAATTTATAAGTTTCTCCTTTATCCTTTCTACTTTACCTTTTTTTACATTAAGAAAACATGTTTTAAATCAGTGACTGCTCTTTTTTTAAAAAAAGATTTATTTATTTATTTGAGAGAGAGACACACAGAGAAAGCATGAATGGGGGAGGAACAGAGGGAGAAGGAAAAGCTGACTCCCCCTTGAGTGGGAAGCCCTACGTGGGGCTCAGTTCCAGGACCCTGAGATCATGACCTGAGCTGAAGTCAGTTGCTTAATCTACTGAGCCACCCAGGTGCCCCATCAGTTTCTGCTCTTGAGCTTCTATTAATTTTTTTATAATGAAACATTAAAAGCATTTCCTTCATTGTTTTTTATTTTTCATTCAGGTATAATTTATATACAGTCAAGTGCATATCTTAAATATATAACTCAATGTTTGAGTTCCTATTAATTTTTTTTGAGTTCCTATTAATTTTTATTCTTTGAGAAGAGTGTAGCACAGAAGAATAAAATCCTTAACTAGACAGCTGGGTATTTGTGTATGTGTACATCTGCATATATTTACATTTAAAATGTATACTTTTGTTTATGTTTACATTTCAAAAGCATTTAATGTTCAAAGTTCATTTTATTCTCCTTTTTAGGTATCGTAACAATTTGACAGCTGCCAAGAAAAATGAGTTGGTACAAAAGGTATGGATGATAAAGCTCTATGTTAAATCACCAGTGTTTAAAAGTTGAGTTTTGGATATGTATGATCTGGGAATAAGAAGGAAATGGAGACCATGTGATAATGAGAATATTTTTTTCTTTCCCAATAGACAAAATCAGAGTTCAATTTCAGCAGCAAGACCTATCAAGAATTTAATCACTATTTGACAGCCATGGTTGGCTGCCTGTGGACATCCAAACCTTTCCAAAAAGGGTTATATATTGACCCTGAAGTCTTAGAAAAATCTGGAATAGCAGAGTATAAAAACAGTTTAAATGTAGTTCATCACCCTGCTCTCTTGAGTTACGCTGTTTCCTTTCTGCTACAGGTAAGGATATTTGAAGGATTTTTAGGTTTTTTTTTAAAGATTTTATGTATTTATTTGACAGAGAGAGATACAGTGAGAGAGGGAGCACAAGCAGGGAGAAAAGGAGAGGGAGAAGCAGGCTTCCTGCCGAGTAGGGAGCCTGATGCGGGGCTCGATCCCAGAATCCTGGGCAGACACTTAACAACTGAGCCACCCAGGTGCCCCGAATTTTTAGATTTTATGTAGGAATACTATGATAGCAGAAATAGGAAATGCCATAAATTTAGTGTGTCTGAATTGTAAGTCATGTTCAGTCATTCCTTTTTAAGTGTTAGCTAGATTTTGGGCATTGTGCTAGGTTGTGGAGATTCAAAGTTAATTTAAGTTTCTACCCTCCCAAGAGCTTCGGCTTGTGGGGCAGAGAAAAATTTATGTTACTATAATACAGAAAGGTAAAATGAGAAAAGGTACAGTTGTGAGAAAGCTGGGGGAGTGATTATTCAGTTCTGCTTGGGTAGAGATGGTACCAGGTAAGAAAAAGGCTGTGGAGAAGTGGAAGCTCTCATAAAATCCTTCTAGACAAGACGGAAAATGTAGGCTAGATAATATTACAATTAGAGTTAGATTCTTTACCAAAGACTGCTGATTTGATGGATATCAATATGCTGGAAGGGGGGGAGTGTGGTCTTCTCAGGACTTTATCATCAGCCCTGTCATTTTCATTCCTTACCATAGTGTCAGATCTTTGTTCATTCATTTATCAGTGACTTGAGGAATTCAGATGGTGTGCATATCAAACATGTGGATGACAAAATACAGGATGGGATTACAAATACACTGATAGAATCTGATTCAGAATTCCCTTAACAGATTGGAACATTGAGGAATCAAACAAAATGAAAATAACTGTAGAGAACAGGGGAGATATTCATTGAATAATTGCTTAATATGTACATGCAATGAACCAGGCACTGTGGTGAACAAGACACATCTGGGCGTTGTCCTCAAAGAGCTTACAGTCTTGTTGAGGTAGTCATTAAATAGACATCGTAGAGTAAGTACTGATGAGTAATACAGGGAAAGTACAGAGGATGATGGAAAAATGTACAGGGGTGCTCACCCAATTCAGGCTTTAAAGAAATGATGCTAATCAGAGCTTTGAATTATGAGCATTATCTTATCAACACAGGAGCAGTATTTGAAGAAAAATGCAAAGATAGAGCAGGAGACAGTAGATTTTTTCTGTTACAGGGCTAGACGGTAAATATTTTAGGTTTTGTAGGCCATGTTGTCTCTGTCAGGATTACTCAACCTTGCCAGTGTAGTGTGAAAGTAGCCATAGACAGTGGATAAACAAATGGACAGAGTTGTGTGCTAATGAAAGTTTATTACAGAAACAGGTATTGGGTTGGATGTGAGCCATGGGCCATGGTTTGCTGGCCCTATTTAGAGCTTGTCATGTTTGAGGAACTTAAGTAGTAACTGTAGGGCTTGAGCAAGAGTTTTACCCTAACTGAGCAGAAGTACCCAGGGTGCTTTTCCAAAGATACATCCTTGATTGCTCCCACCTTGAGACTCTGACTTAATAACTCGAGGGTGACACCCAGAATCTCCTTTTTAATATAATTATTCTGATACACAACAAGGGTTGAGAACCACTGGGCTAGCCAGTAGCATGATAGGAAATGAGGTCTTGAAATGTAGTCAGGGACCAGATGGTGAAAAAAATATGCAGGCCTTCAAAAACATATTGATTGATTTCAGTATTGAAATAAAAATTACATTTTTAAATACATAGAGGGATTTCAGAGCTGTAGAGTTTAGTGATTTTCTGATATTCTTCTTTGTTCACCTTCATGACTTGTCTGATTTATCATATAATGTATGAAAACTTGTTTCAAATTAATAGTGTTTACTATTAATAATGAGACGAGTGGATGAAATTTGAAATAATTTTAGTTCTTTTTGCCTCTGGACTAAATCCTACTTAAACTGCACAGTGCATATACTATATTATATATATATTTAGATATATTGGTTTTAGTTTCTTTTCATGTTTGTGAAGTTGCTTTTTAAAATTTAATTTCATTCCTAGAATATATAAAGCATTTATCTGATTCCAAATTCTGAACTATGGAAATCTCACTTCCATCCTTGTCTCCTTCTTTTCTCTTCTTTTCTCTTCTTTGTCTTTAGGTAGCCATTTTTATTCCTTCTTGTTTTTCCCATCCAGTGTTTCCTTTCTTTAAACTTAGTAAGCATTGTTTGAGGCACCTGGGTGGCTCAGTCAGTTAAGCATCTGTCTTCAGCTCAGGTCATGATCCCAGGGTCCTGGGATCAAGCCCCGCATTGGGCTCCCTACTCCGTGGGGAGCCTGCTTCTCCCTCTCCCTCTGCCTGCTGCTCCCCCTGATTGTGTTCTCTCTCTCTCTCTCTCTCTCTCTCTCTCTCTGTTTCAAATAAATAAATAAAAATCTTTAAAAAATAAATAAACTTAGTGAGCATTTTTTTGTAATCTGTGCCTGATAATTCCAGTACCAGAAGTTTTCATATGTATCTGTTGCCTCTTTTTTCTGCTGCTGCTTCCTCATGTTGCTTGATTTCTTTGTGTGTCTGGTTATCTTTGGCCATGTGCTGGATACTTAGAATATTATTTGTAGATGGAATCAGAAGATTAGAGTGAGATCTTCCTGCAGAGAGAATTTTCATTTGCTTCCTTCAGGTACCTAGGGGTGCTCTTTGTCTGGGACTACCCTAATCCAAGTTCTATGCCTAAGGTTCCTTGGGTCATAGGTGGATAGACTGCCAGCCTGTGAGAAGGCTAAAATTTACTTCTCGTGAACTCTTACATTGAGGGTATAGCCTTTTGGGTTTCCAGTGTAAAGTGGGATTTGGTTTATAAGAATTCCCACTTTTGGCAAACCCTGTGCTTTGACTTTAGTTACCTTAGCCCTTTGAAGCTGTGGAAGTGCAGCTCAATTTAGCAGCTGATTCCTCTGGATTGGCAAATTGGCAAAAGCCAAGAGTGACTTTGAGAATTAGGTTTACTCATCTGGGTTCTCATCTTCTAGATATTGGCTTACCTTACCATAGATTTTGGCTTTCCTTACCATAGAGTTAGGTCTTTGTTACTTGTTTTTGCAAAATTTTTTTATGTTGTAAATTTCAAACATATACAAATGGAGAGAATAGTATAATAGACTCCACATACCCATTGCCCAGCTCAGTCTCTACTCCCACCCAGTTTTACCCTCTCACCTCACCCAATTATTTTGAAGCAAATACCAAATGTTACACAATCTTGCTGTAAATGCTTCATTATATACCTTTAAAAGATAGGGGCACTTTTTAAAAATTTGTCTTTTTAAAACTTTATTGGGGGGCACCTGGGTGGCTCAGTGGGTTAAAGTCTCTGCCTTCGGCTCAGGTAATGATCTCAGGGTCCTGTGATCGAGCCCCACATCGGGCTCCCTGCTTGGCGGGAAGCCTACTTCTCCATCTCCCACTTCCCCTCTTGTGTTCCCTCTCTCACTGTGTCTTTCTCTATCAAATAAATAAGTAAAACCTTAAAAAAAACCCAGCTTTATTAAGATACGATTCAAATACAACACAATTCACACATTTAAAGTATACAGTTCAGTGGCTTTTAGTGTATTCACAGAGCTCTGCATCATCATAATATATTTTACAATATTTTTATTATCCCAAAAAGAAACCCTAAAACCCTTAGCTGTCACTCCTATCTCCCCATTCCCTGTCCCCATCCTGGCAAATACTAATCTATTTTTATATCTATGTAGATTCACTTACTCTGGAAATTCATGAAAATGAACTCATACAATACATGTTATTTTGTGACTGGCTTCTTTCACTTAGCATAATGTTTTCAAGGTTCATGTGTGGCATAGCATGTATCAGTACTTCATTTGTTTTTATTGCCAACTAATATTTTTTAGTACAGATATGCTTCATTTTGCTTATCCATCAGTTGATGGACTTCTGGGTTATTTCCATTTTTTGGTTATTATGAATGATACTTCTATAAAGATTTGTGTACAGGTTTTATGTGAACATGTTTCCCTTTCTCTTGAGCATATACTTAGGGGTGAGAATGTTGGATTTTATGTTACCTCCATGTTTAACTATTGGAGGAACTTCCAGACTGTTTTCCAAAGTAGCTGCACCATTTTACGTTCCTACCAACATTGTGGGAGGGTTCCATTTTTTCCATATCTTCCCAAGACTTCTTTTTTTTTTTATTTCAGCCATCCTAGAGGGTGTGATGTAGTAACTTATTGTGGTTTCAGTTTTCATTTACCTGGTAGCTGTTTATGTTTAATATCTTTTTATGTGCTTACTGCCCATTGCCCATTATATATTTTCTTTGGAGAAATATCTGTTCAGGCCCTTTGCCCATTTTTAAATTAGGTTATTTGTTTTATTGACTCATTAAGAGTCATTTCTATATTCTAGTTTCAAGTTACTTATCAGAGATACGATTTACAAATGTTTTCTATTCTGTGGGTTGTCTTTTCATTTTTTCATCGATCTCTTCAAAGATAGAAGTTTTAATTTTGGTGAACTTTTAATTTATGAATTATTTTCTTTTGTCTCTTGTGCTTTTTAAAAATGACTTCCTATGTCCCCATCCCCCCAGCCCCTGGCAACAACCATTCTGCTCTTAGCTTCTATGAGTTTGATTATTTTAGATTCAGCATATAAGTATTTGTCCTTCTGTGTTTCACTTATTTCACCTAGCATAATTTCCTTCAGGTTTATCCATGTGTTCATAAATGGCAGGATTTCCTTCTTTTTAAAGGCTGCATAATATTCCATTTTATGTATATACCACATTTTCTTTTTTTAAAGATTATTTAATTTATTTGAGAGAGAGAAAGAGATCACAAGTAGGCAGAGAGGCAGGCAGACGGAGAAGGGGACGCAGGCTCCCTGCTGAGCAGAGAGCCCGTTGCGGGACTCGATCCCAGGACCCTGAGATCATGATCTGAGCCGAAGGCAGAGCCTTAACCCACTGAGCCACCCAGGCGCCCTATACCACATTTTCTTGATCCATTCATCTGTTGATGGATATTTAGGTTGCTTCCCTGTCTTGGCTATTGTGAATAATGCTGTAGTGAACATGTGAGTTTAGATAGGTCTTCAAGATCCTAACTTCACTTCCTTTGGCTGTATACCCAGGAGTGGAATTGCTGGAGTATATGGTAGGTCTATTTTTTTTTAAGACTTTAGTTATTTATTTGACAGAGAGAGACCCAGTGAGAGAGGGAACACAAGCAGGGGGAGTGGGAGAGAGAGAAGCAGGCATCCTGCCAAGCAGGGAGCCCGATGCGGGGCTTGATCCCAGGACCCTGAGATCATGACCTGAGCTGAAGGCAGATGCTTAACGACTGAGCCACCCAGGTGCCCCTAGGTCTATTTTTTTTTAAGATTTTATTTATTTATTTGTCAGAGAGAGCACAAGCAGGCAGAGTGGCAGGCAGAGGCAGAGGGAGAAGCAGGCTCCCCATTGAGCAAGGAGCCTGATGTGGGACTCGATCCCAGGATGCTGGGATCATGACCCGAGCCAAAGGCAGCTGCTTAACCAACTGAGCCACCCAGGCGTCCCTGGTAGGTCTATTTTTAATTTTTCGAGGAATCTCCATACTGTTTTCCATAGCAGGGCACCAATTTACATTCCCACTAACAGTGTACAAGGGTTGCCTTTTCTCTACATTCTTGCCAACACTTGTTATTGTTTGTTTTTGATAAAGTTAATATTAATAGGTGTAAGGTGATATCTCATTGTGTTTTTTTTTTTTTTTTGCATTTCCCTGATGATTAGTGATTTTGGGCACCTTTTCGTGTATCTGCTGGCCATTTATATGTCTTCTTGGGAGAAATGTCTCCTTATTCCCTTACCTGTTTCTTAATTGGGTTATTTGGGTTTTTTTTGTTGTTGTTTTTTTGCTGTTGAGTCGTAGGAGTTGCTTATATATTTCGGATATTAACCCTTTATTAGATATATGGTTTGCACATATTTTTTCCATTCACTATGGCTGATTTTTCACTTTGTTGACTTTTTTCTTTTCCTGTATAGAAGCTTTTTATTTTGATGTTACCCCACTTGTCTATTTTTGCTTTTTGTTGTCTTTGCTTTTGGTGTCCTATCCAAGAAATCATTGCCAAGGCCAATGTCCAGAAGCCTTTTCCGTGTGTTTTCTTCTAGGAGTTTTACAATTTTAGGTCTTACATTGAAGTCTTTGATCTATTTCGGGTTAATTTTTGTGAGTGGTATAAGGGTCCAATTTCGTTCTTTTGCATTTGGATACCCAGTTTTTCCAGCACCATCTATTGAAAAGACTCCCCTTTCCCAGTTGTGATTTTTGGCACCTTTGTAATTTCTGAGCTCTCTTCTGTTCCATTGGTTTGTGTCTGTTTTTGTATAAGTGCCATATTGTTTTGATTACTGGGGCTTTGTTATATATTTTGAAATCACAAAGTATGATTTCTCTAGCTTTGTTCTTCTTGTTCAGAACTATTTTGACTAATCAGGGTCTTTTGTAGTTCCCTATGAATTTCATGATTTTTTTTTCTTTCTGTAAAGAATGGCATTGGGAGGGACCCCTGGGTGGCTCAGTTGGTTAAGTGTCTGCCTTTGGCTCAGGTCATGATCCCAGGGTCCTGGGATCGAGTCCTGCAGCTCCTTGCTCAGTGGAGAGCAGGCTTCTCCCTCTGCCTGCTGCTCCGCCTGCTTGTGTGCTCACTCTCCCTCCCCCACTCTCTATCTCTGACAAATAAAT
The DNA here is from genome assembly GCA_002007465.1 of Ailurus styani. NCBI lineage: Eukaryota > Metazoa > Chordata > Mammalia > Carnivora > Ailuridae > Ailurus > Ailurus styani. The sequence goes on from LNAC01000588.1 coordinate 565,365, forward strand.
AAATAAAATCTTTAAAAAGAATGCCATTGGGATTTTGATAGGGATTGCATTGAATCTGTACATTGCTTTGGCTAGCATGGATATTTTACCAATATTAATTCTCTGAATCCATGAACATGGAATGTCTATAAATTTTTTGCATATATTTTAATTTCTTTTACTGGTGTTTTATAGTTTTTCAGTGTGTAAGTCATTCATCTTCTTTGGTTACATTTATTCCTAAATATTTTGTTCTCTTTAAAACTATCATAAATAGGATTTTAATTTCTTTTTTGAAGATTTTATTTATTAGAGAGATAGAGAGAAAGAGAGAGAGAGCATGAGCAGGGGAAGGGAGAGAGAGGGGGAAGGAGTCCCAAGCAGAGTCCACACTGAGCATGGAGCCTGACATGGGGCTCTAGCTTATGATCCTGACATCATGACCTTAGCTGAAACCAAGAGTTGGAAGCTTAACTGCCTGAGCCACCAAGGCACCCCTCTTAATTTCCTTTGTGGATAATTGGTTATTATTATATTACTTGTGCTTTTTATGTCATAGCTCAGAAATCACTGCCTAACCCAAAATCATGAATTTATTCCTAGGTTTTGTGTAAGAGTTTTATAGTTTCAGCTCTTTAAATGATTTTTAAAGCTCTTTAAATAGATTTTTAAAATCTATTCCGTGTTAATTTTTATATAGGATGTGATACTAGTATCTAACTCCATTTTTTTGCATGTGACTCTTCAGTTTTCCCAACACCATTTGTTGAAAAGATTTTTCTTTTTTTTAAAAAGATTTTATTTATTTATTTGACACAGAGAGAGAGAGAGATCACAAGTAGGCAGAAAGGCAGGCAGAGAGAGGAGGAAGCAGGCTCCCTGCTGAGCAGAGAGCCCGATGCGGGACTCGATCCCAGGACCCTGAGATCATGACCTGAGCCGAAGGCAGAGGCTTTAACCCACTGAGCCACCCAGGCGCCCAAGATTATTCTTTTCTATTAAAATGTATTGGAACCCTCAAAAATCAATTGACCATAGATGTATGGATTTATTTTTGGATTCTCGATTCTTTTCCATTGATCTGTGTCTGCCAGTACAAAACTGTCTTGATTGTAGCTTTTGAAATCAGCTTTGAAATCAGGAAATTTGGGACCTCCAGCTTTGTTCTATTCCAAGATTATTTTGGTTATTCTTGTTCCTTTGAAATTCCATACGAATTTTAGAATTAGCTTGCCAGTTTCTACAAAGAACCAGCTGAGATTCTGATAGGTAATCTCCAGATCATTTTGGGTAGTATTGCCATCTGAACAATGTTGTCTTCTGATCTGTGAACATAGAATGTCTTTCCAATTGTTTACGTCCCCTTTAGTTTTTGTTGACAGTGTTTTATAGTATTCATAGTATAAGTTTTATACTTCTTTTGTTAAATTTATTCCTGATTATTTTAGTTTTTTTGATGTTATTACAAATGGAATTGTTTTCTTTTTTTGAGTAGAGTTGGCACAAAATGTTATGTTAGTTTCAGGTGTACAACACAGTGATTCAACAAGTTTATGTATTAGGCTATGTTCACCACAAGTGTAGCTACCATCTGTCCCATTAAATGGCTATTACAATATCATTGACTATATTCCTTATGCTGGGTCTTTTATTCACATGACTTACTCCTTTCATAACTGGAATCCTATATCCCCCACATCCCTCCACCTGATTTGCCTAACCACTCACCCCCTCCCCTTTGGCAACTATCAGTTTTCTTTATTAATAGGTCTGATTCTGCTTATTGTTTATTCATTTTTGTATTTGTGGGTTTTTTTTGTATACCACTTATGAGTGAAATCATATGGTATTTGTCTTTTTCTGGCTGACTTATTCCACTTAGCATTATACCCTCTAGAGCCACCCATGTTATTACAAATGGCATGATCTCATTCTTCTTTTATGGCTGAGTAATATTGCAGCATTTGTGAGATATGTGAGATATATATATACACACACATTTTATGTATCCCACATCATCTTTGTCCATTCATTTGTGGATAGACATTTGGATTGCTTCCATATGTTGGCTATTGTAAATAATGCTGCAGTAAACATAGGGGTGCATATATCTTTTCAAATTAGTGTTTTCATTTTCTTTGTAAATACCCAGTATAATGTGGTAATTCTATTTTTAATATTTTTAGGAACTGACATACTGCTTTCCACAGTGGGTGTACCAACTTATATTTCCACCAACAGTATACAAAGGTTTCCTTTCCTCCATATCTTTGCCAACATTTCTTATTTTCTTGGCATTTGATTTTAGCCATTATGACAGGTGTGAGGTGATATGCCATTGTGGTTTTGATTTACATTTCTTTTTTTTTAAGATTTTATTTATTTATTTCACAGAGGGAGAGAGATCACAAGTAGGCAGAGAGGCAGGCAGAGAGAGAGGAGGAAGCAGGCTCCCTGCTGAGCAGAGAGCCTGATGCGGGCCTCGATCCCAGGACCCTGAGATCATGACCTGAGCCAAAAGCAGAGGCTTCAACCCACTGAGCCACCCAGGCGCCCTGTAGATGTTCTTTATGCATTTTGGATACTAACCACTTATCAACTATATCATTTATTTTTTTTCAACTATATCATTTATAAATACCTTCTCCCGTTTAATTAGGTTGCCTTTTTGTTTTGTTGAAGGTTTTCTTTGCTGTGCAAAAGCTTTTTATTTTGATGTTGCCCAATAATTTATTTTTGAATTAGATTTAATTTTTTAAAAGATTTTATTTATTTATTTGAGAGAGAGAGCATGAACCAGAGAGGAGAGGAGATGGAGAAGCTGATTCCCTTCTGAGCAGGAAGCCTGATGTGGGGCTCGATTCCAGGACCCTGAGATCATGACCTGAACTGAAGGCAGACACTTAACCTACTGAGCCACCCAGGTGCCCCTGAAGAGTTTATTTTTGCTTTTGTTTCCCTTGCCTTAGGAGACATAACTAGAAAAATATTGCTAAATATGCCGATGTCAGAGAAATTACTGCCTATGTTTTCTATTAGGGTTTTTATGGTTTAAAGTCTCACATTTAGGTCTTTAATTCATTTTGAGGTTTTTTTTTAGTTTATTTTTGTTTACGGTGTAAGAAAGTGGTCTAGTTTGATTCTTTTGCATGTAGCTGACCTGTTTTCCCAGCACCACATGTTGAAGAGAATGTCTTCATTGTATAATATTGCCTCCTTTGTCATAGGTTAATTGGCCATGTAATTGTTGGTTTATTTCTGGATTCTGTATTCTGTTCCATTGATCTGTCTGTCTATTTTTATGCAAATGCCATACATTTTGATTACTACAGCTTTGTCGTATATCTTGGAATCTGGACTTGTGATACTTCTAGCTTTGTTCTTTTTTTTTTTTTTAAAGATTTTATTTATTTATTTGACACACAGAGAGATTACAAGTAGGCAGAGAGGCAGGCAGAGAGA